>JABXJD010000569.1:175000-192500 GCA_013375575.1 Percina caprodes
TATTAAAGATGGAGGTTCATTATAATTCATGTTAAAATCACTATGGAAACAACATAAGTGTCATATCCAGATTAATGTCCTGAGTCAGGAAGACATGTTCATCTCAGGAAATAAGGTCAGGTGCTGGTTTCAGGGAGAAAACCTGGAACTGGGACCGTGTTTCTTCTTTTAAAAATATGAAACGGGTTAATTATAAATAATATTATAATTATATATATTATATATAATAATAATTATTATATATAATAACCCGAATACCTTAAAGGGAAAAATGATAAGCTGCAGAAAATGAGAGAGAGGAGACGGAGGACGACGTCTCAGGGAGGGGTCCCAGGGAGGGGTCCCAGGGAGGGGTCTCAGGGAGGGGTCCCAGGGAGGGGTCTCAGGGAGGGGTCCCAGGGAGGGGTCCCAGGGAGGGGTCTCAGGGAGGGGTCCCAGGGAGGGGTCTCAGGGAGGGGTCCCAGGGAGGGGTCTAAGGGAGGGGTCCCAGGGAGGGGTGTCCGTGGGGGGGTGGACACGTTGTTAGACTCTGTCGGACGTCCACGTCCCGAGGACACCGTTGTCTCCCCTGTCCTGAGTAAATGTCAACAACTCCACTCAGACTCAGAGAAAGTCTCGTCAGGACCAGGACCAGGACCAGGACCAGGACCACAGGGTCCAGAGACCGGAGTCTCAGTCTCACTTTGGTGTATTATGTTAGTCATAAAAAAAAAAAATTAAAATAATGGATTTATTGATGTGGAACATTTGAAATGTAGCGTGAAAAGATTTTTTCAGTCACAATAATAATAATAATAATAATAATAATAATAATAATAATAATAATAATAATAATGATAATAATAATAATAATAATAATAATAATAATAACGTATTCTTTATTAATCCCACAAGGGGAAATTACTGTTTTTACTCTGTTGTTATTACACACATTACACACACACACACACACACACACACATTACACACACATTACACACACACACACACACACACACACACACACACACATTACACACACACACACACACACACACACACACACACACACACACACACACACAGACACAGACACACACACACACACACACACACAGACACAGACACACACAGACACACACAGACACACACACACACACACACACACACACACACACACACACACACACAGACACACACACATTACACACACACACACACACACACACACACACACACACACACACACACACAGACACAGACACACACAGACACACACACACACACACACACACACACACACACACACACACACACACACACACACACACACACACACCCAGAGCCTATCAGCAGTTAAGAGGATTATATTTATCTTTTCTAATGTTTTCGGGCATCTTTGAGGAATTAATTGTGTAAATTTCGGCGGACTTGCTTCTCTTTTGATCCTGATCCTGATCCTGATCCTGAAGCAACAAACAGGAAGTGTGTGTCGGGGCGAGCGGGGAGTTTAATCTGTGGACCGCTCTAAGGCCATATTCAGATTCTACTGTGAGACGTTGGGGAGGAAGAGGCCCAGAGGCCGTAGACCAGCGTAGACCAGCGGAGACCAGCTCTGATTCCTTCCAGGTGTTAGAGTTAGAGCTGCAAATATTAATATATCAGATGTCGACTATTAGATTAATTGCTGTTTGGATAATTGATTATTATTAATAAAACAACTCAATCCGACCCGTTTTCTACCGTTTCTTTTTCATGAGTTTTTCTTTCTTTTAACCAAACGGCTCCATAAGACGCTCTGCACCAAGACATCAGGGATCAGGTCTCTGGTTTCTGGGTGTTTACAGCATCATCCTGATGGACCCTGCACGGATCTGGTCTTAACATTAGTCCAAATCATTCCTAACATTTAATATTAATGAGCTTTATGGACCATGAATTCCAAACAATATCAAACCAGTGCAGATGAACAGGTCTAGATGAACAGGTCTAGATGAACAGGTCTAGATGAACAGGTCTAGAGAGGATCCGAGGGAGCTGGTGGAGAAAAGGTCAAAAACGTTTAATAAGCAACAAAAACGTAAGAAAAAAAGGAAAGCGTGACGTGGGGACGAGCAACATGAAGGTAAATATGATCTATGACGTGCTGATAATATGAATATGAGTGAAACTGTAGAACATGAACAATATACAATAAGAAAGATGTACAATCAAAGTACACACTGTACACTATATCAGAAATATATCTGATATATATATATATATATATATATATATATATATATATCTGAGATATATATATATATATATATATATCTGAGATATATATATATATATATATATATCTGAGATATATATATATATATATATATATCTCAGATATATATATATCTGATATATGAGTATCCAGTCTACCTGCATGCAGTCACGCTGCTAGCTTGCTAACGGACATGTTAGCTCATAATTGACTATTTCCAACATTAATGCTCAGTAACGTTCATGCAGCGATAATAACGTCAGATATTGATTGAGATGCCTTCAAAGACATCGCCAACAGAAGGATTTCAGCAGATGAGACGTGAGTCCGTGCAGCAAAAACACGGCTGGATACTAACAACCAAAATGGCGACTTCCTGTCCGGGGAGGAAGTGCAGATTTAAAGGGCCGGTACGGGGTTAATTCACCAAACCTGGAGACAGGTTTCACCTCTGTCTCCATGGAAGACGGGAGACGTAGCAGCTGTGTGATAGGTCGGTGCTGTCTCACCCTGCCAACCCTGCACCCACTACCCCCCACCCGAACCCTCCCCCCAATGATGAAAATGATAAAAAGATGTGAAAATGTGTCATTTATCATAATCAGCTTTATTGGCCAGGTATGAGGACACACACGAGGAGCTTTGCTTTGGACGTCATCTCACAGCGTGCTCACTCAACCAACCAACCAAAGGTTGGGGGTTCAACTCCGGGGGGGCAGGGTCTTCCTGGGTGGAGCGTGCATGTTCTCTGTGTTTGTGGGGGTCTGCTTCCGTCCCCCCATGAACACATGCATGCTAAGCAACTACATTAATGTAAAGCAAAGATCATCACACACACACACACACACACACACACACACACACACACACACGGTGTCAAAAAAAACATTTCTCAGTTTCTTCATCTCACTTCAATGTTATTGCTGAAAATGAGACAAACTGACCAACATAAATATATAATATATAATATATTACATATAATATATAATAATATATCAATACTTGGCGTCTGAGTTCTCTACAGAGACAAAGACCCTGGGACATGTGGTCTGAGTTCTCTACAGAGACAAAGACCCTGGGACATGTGGTCTGAGTTCTCTACAGAGACAAAGACCCTGGGACATGTGGTCTGAGTTCTCTACAGAGACAAAGACCCTGGGACATGTGGTCTGAGTTCTCTACAGAGACAAAGACCCTGGGACATGCGGTCTGAGTTCTCTACAGAGACAAAGACCCTGGGACATGTGGTCTGAGTTCTCTACAGAGACAAAGACCCTGGGACATGTGGTCTGAGTTCTCTACAGAGACAAAGACCCTGGGACATGTGGTCTGAGTTCTCTACAGAGACAAAGACCCTGGGACATGTGGTCTGAGTTCTCTACAGAGACAAAGACCCTGGGACATGTGGTCTGAGTTCTCTACAGAGACAAAGACCCTGGGACATGCGGTCTGAGTTCTCTACAGAGACAAAGACCCTGGGACATGTGGTCTGAGTTCTCTACAGAGACAAAGACCCTGGGACCTGAGTTCTCTGTGGCGCCCCCTGGTGGGGATGAGAAGCCTTCTATCTGCAGATCTGTGTCTCCATTTTAACTCCAGGTGCTGTTTTATTTCCAACTCAAACACAACATGTCACCAGCAGCCCCCCACCAGCAGCCCCGACCAGCAGCCCCCCCCTGACCAGCAGCCCCCACCAGCAGCCCCCACCAGCAGCCCCCGCCCCCAATGCTGAATGCTGTCAGACAGCAGCGAGCGCATTGGCGAGCCAGCACGAGGCCGTCTGCCCCCCAGGGCTGGCAGATGTGATGCCACTCAGCCCTGCAGCTACACCCCGCCATCAGGCCAACCCCCCCCCCCAAGCAGCCCGAAATGTCCTGTCCCTCAAACTGCTCCCGTATCCCCGGTGACGCAGCCCCCGGGACCAAAGCCACGTCCTCGGATCAGAACTACACCAACGACGCAGACATCAACCCTTTCATCGATGGTTTTAACTTCGACGGCAGGAAGCCTGTTGGATCAGAAGTACACATCCCCAACACACAGCGTCCAGAACTACAGCCGCCTGCAGGCTCCTGGGGGCCGACGGGGGTCCTCCTGCTGCCGTCTCCAACAGGTTTCATCAAGACTCAGATTCATATGGAAAAGAGTCAGTTGTGTGTCAGTTGTGTGTTTATTGTGTGTCTATTGTGTGTCAGTTGTGTGTCACGCGTACACACGTCTGTAGTTCACCAGAAACATGAATATTTACTGATTTGATAAAACAAAGACAGACTAATAAATTACATTTATTTCTACGTCCAAACCGAGACGTTCAACACGTTATTTATTTATTTATTAATTAATATGTATTTGTGTCAAAATGACACATAACCATGTTTTCCTTTTCTATTTTTCATGGAAACGTTTCCAACGCGCTCGCTCAGCGTGCACGCTCTTACCTGTTACCATGGGAACCAAAATAAAAACGGACACGCCGCCCAGCCAGTGGGAAAGAGCCCGTAGACATTTAAAGGAACCTTAAACTCACTGATATTGTCTCATAATCATCTTTAATATATTCTAATTACATCTGTCCTCCAACTACCGTGTGAATCCTGCCTTTTATGTTTATGTGTGATATAATATGTAATATTTCTGCATTAAAATGTCTAAACTCAGCTCGTCCTTTGTTGTAATGTCAGTGACGAGGGGAGATGTGTGCTAGACGCCGATCCTGTCCTCCGCCTTCATGTTTTAAAGGTTTTTATCACTTCTTATTTTTTACTTGCTGCAGTCTTCTTACTGTCAGACACTTAGGCTGTAAAAGCCACCTTAACCTTGTTATTGTCTCATATTTAACATATTCTTTTATCCGGGTTATTAATAGTCTTACGACTGATGTCTAAATCCTGCCTTTTATGTTTGTCAAAGTGATGGTAAACAATATATCTTTATCTCACTTAAATGTTGGACCAAAAGGTGATCGGTGACCTCTGAGCAGCATTTTGTGAAAATTAGCATTTTAGTGACGGGGGCTGAAACATGTGAAGAGATAAATACTGAATGTTCAAACTAGATTAAGATGAGATTTTAAAAACTAAAATCACCATCACCAAACCCACCAGTCCATGTAAATATTCACTACTTTATCATTGTAAAACACTCTGCTCTATACACGCTAAAAGTAGTGATTATTTACATGGAGTCTGGTGGAGATATGCTGCTCTATACACGCTAAAAGTAGTGATTATTTACATGGAGTCTGGTGGAGATATGCTGCTCTATACACACTAAAAGTAGTGATTATTTACATGGAGTCTGGTGGAGATATGCTGCTATACACGCTAAAAGTAGTGATTATTTACATGGAGTCTGGTGGAGATATGCTGCTCTATACACACTAAAAGTAGTGATTATTTACATGGAGTCTGGTGGAGATATGCTGCTCTATACACACTAAAAGTAGTGATTATTTACATGGAGTCTGGTGGAGATATACTGCTCTATACACGCTAAAAGTAGTGATTATTTACATGGAGTCTGGTGGATATGATACACGCTAAAAGTAGTGATTATTTACATGGAGTCTCTATACACACTAAAAGTAGTGATTATTTACATGTAGAGATATGCTGCTCTATACACGCTAAAAGTAGTGATTATTTACATGGAGTCTGGTGGAGATATGCTGCTCTATAAAAGTAGTGATTATTTACACACTGCTCTATACACGCTAAAAGTAGTGATTATTTACATGGAGTCTGGTGGAGATATACTGCTCTATACACGCTAAAAGTAGTGATTATTTACATGGAGTCTGGTGGAGATATGCTGCTCTATACACGCTAAAAGTAGTGATTATTTACATGGAGTCTGGTGGAGATATGCTGCTCTATACACGCTAAAAGTAGTGATTATTTACATGTTTTAACTGTTTTCTAACTATTTTGTGTAAAGCCCTCTGAGTTGCCCTGTTGCTGAATGTGCTCTACCGATAAAGCTGCCTTGCCTTTGTCTGTGGACATCATTCCGAGTCCCGGGGGTCTGAAGCCCGGAGGAAGAGGGCCCCCTGCAGGCCGGGCCTCCTCGCAGCAGACGGCCCTGCCTCACGCTCCACCTGAGTCAGCCAGATGCATGCTGGGAGCAGCAGCAGCTCTGACTGCAGCATTGCTCCAAAGCTGTCGTCTCTGCAGGTTGGCCTGGATCAGCACTGTCAACACCTTCACTTCTTCTCCTGGATCCTCAGAACATAGACCTGGACCAGATCTCTCTCAGGACTCATATACAGTATACGGTATGTATGCATATATATGCATACATACATACATATACAAATATTATATATATATATATATACACAAATATTATATATATGCATACATACATACATATTCAAATATTATATATATATACAAATATTATATATATATGCATACATACATACATATACAAATATTATATATATATATATATGTATATATACAAATATTATATATATGCATACATACATATACATATATTATATATACATATATATTACAGAGAGAGGTCATACCCCCCCCCCATAGTTTCACTGATTTAAATGCTCTTCATCATCTTTATTCTATACTCATGTTTGTTGCTGTGGTCTCTGTTAGTGAAAGCAAATGAAATCAGAGAGAAGGAAAGTGTTCCCATCAGATCAGAGGAAAACTGAGTGAATGTTTCCATCTGCTGGTAGAAAACATCTCCTACAGGGAGAATAAAGACTATCAGCTGGTAGAAACATCTCCTACAGGGAGAATAAAGACTATCAGCTGGTAGAAACATCTCCTACAGGGAGAATAAAGACTATCAGCTGGTAGAAAACATCTCCTACAGGGAGAATAAAGACTATCAGCTGGTAGAAAACATCTCCTACAGGGAGAATAAAGACCATCAGCTGGTAGAAACATCTCCTAAAGGGAGAATAAAGACTATCAGCTGGTAGAAAACATCTCCTACAGGGAGAATAAAGACCATCAGCTGGTAGAAAACATCTCCTACAGGGAGAATAAAGACTATCAGCTGGTAGAAAACATCTCCTACAGGGAGAATAAAGACTATCAGCTGGTAGAAAACATCTCCTACAGGGAGAATAAAGACTATCAGCTGGTAGAAAACATCTCCTAAAGGGAGAATAAAGACCATCAGCTGGTAGAAAACATCTCCTACAGGGAGAATAAAGACCATCAGCTGGTAGAAAACATCTCCTAGAATAAAGACTATCAGCTGGTAGAAACATCTCCTACAAGAATAAAGAATATCAGCTGGTAGAAACATCTCCGACAGGAGAATAAAGACTATCAGCTGGTAGAAAACATCTCCTACAGGGAGAATAAAGACTATCAGCTGGTAGAAACATCTCCTACAGGGAGAATAAAGACTATCAGCTGGTAGAAACATCTCCTACAGGGAGAATAAAGACCATCAGCTGGTAGAAAACATCTCCTACAGGGAGAATAAAGACCATCAGCTGGTAGAAACATCTCCTACAGGGAGAATAAAGACTATCAGCTGGTAGAAAACATCTCCTACAGGGAGAATAAAGACTATCAGCTGGTAGAAACATCTCCTACAGGGAGAATAAAGACTATCAGCTGGTAGAAACATCTCCTACAGGAGAATAAAGACTATCAGCTGGTAGAAACATCTCCTACAGGGAGAATACAGACTATCAGCTGGTAGAAACATCTCCTACAGGGAGAATAAAGACTATCAGCTGGTAGAAACATCTCCTACAGGGAGAATAAAGACTATCAGCTGGTAGAAACATCTCCTACAGGGAGAATAAAGTCTAAAAAGTAATGACGAGACACTTTAGAGATAGAGTAGGTCTAGACCACACTCTATAATTTACAAGGACCCAACAGTCCTGGTAGGAGGAGTCTGACGGTAGTTAACAAGACCATTAACAAGATGAAAGTAGTACAGACACTAACTTTAAGATACTTGTAGGCTATCCAAAAGTGTACTTGTGTAATGAAGAGTTTGAAACGTTTATCTTCTTTGGGTAAAGTATTTAATTGTAATGAATGAATATTTTCTAGAAACAAAAAAGTATTTACAATTTTAAGTCTTGATTAAATGCTAGTAACAAAAGCTGGTTTAACAGTAAGACCCGTGTGCTCCCCTACAGGCTCACTGATTACCTGTTCATTTAAAACACCCATGCTGTGATACCTATCACCATGTAACCAAGCTACCCTATAAGACACCCTAGTGGTGAATGTAGAATGTGTATTACAGACATTTAATGAATAAAAACAATAACTCAATCGGCTCCTACAATACGAATTGTGGATCAGTATAATATCAGCCCTATGTCTGCAGTTTAGGGTCACTACAACTTCCACTTCATATTAATCTCAGAACAGAAGTTAAACATGGTGTCTGACCTCAGAGTCTCCAGTCCACAGTGTGAACTCTCCAGAAAATCACACAGCTGCTTCACGTCTGAATCCTGCAGCTTGTTGTTACTCAGCTCCAGAACTCTCAGATGGGAGGGGTTGGACTTCAGAGCTGAGACAGAGACGCAGAGCTGGTCTCTGACAACCTGCAGTCATACAATCTTAAAAAGAAAAAAATAAGTAGATAAAATCCATTCATAATCCAATCAGATGTGTTGAGGTCTTAAATGTGTAATTTAACACTACTCTATCCTGATCGGTGAGACTTTGTTAAACACTTTGAAATGAACAGAAACTATAGAAATATTTCTACTTCAGAAAGTAAACCATGTCCATTTAAAACCAATTTCAGTTCAGATAATCTTATGGATACACATGTGATCATTTAACAATTATAAACATTCATTCACTTTTACAGCTATCAGTGAACAATTTCTACAGTTTCTTTAACAAAAACGTCTTCTGGGACTGTAAACTAAATTTACTACAAGAAACATGAAAATATGAACAAAAGGAAATGTAGAACTTTATAGATGTAAGTTATGCTTGTACATGAATTAGGTTCAATTATTAATTAAACATATTAGATCTATAACAGTAACAGAGAGTCAGTGAACTGACCTCAGAGTCTCCAGTCTACAGTCTGGACTCTCCAGAAAACCACACAGCAGCTCCAGTCCTGAATCCTGCAGCTCGTTGTTTCTCAGGTCCAGCTCTCTCAGATGGGAGGGGTTGGACTTCAGAGCCGAGGCCAGACCAGCACAGCTGATCTCTGACAACCTGCAGCGCCTCAATCTAAATAAAGAATACATGATTTACCATTAGAAGACAACGCTCCTGCTTGAATTCATTCAGTGTTTAATTATCTGTTCAGAGCTGAAGGTTTAGAAGATTAGGAACAGGATGCTGGGTAAAAACTGTAAAATACAAAAGAGCTCTAATTAATCTTTAATGACAATGTGCTGCTACTTCAACTAAAGGCATGCAGAACTACACTGTTTAGGAAAATATTCACAAAGACCTTGTCCTCTGGTGCAGGTCTTTCCATCTTATTCCTGGGGGTGCTAATGTAAAAAAGAACATGGGTGAAACTTTCGATAAGATGGCGGGAGTAGTTTTCTAACTGTATTTTGTGTGCTAATTAGCAAAGATGTAAAAAGTATTTTCAGATATTTTTCAGATTGTTATCTACGCCAAACCAAAAACCTTTAAGAAAGATTATTTCCTGCATGTCTTCCCGCTCTCTCTCCCCTTTCTCACCTGGCTGTCCTAACAAATAATCTTTAAATAAAAGAAGAAAGATGTCGTTGAGCTCAGTGACAACATGTGCTGTTCGTGCTTGTGCATATAACCAGACCAAAATAATTCAAGTGAACACACCCTGAAGATTTACTTTATTGCAATTTAGGATTTCTTTTTGACAGGACGGCTTGGACCTGAAAGGGAAGAGAGAAGGGAAACGTCGGCACAGGACAACCCGTACCCAACGACTCTTCTGGGGTACGACAAGCCGCCAGAGAAGAGACGCCAACCCAGGACTCGAGTAGGGATGCAACGATTAGAGATTTTGTTGGTTCGATTATTTAGCCTGAAAAATAATCTTGGTTTCATAATTTTTACTCATAACTTAATTATAATAACTATATATTAGTTTATTTTTTGCTACCTTTTGAAACAGAAATAACACAGTAACAGTTTTGAAAATTATTATTTTACACACGTGTGGGCTGGCCAGCACTGGAGAATCGTAGACTCAGTCATTGGTATATGTTCATTTATAAGGGTATTTTGCGTCTGCTCCCCTCATATCTGTGTGAATATATTCAACCAAAAGCAGCTGGACTGTATTATCACAAGACTCACTGCTACTGTCTGTACCAAGTGTCCGCACAGAAGCTGGTAAGGTGGCATTTCACTATTCTGCCCCCACAACATGGAACAATTTACAAACATTCTGGAAATTAAAGGAACTGGTTTCAATAGGCGAGTTTAAACTCTTGCTCAAAGGTTTGGAAATGAAATCTATGGTTTGTAAATGTTTTTAAATAGTCTTATGAAATTGTTATGAAATTGTCTGTAATGTACTGAATTGTTGTGATCTGTGCCGCTGTCTTGGCCAGGACTCCCTTGAAAAAGAGATTAGTAATCTCAATGGGACTTTCCTGGTTAAATAAAGGTTAAAAAAAACAAAAAAACAAAAAAAAAAAAAAAATTTATTATATAATCAATCATCAACCTTTTTATTTAACTTCACCTGAAAAGATTAGAGACTAGATGTGAATCAGTCACACCACAAACCAAGGCCGAGGAAACAACAGGGATGTCCTTCTTAAAAAGAAGTTGGCTTTTTAGGACTAGAAGCGGCCCTGCTAGCTGTGGTTTCTGAAGGTTGGAGGAGCTGCTAGACAAGTTGCACCTGTCCCATGGAGATGTGCATGTTGCCAAGGAATAGATGCGATGGAGGGATCTATTAGCAGCCTTATGCCCCATAAGGATGAAGAGGAGTAAGGTTAAGTGGTAACTTCAGTGACATATTTGATCATCTTCTATGAACGTAACGTTATCAGTGCAAACGTTGGCTCCTGACTCGTGACCTGTTAACTGTAACATTACCATTAACATACACAGGCTAACGTTAGCTGTTAACAAGCTAACACACAGAAGTAAAACAGGGTGTCTGACCTCAGAGTCTCCAGTCTACAGTCTGGACTCTCCAGGAAACCACACAGCTGCTTCACGTCTGAATCCTGCAGCTCGTTGTGACTCAGGTTCAGCAGTCTCAGATGGGAGGGGTTGGACTTCAGAGCCGAGTCCAGAGAAGCACAGCTGGTCTCCGACAAACTGCAGTCCCTCAATCTGAATAAAGAATCAATGATGTGACTTTAGAAGACAATGGGCCTCATTCACCAATCCTTAAGAACAAATTTGTTCTTAAACCCACTTACACAATTTTCACTCAGATTCTGGTATTCACCCATGTTTTCTTATTTGGGATTTGTTGTTAAGTAAGAACAGAATCTACACAATCTCACAATTTAGAGCTGACAGCTTAAATGTTTGTATGATAAATTGTTTTCATCCATTGTAATTTAAAGAATTAATAGTTCTTTTCCACTAATTCTTAATTCTAATTATTTACACGTAATTATGTTTGTTTTAATAAATTTTTTGCTAAGTTCTTTCAGCAGTGCCTCCACTTTTGGAGTCGAGGTCTTCTCATTTCTCTAACTGTGCACACGACACGGCCCTGCCATAGAATGCCCTTTAATGGGAATTAACGGGGCATTTACCTATGCTAAATAGGAGCAATGGGCACAATCACGACGACAATGGGATTCATCAGAGTCCCAAGGACACACCTGCTAACAATTCTGCTCTTGAATCAGACATAGACTTTTTTTTAGGAACTTTCTTAAGAACAAATTTAAGAAAGAATTTAGGAAGATATTGGGGAATGGGGCCCATTAGTCCTGCTTGAAATCATTCATTGTAATCTGTAGAGAGCAGAAGGTTTAGAGTGTAGAAGTTTGGAAGATGGAGACTCCAAACCAAAGTCAAAGTATCTTTATTAGTCTCCCAGAGAGACAGAGAAATTGCTGCAAGAGTTACAACAGAGACACAACAGCAAGCGCAGGGTTAAAACATTTAAAATAAAAATGTTCAGTGATACGTTCATCGCTGCTCATTGAGCACCTGTTATACCTGTTATATTTGCACAGAGGACCCCTGTATATCTCTCGCTCTCTTTCTTGAGTTCAACAGCTCTGAAACTCTGAAAACAACACAGAGACTTCGATGAAACGGTCTTAGCTGGCCTGATTGTTGCCTGATCAAAAAGCTCCTGCGGGTTGAGAGGTGCAGGTGTTCCAGATTGAATATCTGAGTTTTGGATTTGACTGTCCTCAGGGACAAACGGACTCAGACTGAAACAGTAAAATATTAAATATGAAATGATGAACACTCACCAGCCGCGGACACGTTCTCCTCCGGCTCTGCAACACAAAAACGGATTCTACACACTTTCACTGCTCCTCCCCCCCTCTGTAAACAGGAAATCCTGTCTCTGTGTGTGTTTGTGTCTCTGAGTTAGTCTCTGTGTCTCTGAATGTCTCTCTGTGTGTGTCAGTGTGTTTCACTTACATTGCAATATTTTTTGTGTAAGGCCACCTCACTTTACTTATATATATATATATATATATATATATATATATATATATATATATATATATATATATATATATATATATATATATATATATATAGCAACTTTACATTGATTCAGTCCTTTTTGCACATTATCTGTTCTCTGTGAGAAACTGCTGCTGTAACAAGGTAATTTCCCCACTGTGGCATGAATAAAGTATTATTTAATATTATTTAATCTAAAAAGACAACAACGTTGTCACTAAAAGCATTTTATTACATCTGAGATTCTACAGAAAGAAGACTTCATCAACACGATCAGGAGTAAAAAATAAAGGCACTTCACCTCCGTAAAATAACTTCTCTCTTCTCTTTTTACAAATATTTACACACTCGTCATCGCAGATATAAAAACATGAGTCTAGATCGCAGATATTCTACGTATCGGTAGTGGGATTAGGATTGTTTTTGGTTCAATAAAACACTAGTTAGTCATGGTACAATAATTACACATAAAACACAGTCATAGTACAATAATTACACATAAAACACAGTCATAGTACAATAATTACACATAAAACACAGTCATAGTACAATAATTACACATAAAACAGTCATGGTACTATAATTACACGTCATGATCGAATAATTAAATAAATCTATATTTAGTCACGTCTGATGAAATTTACACTACTTTAAAAACTGCTTTAGCCCCCCCCCCCGTGTGTGTGTGTTCTCAGTGTGAGGAGCTGCGGTCGTTGGCGACGTCCTGCAGGCGGCGGATCAGAGCTGAGTGGTTGTCAGGACAACCCCTCTTGGGCAACGTCTCCTCGTCCAGAGCAAGGCTGCGTTTCCTGGTCCTGGTCTCTCCGGTCCGGATCAGACTGTTGATCTCCTGCAGACGCTGAGGTCACAGGTCAGAGGTTACACACGCTAAAAGTAGTGATTATTTACATGGAGTCTGGTGGAGATATGCTGCTCTATACACACTAAAAGTAGTGATTATTTACATGGAGTCTGGTGGAGATATGCTGCTCTAGTAGTGATTATTTACATGGAGTCTGGTGGGTTTGGTGATGGTGATTTCTGTTTCATGTTAAACTAAAAGGATCTTCCTCTTTAACTAAAAGGTCTATCTCTGTAGGGATCCATCCCATAATGTTGTCACACACTTAGAATAATAACCTGACTCTGTCAGCAGCAACAACACAACCTCTAGTGGACGCTGACTGACATTACGACATTAGCTTGTGCTCGGTGTCGCTGCTTTAACTCACGTTGGGGGGGCTGCTGCAGATGTAGTAGTAGATGTTGTCTCGGGCCCCCGGGGGTGTCGGGGTCGAGCCGGCCTTGTGGGGGGAGATGTAGATGGAGTGTTTGCTGGACAGAAGCATCCGTCTGGGGGAGCCTGTCCTCAGGGTGGGGTACGGACACAGAGGGGGGGTCTCCACCTGCACACACAACACCAGACATCCCTTCTTCTTACAACAATGATCGAGACATGTCCATCACCAGGGCCACAGGGACGCAGACGCCAGGGCCACAGGGACGCAGACGCCAGGGCCACAGGGACGTAGACGGACACAGATCCCAGGGCCACAGGGACGCAGACGGACACAGTAGGCGCTGTGGAAGACGGCTGCCTCTCCAGTAGCTCTTTTTACTTAGTCGAGTGCAGTCTCTCTCCTACTCTCCCCTCCTATCTTACATTTTTGTCTACTCTGTCGTGTGGAGACTTTCTTTTCTCTCTCCCACCTGCCTGCTGTTTTCCTGGGAAACTTTGGAAATGGAAGTAATCATACGGTCACTCAGCGCTATTGGCAAGTTGTTCTCACCCAGGCTTCACCGGGGGGAACATACGCTGCAGACTACGCTCGCGATTCTTGGGAGGATTGGCGAGCGGTCTGCTGGGAGCTGTAGAAGATTTGTGGATAATTGGAATTCTGCTGGGAGGTTTTCTAGCCACGGGACTTGGAATCTCCCTGAATCATCGTAAAATTGGTAGGACAGCAGCCATTAAATTTGCCTCAATGCTGTCTGGGGAACTTAAAGAGGGTTTGGATGTATTGGACGAGAAGCTGAAGGGTTTACATCAGAGGGCTGATCAGAACGGTGAACTGTCTCGTAACATCTCAGACCGGGCTGTGGAAGCGCAGAGATGGATGGACGCCATCGGGGCTCAGTCGGTCGAGTTGCTATGGGTAACCACCGGACTGACAATGAAGATAGGGGAACTGTCCAAATCAATCCATGAATTGGATGCACGGATGACGCTGAGGATGAGAGAAGTTGATGGACACAGATTTGGACAAATGCCACCGAATCGACCTAAATTGGATTTAAACTGACTGTCTGACTGTCTTTGTCCAGGGCCACAGGGACGCAGACGCCAAGGCCACAGGGATGCAGACAGATGCAGACGCCAGGGCCACAGGGACGCAGACGGACGCAGACGCCAGGGCCACAGGGACGCAGACGGATGCAGACGCCAGGGCCACAGGGACGCAGACGGACGCAGACGCCAGGGCCACAGGGACGCAGACGGATGCAGACGCCAGGGCTACAGGGACGCAGACGGATGCAGACGCCAGGGCCACAGGGACGCAGACGCCAAGGCCACAGGGACGCAGACGGATGCAGACGCCAGGGCCACAGGGACGCAGACGCCAAGGCCACAGGGACGCAGACGGATGCAGACGCCAGGGCCACAGGGACGCAGACGGATGCAGACGCCAGGGCCACAGGGACGCAGACGGATGCAGACGCCAGGGCCACAGGGACGCAGACGGATGCAGACGCCAGGGCCACAGGGACGCAGACGGATGCAGACGCCAGGGCCACAGGGACGCAGACGCCAAGGCCACAGGGAAGCAGACGCCAAGGCCACAGGGACGCAGACGGACGCAGACGCCAGGGCCACAGGGTCGCAGACGCCAAGGCCACAGGGATGCAGACGGACGCAGACGCCAGGGCCACAGGGACGCAGACGTCTCTGCAGATTTTGAACAGGTTCATTAACATGGCGCCCTAAGGCAGCTTGGCGTACCGGTGCAGAGGGCGAGCTCGCCGAGTATTTCACAGCGAAGTCTCTCAGCTGTTTGACGTAAACGTGGTTGTAGAAGTGGATCAGGTCTCCTCGCTCCTCCTCCCCGTCCCCCTCCGTGTTGGGGGTGCAGGGGGCGCTGCCAGGCTGGGGAGGGGGCAACGTGCTGCTGGAGCGAACAGGAACTGGGCTGATGTCTCCGCCTGCTGGGACCAGATCAGAAACAGGGAGAGGTCTTAAAGCTGCACACACACTCTGGGAACACTACTAGGGTTCAGGGCCGCAGGTTTGATTCCTCACCGGGACCCTGGCTGGTGTCAGCTGGAGAGTTGTGTTTGTTGGAGTCGTTGCTGCCTGAGAGACGTCTCCTCCTCCCTGAGATCAACACACTCCTGTACACCTGTAACACACACACACACAGACACACACACACAGACAGACATGCACACAAACACTGTAGAGGTACTTGTACTTCATTGAGTATTTCCTGTTGTGAAGCGTTTCCTTACGTCGCTGACGGCCTGAGGCTGTGTGCGGTAACACTTCATAATGTTGTGGAAGGATCTGTCTTCTTTGGTCACCTGAGACACAAAAACACACGATTAACTTCTGGATTATCTTCCCTTGCCCCCCCCTTCCCCCATTTTAACATAGGGGGTGTATACTTATGCCCCCTGTATTTTAACATAGGGGGGTGTATACTTATGCCCCCTGTATTTTAACATAGGGGGTGTATACTTATGCCCCTGTATTTTAACATAGGGGTGTATACTTATGCCCCCTGTATTTTAACATAGGGGGGTGTATACTTATGCCCCCTGTATTTTAACATAGGGGGGTGTATACTTATGCCCCTGTATTTTAACATAGGGGGGTGTATACTTCCAAAAGATGAGGGGGGTAGACTTATACAAGCCAAGAATGAAGAACATGACTCTCTCCGCAGACCTTGGCCATGACGTAGACGGCGCACATGAGCATCTGGTCGAGGTGGCGGTCCTTCATCAGCTCGGTGCAGTGGACCAGAGAATACTCGAAACACGTCCAGATCTTCCTGCGCAGCTCGGACGAGATGTCCAGTTTCATGCAGAGATCTCGGAGACGCACGCTGGCGAGGTGGTACACCTGGCACAGAGACAACAGTTATCACCTGGCACAGAGACAACAGTTATCACCTGGCACAGAGACAACAGTTATCACCTGGCATAGAGACAGATGATATCACCTGGCATAGAGACAGATGTTATCACCTGGCATAGAGACAGATGTTATCACCTGGCACAGAGACAACAGTTATCACCTGGCACAGAGACAACAGTTATCACCTGGCATAGAGACAGATGTTATCACCTGGCATAGAGACAGATGTTATCACCTGGCACAGAGACAACAGTTATCACCTGGCACAGAGACAACAGTTATCACCTGGCATAGAGACAGATGATATCACCTGGCATAGAGACAGATGTTATCACCTGGCATAGAGACAGATGTTATCACCTGGCATAGAGACAGATGTTATCACCTGGCATAGAGACAGATGTAATCACCTGGCATAGAGACAGATGATATCACCTGGCATAGAGACAGATGTTATCACCTGGCATAGAGACAGATGTTATCACCTGGCATAGAGACAGATGATATCACCTGGCATAGAGACAGATGTTA
>JABXJD010000569.1:195000-197500 GCA_013375575.1 Percina caprodes
TGAAACAGACAGACAGACAGACAGACAGACAGACAGACAGACAGACAGACAGACACACACACACAGGCTGTGAGGATGTTTCCCGGTATCTATGGACCTGGGTGCAGGTGGGGACGGGGTCTCTGGCCGCCCGGAGGCTCTCCCACAGCGGGGAGTTGCTGGTCCAGGCCAGGCTCTCCAGAACCTGCTCCTCCACCTGGTTCAGGTGCTGCACCACCTCCCGAAACAGCCCCTGCTCGGAGCGCACCAGCACCTCAATCACCTGCACACACACACACACACACACACACACACACACACACACACAAACACACACAGTTCATTGAGCCGTCCTCTGGGATTCAAATGTTGTCATTCTTTATAATTACATTATAAAAGTTGTGTTGTTGCTGCTGACAGACTCAGGTTATTATTCTAAGTGTGTGACAACATTATGGGATGGATCCCTACAGAGATAGGCCTTTTAGTTAAAGAGGAAGATCCTTTTAGTTTAACATGAAACAGAAATCACCATCACCAAACCCACCAGACTCCATGTAAATAATCACTACTTTTAGTGTGTATAGAGCAGCATATCTCCACCAGACTCCATGTAAATAATCACTACTTTTAGTGTGTATAGAGCAGCATATCTCCACCAGACTCCATGTAAATAATCACTACTTTTAGCGTGTATAAAGCAGCATATCTCCACCAGACTCCATGTAAATAATCACTACTTTTAGCGTGTATAGAGCAGCATATCTCCACCAGACTCCATGTAAATAATCACTACTTTTAGTGTGTATAGAGCAGCATATCTCCACCAGACTCCATGTTAATAATCACTACTTTTAGCGTGTATAGAGCAGCATATCTCCACCAGACTCCATGTACCTTGTAGAAGTGATACGTGGGGATCTGGAAGATGGTGATCAGGTTGAGGAAATCTCCCGGAGGTCTGTAGGAGAAGACAACGATCTCCAGACAGCATACAAGCAGCGAGCGATGGAAGACGTCCTGCTCCAGGATACACTGAGACACAGAGACACAGAGACAATGAGACACTAAGACAGAGACAATGAGACACAGAGACAATGAGACACAGAGACAATGAGACACTAAGACACTAAGAGACAGCGACAATGAGACACTAAGACACAGAGACAATGAGACACAGAGACAATGAGACACTAAGACACTAAGAGACAGAGACAATGAGACACTAAGACACAGAGACAATGAGACACAGAAACAATAAGACAATGAGACACAGAGACAATGAGACACTAAGCGACAGAGACAATGAGACACTAAGACACAGAGACAATGAGACACAGAGACACCAACATACAGAGACACTGAGACACAGAGACACTAAGACACAGAGACAATGAGACACTAAGACACAGAGACACTACATAACCACACAGAGACAATGAGACAATGAGACACAGAGACACTACATAACCACACAGAGACACTCCCAGAATAAACTACTCACAGACAGGTCTGCGTTTCCCAGAATCCTCTTCTCCCTCTCGATGATGGACTCCAGGATCCGGTAGTACAGCGCCTCCGCCAGGCCGAAGTACTTCAGGGCCAAGTCTGCAGGGAGGACCAACATGTAGGGTTAGGGTTCTCTTCATCTGATCACGTGTTCACATGATCATCTGATCACATGATCATCTGATCACATGATCATCTGATTCAACAAAGAACAAAAGACATGAAAAAGAGAGAAAAACTTCAAACAATGGGACAAGAACATTGATAAAGTGACATTTGATGTGTGTGTGTGTGCGCATCTGTGTGTGTGTGTGTGTGCGCATCTGTGTGTGTGTGTGTGTGTGTGTGTGTGTGTGTGTGTGTGTGTATGTATGTATATGTGTGTGTGTGTACCTTTCCCCATCGTTTTGTTCTCGGCTCCGCTTTCCTCGAAATGTCGACAGAGGATCTGAAACATGTCCTTCAGGCGCTTGCTGATGACATCACTGGGGTCTCTGGCACAGGTCCTGTAGGGACACGGTTTCTGGCGTTACACCGCTGAGAGGTGACATTAACGTACCAGCAGCAAAACGTTGTGGGACTAACGCGGGACAGCAGAAAACCTTTTATCCACAGCATTAATAGTTCATAATCATTTCTAATGTTGATTGATCCCCAGTGGGGAAATTACAATTCACACACACACACACACACACACACACACACACACACACACGTCCTCTACATGCACTAATGGAGTGTGTATCCCTGTGTGTGTAGCGTGTGTCCCTGTGTGTGTGTGTGTGTGTGGTGTCCCTTTATGTGTAGTGTGTGTCCCTGTGTGTGTAGCGTGTGTCCCTGTGTGTAGTGTTTGTCCGTGTGTCCCTGTGTGTGTAGCGTGTGTCGTGTGTGTCCCTGTGTGTAGTGTTTGTCCGTGTGTCCCTGTGTGTGTAGCGTGTGTCCCTGTGTGTGTAGCGTGTGTGTGTAGCGTGTGTCCCTGTGTGTAGTGTTTGTCCGTGTGTCCCTGTGTGTG
>JABXJD010000569.1:205000-210000 GCA_013375575.1 Percina caprodes
ACAAACTTAAGATATGAAACTTAAAGTCCTTTGAACAAAAACACAATAAAGTGAAATACAGACAGGAAGTGATAAACACATACACACATATGATAAAAGGGTTATTCACACACAAGGCATTTGTACACATACATACAATTATATATATATATATATATATAAATAAATAAAGATGTATACATGTACTGTTAGAATGTTGTAACTAACTTCTGTGTTGTTGATCTCTGAGGAAGGAGGAACGGTGTCCAATTGAGAATTAAGAAAAGATTTAATGCAGCAGAATGATGAAGATGATAAAGATTTAATGCAGCAGAATGATGAAGATGATAAAGATTTAATGCAGCAGAATGTTCTCCGGGAACCGTCACCTTATCGTGGTGGAGAGGTTTGTGTGTCCCTATGAACCTGAGGGCTGTGTTGTCTGGAGCTTTGTGCTCCTGGTAGGGTCTCCCATGGCAAAGTGGTCTCAGGGGAGGGGCCAGACAAAGAATGGTTCAAAAATCCTATGATAAATCAAGGAAGAGATCGAGGGACCCTGCCCGGAGGAAGCCCGGGGCCCCCGTCTGGAGCCAGGCCCAGACGGCGGGCTCGTCAGCGAGCGCCTGGTGGCCGGGTTTGCCACGGAGCCCGGTTGGGCACAGCCCGAAGAAGCTACGTGGCTCCTCTCTCTCCATCCCATGGGCCCACCACCTGTGGGAGGAACCGCTGGGGTCGGGTGCGCTGCCATATGGGTGGCGGCGAAGGTCAGGGGCCTCGACGGACCAGACCTGGGCGGCAGAGGCTGGCTCTGGGGACGTGGAACGTCACCTCTCTGTGGGGGAAGGAGCCGGAACTTGTGCGGGAGGTGGAGCGCTACCAGTTAGATCTGGTGGGGCTTACCTCTACGCACAGTCTCGGTTCTGGAACCGTACTCCTGGATAGGGGTTGGACTCTGTCCTACTCCGGAGTTGCCCAGGGTGTGAGGCGCCGGGCGGGTGTGGGGATACTCACAAGTCCCCGGCTGAGCGCCGCTGCGTTGGAGTTTACCCCGGTGGATGAGAGGGTCGCCTCCCTACGCCTGCGGGTGATGGGGGGGGGAAACTCTGACTGTTGTTTGTGCATATGCACCAAGCAAGAGTTCGGAGTATTCGGCCTTCTTGGAGACCTTGAATGGAGTCCTGTATGGGGCTCCAGTAGGGGACTCCATAGTTCTGCTGGGGGACTTCAACGCACACGTGGGTGATGATGGAGATACTTGGAGAGGCGTGATTGGGAGGAATGGGTCCCTGATCTAAACCAGAGTGGTGGTCTGTTGTTGGACTTCTGTGCTAGTCATGGATTGTCCATCACAAACACCATGTTCAAACATAGGGATGCTCATAAGTGTACGTGGTACCAGAGCACCCTAGGCCAAAGGTCAATGATCGATTTTATAATCGTTTCATCTGATCTGAGGCCGTATGTTTTGGACACTCGGGTGAAGAGAGGGGCAGAGCTGTCAACTGATCACCATCTGGTGGTGAGTTGGGTCAGGGGGTGGGGGAAGACTCAGGACAGACCTGGTAAACCCAAACGGGTAGTGCGGGTGAATTGGGAACGTCTGGAGGAGGCCCCTGTCCGACGGACTTTCAACTCACACCTCCGGCGGAGCTTTTCGGGCATCCCTGTGGAGGCTGGGGGCATTGAACCTGAGTGGACAATGTTCAAAGTTTCCATTGCTGAAGCTGCGGCGGCGAGCTGTGGTCATAGGGTCTTAGGTGCCTCAAGGGGCGGTAACCCACGAACACCCTGGTGGACACCGGTGGTCAGGGAAGCCATCTGACTGAAGAAGGAGTCTTTCTGGGATATGTTATCCCGGAGGACTCCGGAGGCAGTTGCAGGGTACCGACGGGTCCGAAGGGCTGCAGCCTCTGCCGTGACAGAGGCAAAGCAGCGGGTGTGGGAGAAGTTCGGAGAAGACATGGAGAAGGACTTTCGGTCGGCACCAAGGTGCTTCTGGAAAACCGTTCGCCACCTCAGGAGGGGGAAGCGAGGAATCATCCAAGCTGTATACAGTAAGGATGGGACGTCGTTGACCTCAACTGGGGAGGTAATAGAGCTGTGGAAGGAGCACTTTGAGGAACTCCTAAATCCAGCTGACATGCCCTCTGTGGTAGAGGCAGAGCTGGAGGATGATGGGGGATTGTCGTCAATTTCCCTGGTGGAAGTCGCTGAGGTAGTCAAACAACTCCACAGCGGCAAAGCCCCAGGGATTGATAAGATCCGTCCAGAAATGCTGAAAGCTCTGGGTGTGGAGGGGCTGTCTTGGTTGACACGCCTCTTCAACATTGCGTGGAAGTCTGGGACGGTGCCTAAGGAGTGGCAGACCGGGGTGGTGGTTCCCCTATTCAAAAAGGGGGACCAGAGGGTGTGTGCAGGGGTATCACACTTCTCAGCCTCCCTGGTAAAGTCTACTCCAAGGTGCTGGAAAGGAGGGTTCGGCCGATAGTCGAACCTCGGATTGAAGAGGAACAATGTGGATTCTGTCCTGGCCGTGGAACAACGGATCAGATCTTTACTCTCGCAAGGATCTTGGAGGGGGCCTGGGAGTATGCCCAACCAGTCTACATGTGTTTTGTGGATCTGGAGAAGGCGTATGACCGGGTCCCCCGGGAGAAATTGTGGGAGGTGCTGCGGGAGTATGGGGTGAGGGGTCCCTTCTCAGGGCCATCCAATCTCTGTATGACCAAAGCGAGAGCTGTGTCCGGGTTCTCGGCAGTAAGTCGGACTCGTTCCAGGTGAGGGTTGGCCTCTGCCAGGGCTGCGCTTTGTCACCAATCCTGTTTGTAATATTTATGGACAGGATATCGAGGCGTAGTCGGGGCGGGGAGGGGTTGCAGTTCGGTGGGCTCGGGATCTCATCGCTGCTTTTTGCAGATGATGTGGTCTTGATGGCGTCATCGGCCTGTGACCTCCAGCACTCACTGGATCGGTTCGCAGCCGAGTGTGAAGCGGCTGGGATGAGGATCAGCACCTCTAAATCTGAGGCCGTGGTTCTCAGCAGGAAACCGATGGAGTGCTTTCTTCGGGTAGGGAGTGAGTCCTTACCCCAAGTGAAGGAGTTTAAGTACCTTGGGGTCTTGTTCGCGAGTGAGGGGACTATGGAGCGTGAGATTGGTCGGAGAATCGGAGCAGCTGGTGCGGTATTACATTCAGTTTATCGCACCGTTGTGACGAAAAGAGAGCTGAGCCAGAAGGCAAAGCTTTCGATCTACCGGGCAATTTTCGTTCCTAACCTCACCTATGGTCATGAAGGCTGGGTCATGACCGAAAGAACGAGGTCCAGGGTACAAGTGGCCGAAATGGGTTTCCTCAGGAGGGGGACTGGCGTCTCCCTTAGAGATAGGGTGAGAAGCTCAGTCATCCGAGAGGAGCTCGGAGTAGAGCCGCTGCTCCTTTGCGTCGAAAGGAGCCAGTTGAGGTGGTTCGGGCATCTGGTAAGGATGCCTCCAGGGCGCCTCCCTAGGGAGGTGTTCCAGGCACGTCCAGCTGGGAGGAGGCCTCGGGCAAGACCCAGGACTAGGTGGAGAGATTATATCTCCAACCTGGCCTGGGAACGCCTCGGGATCCCCCAGTCGGAGCTGGTTGATGTGGCTCGGGAAAGGGAAGTTTGGGGTCCCCTACTGGAGCTGCTGCCCCCGCGACCCGATACCGGATAAGCGGATGAAGATGGATGGATGGATGGAGAATGATGAAGATGATAAAGATTTAATGCAGCAGAATGATGAAGATGATGAGAACAACATGCTAACCCTTGCAGCTGACAGCGGACTGGCCCACGCCCCCCCTGACGGAGTCACATGAAACCAGTCCTGAATATTCCTTAATCACACTCATTTCTCCCCTGCACCTGGGGGCGGCTCCTTTTCACCTGGTGCATTCAAATCCGTTCTCATTGGTCCATCGTTGGCATGGCAACATGCCAGCGCATCTTTGCTGCCTGTACTGTACTGTATATACTATAAGTAGACTGTGGAGGCGCAGCACCCCATCACTCTCCTTCTGGGTCTAATAGCCCTTCCACAGCCTGGAGGGGTGTTTGGGGTCATTGTCCTGTTGGTCCAACTAAACACAAACCGGATGGGATGGCATGCCGCTGCAGGATGCTGTGGTAGCCATGCTGGTTCGGGATGCTGTGGTAGCCCTGCTGGTTCAGGATGCTGTGGTAGCCATGCTGGTTCAGGAAGCCTTCAGTTTGGAATAAATCCCCAACAGTGTCACCAGCAAAGCCCCCCCCCCCACACCATCACACCTCCTCCTCCATGCTTCACGGTGGGAACCAGGCATGTAGAATCCATCCGTCACCCCAGTCAGTACTACCGGTCAGTACTACAGTATAGTCAGTACTACAGTATACTCAGTACTACAGTATACTCAGTACTACAGTATTCTCAGTACTGCAGTAACGTCAGCATGTTGTAAGCGATCGTGTCTCTGATGACCTCGGCGGTGCAGTACGTGTCTCCGGCGTCTGTCTCGGCGTCCGGTGTGTCCCCGGCGTCTGGCTGTCTCACACAGTCTGCAGGCGGAGACACTTCAGCGTTCCACTCCGGGAGGAACGCGTCTCCGCGTCTCTCGCAGACGTTGTGGAGGACGCAGCACGCCGCCACCACGCGGGGCATCACGGAGACGTCGATGTCCCTCTTCTTCAGCAGGCAGCGCCAGCGTCCTCGGAGACGTGTGAAGGCGGTGGGGACGACGCGGCGCGCCCACGCCAGGCGGGACGAGAAGCGGCGGCGCTCGGGGGACAGCTGCTGCTCCGGGCTGTAGCTCTTCATCAGCCACGGCTTCAGAGGGAAGGACGCGTCCCCGATCAGGTGGACGGGGACCTCCACGCCCTCACACACGATGGACTTCTGGAAGACAAGTTTACGTCTAGATCAGAGGACACGTTCACATCTGGATCAGAGGACATGTTCACATCTGGATCAGAGGACACATTCACATCTTGGTCAGAGGACACATTCCCATCTGGATCAGAG
>JABXJD010000569.1:215000-265000 GCA_013375575.1 Percina caprodes
CTGTAGGAGATGTTTCTACCAGCTGATAGTCTTTATTCTCCCTGTAGGAGATGTTTTCTACCAGCTGATAGTCTTTATTCTCCCTGTAGGAGATGTTTTCTACCAGCTGATGGTCTTTATTCTCCCTGTAGGAGATGTTTCTACCAGCTGATAGTCTTTATTCTCCCTGTAGGAGATGTTTCTACCAGCTGATAGTCTTTATTCTCCCTGTAGGAGATGTTTTCTACCAGCTGATAGTCTTTATTCTCCCTGTAGGATATGTTTCTACCAGCTGATAGTCTTTATTCTCCCTGTAGGAGATGTTTCTACCAGCTGATGGTCTTTATTCTCCCTGTAGGAGATGTTTTCTACCAGCTGATAGTCTTTATTCTCCCTGTAGGAGATGTTTCTACCAGCTGATAGTCTTTATTCTCCCTGTAGGAGATGTTTTCTACCAGCAGATGTCATTATTTCCACAGAAGGGAAGGGAAATGCTGCAGTATCTGAGGAGCACCTGAAGGCAGCACAGAGAGGGTGTGTCGCCAACATGTTCCTGCTGTTGTCATATCTCCGTGAGGACGGTGAAGGCTTCAGTCTGCTCTTCAGCTCAGGTAACCAGTCTTATTTCATTTGGTTTGATGGTCAGAATTTAACTTTCTGACACATTTGATTTGAGAAGAAAAGAACAAAGAGGGAAAATGTTTCTGCCAATTCTTGGTTGTGACGCCACATTTATTATTATATTTAACATTTCTGAAAGTTGTGAAAACAACAAGTCAGAATTTAAGGCAATCATTTAAGAAATCTTAGATACTAAGAAGAGGATTAGAGCCTCATGTAAAATATGTATTTGAGTTTTTTTTTCTCAGGGTCTTGTAAGTTTAAATTAATTTTCTAAAAATAAGGCCTTAAAAGTTAAAATATCTTAATGCTGTATTGTTCGAGTAGGTGGGTGGAGGAGGTGGAGGGCCATTCTAAAAGGCTTAACGTGGTTTAATGGACCTAAACTATAATCCATCATCACCATATTTACCATGGCCATATCTTGTCATTAACACTCACACCTGTCAAAAAAACTAAATGGAAACCCAACGATAATAGTAGTTATCTCACGTTTTCTTCTTCATTGGTGTCTGTGGCAAAGAAAAAGCTTAATGTGGTTTAATGGACCTAACAATAATCAATGTTTACCATATTTCTCTCTCATATTGATCCTTATAACCAGTGAAACCTGTCAAACATCGGACCCAGAGTCCTGTTATTATGGACGCTAGCTGACATTAAGCGTGTCAGCGTCATTAAGGGATGTTGTAAGGGAAAGCTTAACGTGATGAAGAGGCCTCTCCCGGGTCGGAGCAGGCAGACCGTCATCCTGCTGCCGGTGCAATAGTCCACAAACCCGGTGTCCTAAATCTTCTTCAAAAGAAAGCAGTAATGTTTTATGTAAGCCTACAATTATTAAGCTTTCCCTTACAATATCCCAGATCTCTATCCCCGCTGCTTTCAGCCTTCAGACGCAGGACGGGATGAAAGAATCTACACTGGCTTATTATATTACATACAATATTAAATATAATATATTATTTCATATTATAGTATATGAAATATATATTATTATATTATATTATATATTATAATATTATATTATATTTCAGCCATTTTTTGTTGTTAAAAAACAATACAATAAGGGCCCAGAATCTGTGATAATATTTTTATTTTATTCTATTGTAGTCTACTACTACTTAATGCTGAACACATTTTGTTTTCTACAGAGAGAAAATGACGACACCTCCAGGACCTCCAGGACCTCCAGGACCTCCAGGACCTCCAGGACCTGTAGGGATCAAACAGTAAGAACCAGTTTTCTGTTCACAGAAGATGAAATGATTCATTAATGAAGTTTAACTTAATGATTGACAAATCCTATGGAATGAGTGTAAATAATAAGTTTTAGATAAAGTGTTACAGGGTGAGACTTGATATGAGGAAAACACATGAGAGATAATTATGAGCGAGAATAGAGTGAATAAGAAAGGAGGTGGAGTCGCCATTTTGTTTAACAACTCATTCCACTGTACGCAAATATGTTATGGAAATTTTGCTTCTTTTGAATATGTGGCTCTTCAGTTAAGATCCTCCCCTCAGGCTATATTTCTAAACATCTACAGGCCACCTAAATATGGTGCAACCTTTATTGATGACTTCACTGAACTGCTGTCTATAATCTGCATTAACTTTGATTGTGTAATCATTGCGGGTGATTTCAACATTCAACATGTTGACCCCCCAGGACAGGGGGACCAAAGAACTAGGTTGTGTTTTTGAGAACTATGGACTGACTCAGCATGTGACAGAGCCCACGCACAATAAGGGGCACACTCTAGACCTGATAGTCTCCAAGGGTCTGAACATTTCCAAGGTTGTGGTGACTGACGTTGCTCTGTCTGATCATTCCTGTGTTTTCTTTAACGGCTCTATCTCTGTGCCCAAAAGTGTCCAAACAAAGAAAATCAGAAAACGGTATATCACTGAAAACACCAGTGAAACATTTATTCAGCTTTTCTCCTCCACACAGGAGGCTTCTGATCTTCTACAGATTGTGAACACGTCTCTTCTTTCAGGAATCTTTCCACATGCCCCGGAAACTGCAGTAATCAAGCCTCTCTTAAAAAAACAATCTAGACACATCACTAATGAGCAACTATAGGCCGATATCAAACCTTCCGTTCTTAAGTAAAATCATTGAAAAAGCAGTTTTTCAACAACTCAATTATTTCTTGTTACTAAACAACAGTTTTGATATCTTTCAGTCGGGTTTCTGACCACACCACAGCACTGAGACGGCTCTCGTTAAGGTCTTTAATGACATCCACCTTAACACAGAGAATGGCAAAATTTCAGTCTTAGTATTACTTGATCTCAGTGCTGCATTTGACACGGTCGACCACGACATATTACTAGACGGATTGGAAAACTGGGTTGGCCTTTCTGGCTCAGTACTAAACTGGTTTGAATCCTACTTACAGAATAGGGATTACTTTGTGTCAATAGGTAATTATACATCTGAGCGTACAAATATGACGTGCGGAGTTCCCCAAGGCTCCATTCTGGGGCCTCTTCTGTTTAACATCTACATGCTTCCACTGGCTCAGACTATGGAAAACAACAAAATAAGTTACCATAGTTATGCGGACGACACACAAATTTATATAACCTTATCGCCAGGGGACTATAGTTCAATACAAAAACTGACTAAGTGCATCGAACAAATTAACGGCTGGATGTGCCAGAACTTTCTGAAATTAAATGAGGGAAAAACTGAGGTGAGGGTAGGAACAACCTATGGTCATCATGACCGAAAGAACGAGATCCAGGGTACAAGCGGCCGAAATGGGTTTCCTCAGGAGGGGGCTGGCGTCTCCCTTAGAGATCGGGTGAGAAGCTCAGTCATCCGAGAGGAGCTCGGAGTAGAGCCGCTGCTCCTTCACGTCGAAAGGAGCCAGTTGAGGTGGTTCGGGCATCTGGTAAAGATGCCTCCTGGGCGCCTCCCTAGGGAGGTGGTCCAGGCACGTCCAGCTGGGAGGAGGCCTTGGGGAAGACCCAGGACTACGTGGAGAGATTATATCTCCAACCTGGCCTGGGAACGACTCGGGACCCCCCAGTCGGAGCTGGTTGATGTGGCTCGGGAAAGGGAAGTTTGGGGTCCCCTACTGGAGCTGCTGCCCCCGCGACCCAATACCGGATAAGCGGATGAAGATGGATGGAAAAACTGAGGTGGTTGTTTTTGGAGCAAAAGAGGAACGATTAAAAGTCTGCGCTCAGCTTCAAACAACAACGTTAAAAACAACAGACAAAGCCAGAAATCTTGGTGTAGTCATGGACTCTGACCTGGACTTTAACAGCCACATTAAGACAATTACAAAGTCAGCCTATTATCACTTTAAGAATATATCAAGGGTTAAAGGACTTATGTGTCAACAGTGATAGAGAATTCATTTTTATAAAGTCTTTTATTTGTCTTATTTCTTTGTAGTAGTGTTTTAAAGTAGTAGTAGTAGTAGTAGTAGTATAACTTTTATGCTTATTATATGCACATTTAACAAACTGTGTTTCTGTAACACATTTGCAGCTGTTTCTCTCAGAGATAGTAAATGTCTTAGTTTCGAGGTCACTCAAAGTACACATCTCCCACGCGGCCTGCACTCTGCCCTGGTTCTCTTAGCGTAGGCAATACAAATCATCCTTGTATCAACAACTGTGAATCTGTGTGTGTGTGTGTTTAATAAAAACGACTATCTACAGAGAAATAGTTGAAGTTCCCTGAGAGCGATGCTGGAGAGAGGTTGCTCTCGTGTGTTCTTCCCTCTTGCTGCGATAGTCTATTAACTGCTCATTGCCGTCTGCGTCTCGTTTTCTTGCTTGACCGTCTTTGATTTAATAAGTTTAAGTGTCCTGAACCTGACAAACAGGATTTGGAAAAACTTGCTTCATCTTCAGCAGACTTGACTACTGTAACGGGGTCTTTACAGGTCTCCCTAAAAAATCAATCAGACAGCTGCAGCTGATTCAGAACGCTGCTGCTCGAGTCCTCACTAAGACCAAGAGACTGGATCACATCACTTCAGTTCTGAAGTCCTTACACTGGCTTCCTGTGCCCCAAAGAATTGATTTCAAAGTTCTTTTGCTAGTTTATAAATCACTAAACGGTTTAGGGCCAAAATACATTTCTGATCTGCTACTACACTATGACCCCCCCAGACCTCTAAGGTCATCTGGGACAGGTCTACTGTCTGTTCCTAGAGCCAGAACTTAACAGGGGGAAGCAGCTTTCAGTTTCTATGCTCCTCATATCTGGAACAGACTCCCAGAAACCCACACACTCTGCAGAAGGGATTCTGGCCCACTCCTCCACACAGATCTTCTCTAGACCAGTCAGGTTTCTGGGCTGTCGCTGAGAAAGAGTTTGAGCTCCGTCCAAAGATTCTCTATTGGGTTTAGGTCTGGAGACTGGCTAGGCCAGAACCAGAACCTTGATCTGCTTCTTCCAGACCCCCTCCTTGGTTCTGGCTGTGTGCTTCGGGTCATTGTCCTGTTGGAAGACCCAGCCTCGACCCATCTTCAGTGCTCTAACTGAGGGAAGGAGGTTGTTCCCCAAAATCTCCCAATACATGGTCCCGGTCCTCCTCTCCTTAATACAGTGCAGTCCCCTGTCCCATGTGCAGAAAAAAAACCCCAAAGCATGATGCTACCCCCCCATGCTTCACAGTAGGGATGGTGGTCTTGGGACGGTCCTCATCATTCTTCTTCCTCCAAACACGGTTAGTGGAATTATGACCAAAAAGTTCTATTCTGGTCTCATCTGACCACATGACTTCCTCCCATGACTCCTCTGGATCCTCCAGATGGTCGTTGGCCAACTCAAGACGGGCCTTGACATGGTCTGGTTTAAGCAGGGGAACCTTCCGGGCCATGCATGATTTCAAACCATGACGTCTTAGTGTATTACCAACAGTAACCTTGGAAACGGTCCCAGCTCTTTTCAGGTCCTGGACCAGCTCCTCCCGTGTAGTTCTGGGCTGATTTCTCACCTTTCTTAGGATCATTGAGACCCCCCGAGGTGAGATCCTGCATGGAGCCCCAGTCCGAGGGAGACTGACAGTCATGTTTAGCTTCTTCCATTTTCTAATGATTGCTCCAACAGGGGAACTTTTCTCACCGAGCTGCTTGGACATAATAAATGGAGTGGGGGGGGGACATTTTGAAGGCAGACTAACAGGTCTTTGAGGGTCAGAATTCTAGCTGATAGACAGCTGTTCAAATACTTATTTGCAGCTGTATCATACAAATAAATAGTTAAATCCTCCATTGTGATGTCTGGATGTTTTTAGATGATGTCTCTCACAGTGGACATGCACCTACGATGACATCAGACCCTCCAGGATCTCTAAGTGGGAGAACTTGCAAAATAGCAGCATGTTAAATATTTATTTTCCTCACTGTATATCACCCATTTTTAGTTGTTAAAAAAACAATAGAATAAAGGCCCAGAATCTGTGATAATATTATTATTGTAGTCTCATTACTTTGAGTACTGGAATATATGTTTGAAGTATTCTTCCACCACTACTTAACGCTGAACACATTTTGTTTTCTACAGAGAGAGAATGACGATCCCTCCAGGACCTCCAGGACCTCCAGGACCTCCAGGACCTGTAGGGATCAAACAGTAAGAACCAGTTTTCTGTTCACAGAAGATGAAATGATGAATTCATGAAGTTTAACTTAATGATTGACAAATCCTATGGAATGAGTGTAAATAATGAGTTTTATATAAAGTGTTACAGGGTGAGACTTAAAGCTGCAGGACATGAGGAAAACACATGAGAGATATTAAAATATAGTACTATAGTTAGTACTATAATACTAGTACTAATATAAAACTAATATAGTATTCAGTTCTGCTGCTTTCAGTATTCTTCTACTACACAACTAACTGACTGATGACTTTAAAATAAAATGATGGACAACTTGAACATTATATTAAATATAGAAGGCACCATAAAAGGAACGACATGTTATATCTATATGTTTGAGTCAGGCCTTTTATTCACACCTTAGTGACCCTTGTACTCATCTCAAGGTCATGAAGGGATACTAGCCACTGTTTAGAGCTTTATTTATGGATTTATCTTCTTTTATCACGAAGTCGTCACTTTAGGGATGGATGGATGGGGCAGGGTGCAGAGTGATATTGTGTGTGTGTGTGTGTGTGTGTGTGTGTGTGTGTATGTGTGTATGTGTGTATTTGTGTGTGTGTATATGTGTGTATGTGTAGGATCAGACCTTTAAGGGGGGTGTGTACATATATATACATACTGTATATGTATATATTTATGTATATACATATATAAATATAGGTATATATACATATATACCTATATGTATATACATATATGCCTATATGTATATACATATAAATATATGTATATATATATGCCTATATATATATACATATAAATATATGTATATACATATATACATGTATATACATATATTTATATATATGTATACACACACACACACACACACACACACACACAGGCCCAGAATCTGTGATAATATTAATATTTTATTCTATTGTAGTCTCATTACTTTCAGTACTGGATGAAATGTTTGAAGTATTTGTCCACCACTCCATCTTGTCTTCCAGGGGACAGAGTTCCAGACCGACCATGGTTAAGGGGACCAGTTGGTAAGAACCAGTCGTCTCTTCAGTTCAGGGAAGTTTAAATGAGCAAAAAAACGTGTATCAAGTAATACTTCATAATTGCCAAATCCTATTGAATTAGTGTAAATAATAAGTTTTAGGTAAAGTGTTGCAGGGGGGTGATGGTGCACTGTGATCCATCAGCCCCAGTGTCCCTGAGCAAGGCACCTGGTGGCTGCAGAGACGTGTCACCTCTGACATGTGTAGCAATTGGAAGTCGCTTCTGATTAAAGCGCCAGCTAAATGACATTAATAACATAATGTAATGTAATGGTGAGACTCAGGCTGCAGGATATGAGGAAAATATGCAATAATGATATTACTTGTGATGCATAAAGAGATGTTAAAATGTACTCAGGTCTGTAGTTCTGCTGCTTTCAGTATTCTTCTACAACACAACAAACGGCTTGTTGATATATAAAAATAATAATTTCCAACATTACTTTATGAACAACTTGAACATTATATTAAATATAAAAGGCATCACTAAAAAAAGAACAACAGTAACATCACCTTTCTACCTGTCAGGTCAGGTAATGAGCTGTGGTATCTGGTCAAGGAAAACCCCGATTTAAAAGGTAGACTACACACATCATAAAGCATCTACGGTCAGTGTTTTACATGTTCCCTCCTAACTCCTCTGGTCCCCCATGGGTTGCAGATCCAGATTACCTGAAAGGGGTTTCAGGCTTTGTATCCGAGCATAGAGGGAGGACTTTCATCTTAAAGGAACCAGCTGGTGCCTGGTTGAGGATCGGAGGCCTGGAAGACACCGATTACAGTGTGAACGAGTTGTATGAGTGGGGGCGATTCTACCTTCATAAGATGGTAAACATGGAGGTTGTAGGAGTAGTAAGGGGGACGTTGTGCCCGTGTAACCTGGTCCTGATGACCTGTGAGGAGAAACAGCTGTACGCCTTCGATGGAGAGAAAAAGGAGCTGCACATGGTGGCCAGGAGCCTGGAGGAGCTCTGTGAGAGGGGACTGAGGTATCCATCATTACGCAGCTACTACAGAGGAGGGGCCTTCAGATACTCGGTGAGAAGTTACAGTTAAGATGCTGAAACAAGCAGAGCTTCATGGTTGTTGACTGATGATTCATACCTGATGTTCTGATATATGTTTTGGTGGTGATGTGAGGATAAGAGCTGTGGGTCTGAACCTGGAAGAAGAGCATCTTAAACTGGTGAAAGAACACAAGCCATGTAGTATCTGGTCTACAGCTCTACTGTCCATGTGGTCTCTGGTCTATAGCTTTACTGTCCATGTAGTCTCTGGTCTATAGCTTTACTGTCCATGTAGTCTCTGGTCTATAGCTTTACTGTCCATGTAGTCTCTGGTCTATAGCTTTACTGTCCATGTGGTCTCTGGTCTATAGCTTTACTGTCCATGCAGTCTCTGGTCTATAGCTTTACTGTCCATGCAGTCTCTGGTCTATAGCTTTACTGTCCATGTAGTCTCTGGTATATAGCTTTACTCTCCATGTAGTCTCTAGTCTATAGCTTTACTGTCCATGTGGTCTCTGGTCTATAGCTTTACTGTCCATGCGGTCTCTGGTCTATAGCTTTACTGTCCATGTAGTCTCTGGTCTATAGCTTTACTGTCCATGTGGTCTCTGGTCTATAGCTTTACTGTCCATGCAGTCTCTGGTCTATAGCTTTACTGTCCATGCAGTCTCTGGTCTATAGCTTTACTGTCCATGTAGTCTCTGGTATATAGCTTTACTCTCCATGTAGTCTCTAGTCTATAGCTTTACTGTCCATGTGGTCTCTGGTCTATAGCTTTACTGTCCATGCGGTCTCTGGTCTATAGCTTTACTGTCCATGTAGTCTCTGGTCTATAGCTTTACTGTCCATGTGGTCTCTGGTCTATAGCTTTACTGTCCATGCAGTCTCTGGTCTATAGCTTTACTGTCCATGCAGTCTCTGGTCTATAGCTTTACTGTCCATGTAGTCTCTGGTATATAGCTTTACTCTCCATGTAGTCTCTAGTCTATAGCTTTACTGTCCATGTGGTCTCTGGTCTATAGCTTTACTGTCCATGCGGTCTCTGGTCTATAGCTTTACTGTCCATGTAGTCTCTGGTCTGTAGCTTTAATATTCATGTAGCTAGTCTGAGGACGCCCAGCCCAGCTGCTGCAGGATAATCACTTTAAGCCTTGAACGATGATGAAGGACGATGAAATGTTAAAAGATAACTTTATTCATGTCCATATAACTTTTGTTGAACACTACAGGAAGTCCCTGGAGAGGTCAGAGACCGCTGGTCTGAGGCCCGGTGAGTGTTAATCCATCATTTCATATTTTACTGTTACAGTCTGTCCCTGTTTGTCCCTGAGGACAGTAGCGGACAGACATGTTAGAATGAACTCAGCTGATTGGCTGAATAATTAATATTTAATAATACACTTTAAAGCTCTGTAGAAAACAGGTTTAAAGACAACGGACCCGGTTTTATTGTTGTGTGTATGTGTGTTTCTGTGTGTGTGTGCATATTGATATGTATGTGTGTGTCTGTGTATATATCTCTGTGTGTATGTGTGTTTCTGTGTGTGTGTGCATATTGATATGTGTGTGTGTGTCTGCAAGGCACCTGGTGTCTGCAGAGACGTGTCACCTCTGACATGTGTAGCAATTGGAAGTCGCTTCTGATTAAAGCGCCAGCTAAATGACATTAATAACATAATGTAATGTAATGGTGAGACTCAGGCTGCAGGATATGAGGAAAATATGCAATAATGATATTACTTGTGATGCATAAAGAGATGTTAAAATGTCCTCAGGTCTGTAGTTCTGCTGCTTTCAGTATTCTTCTACAACACAACAAACGGCTTGTTGATATATAAAAATAATAATTTCCAACATTACTTTATGAACAACTTGAACATTATATTAAATATAAAAGGCATCACTAAAAAAAGAACAACAGTAACATCACCTTTCTACCTGTCAGGTCAGGTAATGAGCTGTGGTATCTGGTCAAGGAAAACCCCGATTTAAAAGGTAGATTACACACATCATAAAGCATCTACGGTCAGTGTTTTACATGTTCCCTCCTAACTCCTCTGGTCCCCCATGGGTTGCAGGTCCAGATTACCTGAAAGGGGTTTCAGGCTTTGTATCCGAGCATAGAGGGAGGACTTTCATCTTAAAGAAACCAGCTGGTGCCTGGTTGAGGATCGGAGGCCTGGAAGACACCGATTACAGTGAGGAGAAGTTGAATGAGTGGGGGCAATTCTACCTTCATAAGATGGTAAACATGGAGGTTGTAGGAGTAGTAAGGGGGACGTTGTACCCGTGTGACCTGGTCCTGATGACCTGTGAGGAGAAACAGCTGTACGCCTTCGATGGAGAGGAAGAGGAGCTGCACATGGTGGCCAAGAGCCTGGAGGAGCTTTGTGAGAGGGGACTGAGGTATCCATCGTCTGAGACGTATCCATCATTATGCAGCTTCTACAGAGGAGGGGCCTTCAGAGACATGGTGAGAAGTTACAGTTAAGATGCTGAAACAAGCAGAGCTTCATGGTTGTTGACTGATGATTCATACCTGATGTTCTGATATATGTTTTGGTGGTGATGTGAGGATAAGAGCTGTGGGTCTGAACCTGGAAGAAGAGCATCTTAAACTGGTGAAAGAACACAAGCCATGTAGTATCTGGTCTATTGCTCTACTGTCCATGTGGTCTCTGGTCTATAGCTTTACTGTCCATGTAGTCTCTGGTCTATAGCTTTACTGTCCATGTGGTCTCTGGTCTATAGCTTTACTCTCCATGTAGTCTCTGGTCTATAGTTTTACTGTCCATGTGGTCTCTGGTCTATAGCTTTACTGTCCATGTGGTCTCTGGTCTATAGCTTTACTCTCCATGTAGTCTCTAGTCTATAGCTTTACTGTCCATGTGGTCTCTGGTCTATAGCTTTACTGTCCATGTGGTCTCTGGTCTATAGCTTTACTGTCCATGTAGTCTCTGGTCTATAGCTTTACTATCCATGTGGTCTCTGGTCTATAGCTTTACTGTCCATGTGGTCTCTGGTCTATAGCTTTACTGTCCATGTGGTCTCTGGTCTATAGCTTTACTGTCCATGCGGTCTCTGGTCTATAGCTTTCCTGTCCATGTGGTCTTTGGTCTATAGCTTTACTGGACATGTGGTCTCTGGTCTATAGCTTTAATATCCATGCTTCTAGAAAACAGAAAATAGAAATAGAAATGTTTAAAAGGTTCAGTCCTTCCTCTCTTTAATGCATGTCACACCCCCAAAATAAAGGATAAATCTGTCTGGTGCCACAAAACCTATTTGAGGCTAAATGAAGGTTCACCCCTCCAATCCGAGGTATCGGTGACCTAGCAGCATCTGTCCACTCATTCTCCCACAGTCCTTTATTTGGATTGGGACCCCGTAGCTAGTCTGAGGACGCCCAGCCCAGCTGCTGCAGGATAATCACTTTAAGCCTTGAACGATGATGAAGGACGATGAAATGTTAAAAGATAACTTTATTCATGTCCATATAACTTTTGTTGAACACTACAGGAAGTCCCTGGAGAGGTCAGAGACCGCTGGTCTGAGGCCCGGTGAGTGTTAATCCATCATTTCATATTTTACTGTTACAGTCTGTCCCTGTTTGTCCCTGAGGACAGTAGAGGACAGACATGTTAGAATGAACTCAGCTGATTGGCTGAATAATTAATATATAATAATACACTTTAAAGCTCTGTAGAAAACAGGTTTAAAGACAACGGACCCGGTTTTATTGTTGTGTGTGTGTGTTTCTGTGTGTGTGTGCATATTGATATGTATGTGTGTGTCTGTGTATATATCTCTGTGTGTATGTGTGTTTCTGTGTGTGTGCATATTTATATGTGTGTGTGTGTCTGTGTATATATCTCTGTGTGTATGTGTGTTTGTATATCTGTGCACACGTGTGTGTGTCTGTTTGTGTGTGTGTATGTTTGTGTGTGTGTTTGTGTGTCTGTGTGTGTATGTGTGTGTGTGTATGTGTGTGTATGTGTGTGTGTGTGTGTACGTGTGTGTGTGTATATGTGTGTGTGTGTGTGTACGTGTGTGTGTGTGTATATGTGTGTGTGTGTGTGTGTGTGTGAGAGTGTGTGTGTAATAATAATAAAACATAAACAGCAGATGTTGGAACCTTAGATTACAGGAAGTTCCGTAAGAATATTCCACATATTGATGAATAATGAGAGTACATTTAATAAAAGAAGAAGATGAAGATATCAGGTTATTTGTCTTCATATTATTAATCAGATTTGAGGTCTATTATCTGAGGTCTCTGATCTGAGGTCTATTATCTGAGGTCTCTGATCTGAGGTCTCTGATCTGAGGTCTGTTATCTGAGGTCTCTGATCTGAGGTCTATGATCTGAGGTCTCTGATCTGAGGTCTATTATCTGAGGTCTATGATCTTAGGTCCCTGATCTGAGGTCTATTAACTGAGGTCTATGATCTGAGGTCCCTGATCTGAGGTCTATGATCTGAGGTCTCTGATCTGAAGTCTATTATCTGAGGTCTCTGATCTGAGGTCTCTGATCTGAGGTCTGTTATCTGAGGTCTCTGATCTGAGGTCTCTGATCTAAGGTCTCTGATCTGAGGTCTATTATCTGAGGTCTCTGATCTGAGGTCTGTTATCTGAGGTCTCTGATCTGAGGTCTCTGATCTGAGTTCTATGATCTGAGGTCTCTGATCTTCAGCCTTCAGAGTTGTCCATGCTGTATTAGACTCAGTAGTCAGAGCCTCTCCTTGCTGCATTCTTAAGCAGTGTGTAAGTTGTGTGTTAAGAGACAGGTGTTGTTCAGCAGACGCCCCCCCCCCAAAAAAACTCTCTTGTTGTAATCTCTATCACCTTTCTACCTGTCAGGTCAGCTGATGAGCTGTGGTATCTGGTCAAGGAAAGCCCTGATTTAAAAGGTAGACTTTACACATCATAAAGTATCTACGGTCAGTGTTTTACATGTTCCCTCCTAACTCCTCTGGTCCCCCATGGGTTGCAGATCCAGATTACCTAAAAGGAGTTTCAAGCTTTGTGTCCGAGCATAGAGAGAAGACTTTCACCTTAAAGGAACCAGCTGGTGCCTGGTTGAGGATCGGAGGCCTGGAAGACACCGATTACAGTGAGGAGAAGTTGAATGGGTGGGGACGATTCTACCTTCATAAGATGGTAAACATGGAGGTTGTAGGAGTAGTAAGGGGGACGTTGTGCCCGTGTGACCTGGTCCTGATGACCTGTGAGGACAAACAGCTGTACGCCTTCGATGGAGAGGAAGAGGAGCTGCACATGGTGGCCAGGAGCCTGGAGGAGCTCTGTGAGAGGGGACTGAGGTATCCATCGTCTGAGAGCTACTACAAAGGAGAGGCCTTCAGAGACATGGTGAGAAGAAAGAGTTAAGGGTTGCGGCCCCTGCCGTTGAGGTTAGGGTTCTTCTAGTGTTTGTGTATGTGAAGTTAGCCGTGTGGTGTCCCGGAGAGGATTGGCCCGCGTGATGGCTCCGCCATGGTAAGCTAATGGGTGCTGAGCTCTTTTAGTTGTGTTTGGAAATGCCTTTGTTTATATAGGCAGCACCCATATAGCTCTTTTTTTGGTACTTATGATATTATATTAATTAAAAATCCTTTCTTTTTCCGTGCCCTCGTCTCCCTTTTTGCATTTGGTTCCTCCACATTCCTCCATTTTATGTTACGCTTACAACGGGCCTGGTCGTAATATTAAGATGCTGAAACAAGCAGAGCTTCATGGTTGTTGACTGATGATTCATACCTGATGTTCTGATATATGTTTTGGTGTGTAGACGGAGGAGGACTGGGCCGACGTGAGGAAAGGAGTTGTGGGTCAGAAGCTGGAAGAAGAGCATCTTAAACTGGTGGAACATCACAAGTCCAAACTTCTGGAGAATCTCCGATCAGCCAAAGCTTCTGTCTGAGCTGTTGTTTCAGTATCTGTTAGAGGAAAAGAAAAGGGTTCAGTACCCTGTCCATGTGGTCTCTGGTCTATAGCTTTACTGTCCATGTGGTCTCTGGTCTATAGCTTTACTGTCCATGTGGTCTCTGGTCTATAGTTTTACTGTCCATGTGGTCTCTGGTCTATAGCTTTACTGTCCATGTGGTCTCTGGTCTATAGTTTTACTGTCCATGTGGTCTTTGGTCTATAGCTTTACTGTCCATGTGGTCTCTGGTCTATAGTTTTACTGTCCATGTGGTCTTTGGTCTATAGCTTTACTGTCCATGTGGTCTCTGGTCTATAGCTTTACTGTCCATGTGGTCTCTGGTCTATATCTTTACTGTCCATGTGGTCTCTGGCCTATAGCTTTACTGTCCATGTGGTCTCTGGTCTATAGCTTTACTGTCCATGTGGTCTCTGGTCTATAGCTTTACTGTCCATGTGGTCTCTGGTCTATAGCTTTACTGTCCATGTGGTCTTTGGTCTAACCACACAGCCGGTCGTTCATCCTGAGAACAATCTGCACATCATGCAGGCGTCATGATATACGTTGTGTTATGATATACGTTGTGTTATGATATACGTTGTGTTATGATATACGTTGTGTTATGATATACGTTGTGTTATGATATACGTTGTGTTATGGTATACGTTGTGTTATGGTATACGTTGTGTTATGATATACGTTGTGTTATGATATACGTTGTGTTATGGTATACGTTGTGTTATGGTATACGTTGTGTTATGATATTCGTTGTGTTATGATATACGTTGTGTTATGATATACATTGTGTTATGATATTCAATTCAATTAAATTTTATTTATAGTATCAATTCATAATAAACGTTATCTCGAGACACTTTCCAGATAGAGTAGGTCTAGACCAGATAGAGCAGGTCTAGACCAGATAGAGCAGGTCTAGACCAGATACAGCAGGTCTAGACTACACTCTATAATTTACAAGGACCCAACAGTTCTAGTAGTTTCCTCCAGAGCAAGCAACAGTGCGACAGTGGCGAGGAAAAACTTCCTTTTAGGCAGAAACCTCGGACAGACCCAGACCCAGGCCCAGACCCAGACCCAGACCCAGACCCAGAACCAGACCCAGGCTCTTGGTAGGCGGTGTCTGATGACCGGTTGGGGTTAGAATGAAGAGTGGCAATAACAGTCAAAAAAAAATAGTAGTTTGTACTAGTTCTTTGTAGTAGTTCATGGCATAGCAGGACACTGTGGGCATTACAAGGCACAGCAGGACGTAGCAGGGCGTAGCAGGACGTAGCAGGACGTAGCAGGACGTGTAGCGGGACCATGGCGACAGCTGCTACCATGATTTTGGAGCCTCCCTGATCCGAGGAAACATGCTGGGTGAAAAAGAACATAAGGACTCCGGGGAGAGATGGGGAGAGAGAGATATATCCATCCGTCTGTCTAGAGGAGGTGGATGAGAGAAAGAGAGAGTGTTATGATATACGTTGTGTTATGATATATGTTGTGTTATGGTATACGTTGTGTTATGGTATATGTTGTGTTATGATATATGTTGTGTTATGATATACGTTGTGTTATGGTATATGTTGTGTTATGATATACGTTGTGTTATGATATACGTTGTGTTATGATAGACGTTGTGTTATGATATATGTTGTGTTATGGTATACGTTGTGTTATGATATACGTTGTGTTATGGTATATGTTGTGTTATGATATACGTTGTGTTATGATATACGTTGTGTTATGATAGACGTTGTGTTATGATATACGTTGTGTTATGATATACGTTGTGTTATGGTATATGTTGTGTTATGATATACGTTGTGTTATGATATACGTTGTGTTATGATATATGTTGTGTTATGGTATACGTTGTGTTATGGTATACGTTGTGTTATGATAGACGTGTTATGATATACGTTGTGTTATGATATACGTTGTGTTATGATATACGTTGTGTTATGGTATACGTTGTGTTATGATATACGTTGTGTTATGATATACGTTGTGTTATGGTATACGTTGTGTTATGATAGACGTGTTATGATATACGTTGTGTTATGATATACGTTGTGTTATGGTATACGTTGTGTTATGATATACGTTGTGTTATGATATACGTTGTGTTATGGTATACATTGTGTTATGATATACGTTGTGTTATGATATACGTTGTGTTATGATATACATTGTGTTCAGTGAGCCTCAATAAACCAAGACCATGAAATAGAGGACGAGGGTGCTGGGCTCAGACCACGGTAATGCCCGTATAACTTTTTTCTGTAAAATCTGTAGTTTTCCCAAATGGAGAAGTAGTACTACTCTACTATATATAGTATACTATACTATATATACAATACTACTCATGTAGTATTACAATAGTTTAAATGCGGTTCAAACAAGGTTTTCTAGACGGTGAGCAGTGCAGAGTGTGGAAGTAAATGTCTTACTTTAAAAATAGTCCCCTTAGTTTTTGGTTAGGTGATCAATATGGCATTTAAAGTTTAAATATTCATCAATATACTATATATATATATATATATATATATATATATATATACTATAGGAATTTAGTGGCGTTTACTCTTTCAATAATTTGTTCATTTATTTTAACACAAACATGCATGTTTACTATTTGATTTTTCTTGGGAGAAAATACAATGTAGTTTGTCTTTTTAATGTTAAGAGATAGTTTATTACACAGAAACCACATTTTTGCATTTCTTAACTCTGTATTTATTATTTCTTGCAGTCCAATTGGTCTCTTATGTGACATGAATACATTTGTGTTGTCAGCAAATAAAACTTTGTGTAAAACCATAGTGGAATTATCAAAGTCATTAACATATAACAAAAACAGGAGAGGGCCCAAAATGGATCCCTGAGGGACTCCAAATTTGATGTTTTTCTTATGGAAATTTGTTCCTTAATATTTACAAATTGCTGTCTGCCAAATAAATAACTTTTGAACCAGCTAAGTGCTAGTCCTCTGATTCCATAATGATGTAATTTATTCAATAAGATATCAAAATCAATAGTATCAAATGCTTTGGATAAATCTAAAAAAATACCACAGTCACCTTTATCAATGGCATCATTGATCTATCAGTCAGATCTAGTACAGCCATACATGTGGGACTTCTTTTCATAAAGCCATATTGGGAAGAAACAATAATCTTTAGCTTATCAAGGCCTCCATTTAACCTCTTGTACACTTCTCTCTCTAAGACCTTAGAGATTGTAGGCAAAATAGATATGGGACGATAATTGCTCATATCATTTTTATCCCCAGATTTAAAAACTGGTATGATTTTTGAAATTTTTGCTCTTTTCGGCACAATTCCAGAGAGCAACGAAAGGTTTATGCAATAAGTGGCAATTGCAATGGCTTTCAGAATTATGCTACAGATTTCATCCTCACCAGCAGTGTACGAACTCCGTAAGTCTGAGATGATTTTATAGACTTCGTTGCAGTCAGTCGGCTTCATAAAGAAAGAGTTGTTGTAGCTGCTTTGCAAATAATGATTAGGAGAGATCCTGAGGTTGCTTTATATTGTTAGAAAGTTTTTCCCCAAGGGAGGCAAAGTAATTAATAAAGTTATTTGCTAGATCAATGTCATTAGTGGAAGTATTAGCAGTATTTGGGAGCACAGTGCTGTTTTGGCTCTTGTTAAGTACTTCATTCAGCACTTTCCAGGACTTCTTGGAGCCACCACAGGTATGCATAATGGTAACTTCTACTTTTCCTTATTATATGTGTGAGTTTATTCCTATAATTACTGTATATTTTCTTATTCCTGGCACTTGGTTTTTTTAAGAAATCTTTGTAAAGTTTGTTCTTATGCGTGATAGATTTTAAAATACCCTTTGTGAGCCAGGAGTTGTGACCAATTCCACCACAATGTACAGTCTTCTCAGGGATGGTACGATAAATAGAGTTTGAGATTTCATTTAATAGGTATTCATATGCAGTGTCAGGATCACTACAATCAGAAATTACTTCCCAAGTTTTTGCCTGTAAGCTACCCCTCAGCTGTTCGAGAGTTCTCTCGTTTAGGACTTTAGTTTTAATGTTTTGCTTCTGTAATTGAATCTTACTAGCAGGTTCTAGAAATAATACAGTTGGAAAATGATCAGTAATATCTGATAACACAACTCCAGATTCAAGCCTAGCGTTTCGAATGTTTGTAATGATATTGTCAATAGCTGACCTAGTGGAGTGAGTCACTCTGGTAAAATGATTTATGGTACAAAAAAAGGAAGAAGAATGTATTAATGAAGTCATTTTTGATAGCATCTTCTCTGAGAACATCAATATTAAAGTCCCCTAGCAGGACACAATCTTTGTTTTTCCTTTTTATGGAGAATAAAATGTCTTCCAGTTTAATTTTAGTATCCTAGTCAGAGTCGGGGGGGCGATAAATTACTCCTACTAGAAGTCATCTGGAGTGCTGTTTGTACCCAATAATCAACAGTGGTGGTTAACTTGCAACATTCTTCTGGAAAGTTCCCCATGCCGATCTCTAGGGAAGAGCGTGTTCACTTCCTTGGAATACACACACACACACACACACACACACACACACACACACACACACACACACACACACACACACACACACACACAGCCGGCCCTGCTCTTGTCTTAAAGAGACAGCAGTATGACCTTCAGGTCCCTTATGGAGAAAGTTCTGCATGGAGCCCCTCCCCCCATAACTCCAGCTTTAAGGCGTAGTTGTTTGAAATATCGGAGCACACAGCTTCAGATCCTTCTTTCATCCACTCATAACTAAAATGGTGAGTAGCTGCTTGGACATGAACGGAGGTATTTGACCGTATTATGATTCACGTCTACATGTTGTTGTGCTGTAATATTCCTTTTATGTCTGATTCCATCAGGCTGCTGATCCTGATCGGCCGGGGTGAGTCCAAACCATCGAGACATGTTATTGGAATTCTTAACTAAATGTATATCTTCAGATTAGTACAGAGGGTTATCTTCAAGAGAAAATGAAATGGGAGAGACTGATATTATCTAAAGTATGTTTGAATGTAGTATTTAGAATAGAATATAAAGTGCTTATTGTCATTATACACATGTGCAGTACCAGTGCAACGAGATTAAAGTAACCCCTCTACAGGGTCAACACGAAGGCATTTCATAATTATGCATGTAGATATATGAATCTACTGTATGATATACTCAACGTTATCGCTGCATTCTGCTTTTTAATTCTCCATTTTATGTTATTATTTTAGACGAGAAGCTTTGCTGGAGGACGCAGAGCCTTTCAGAGCGAATGCTTTCCTGATTATCAATGAGGTGGTGTTGATGAGTACACGTCCTACTACCATGTTAGTGGACGAGGTATGTGTGATGGAGACGTTTTTATTAATAATGCATAATAATAATGCATGAGCCTGTCAGTGTATCGGGACCCGCACAGCTTCCCAGTCTAGCCTGTTCTCACGAGGTTTAGCTCCTCGTCGACTACCCTTTACCTGGCGTCACACTCTGAATTTCGTAGCATATCGTAGGAACCCGTTCACGAGATTGTGTTGCTAGGTTACACACAACACACACAATGACATATCTCTCTGAATGTGTTTGGACTTCACAGATTCTTCACAGCATCTTCTTTTTGGGAAAGATCAACACGCCGCCATTTTCCCCAGAAGAGATTCTGATTGATGCTGAAGTGCTAAGAGAGTTACAGAGCCACTACCCTCGACCTTTTGACCTCTATTCCTCTGAGGTACCCAGGCGGGGTCCATTTTCATGTGTGCTCGACATGGTAAGAGGATTCTTTCTTTAAAGATAACACCTTACCTTACTCTGTGTTCATATACTGTCTTATTGTCTTGTCTTATGCTTATACTGTATAAGTGTGCTTAATATGTTTGTTTTATTACTATTATTATTATTATTATTATTGTTATTATTACTAATTCTATTCCGGTGTGTGTGAAAAAGATCTTTTGAGCTGCTGTAACAGGATCCTTCTTCTTAAAGTTATAAAGAGTTGCTACTTCACCTGAAAACGTCTCCACGTATTACAGATTATTATTAATCTCTCAGTAGACTGTGCTAGTAATAAAATAATACTTATAATAAATAATAACAAACCACTGATGGTGATTTTAAGATTAGTAATGGAGGAGAAAGATTAATCTGCACATTACCTTCAAACAGGAAACGGATGAAGGGAAACGTTGATTTATTTAACTGCTTTCACTGTTTTTTATCTTCAATAAATGCAACATCTTACCAACGAGGCATCCTGATTTTAATAGAGACTAAAATAACCGTGACTATGATTTCATGATGGAGGTACATTACCCGACACAAAGCAGGACTCGCTGAATGATTGGACCTGCAGCAGCTTGATGATATTTGGGTTTCTTGCAGGTTGTCACCCAGGCTGGACAAGACAACGAAGCAAGAATCAGAGAGGAGCTGCGAAGGTTTGTCTGTAGCCTGAAGGGGGATATTAACATCAAGCCTCTGGTCTCCAAAACCATCTGTGTCTCTCAGAGTGAAAGGGAAGGTCCAGTCCGGTACTACGGAGTCTCCATGTCCGCTGATGGCGGTGTAGCAAAGAAAATCCTGATTGGTGCTTCCTGTCTCAGCAGCTGGGACAGATATGTAGCTGAGGCAGTGATGACCTTCTATCCAGAGCCAAATACTAGGGCGTTTGTCAAAAAGCCATATTTCGATGGAACCATCAGAGTTCCAGATCAGGTCCGGTGTGAAACCTTTGATCTCTATAACGGAGGATTTAAGCTTCCTTGTAGAGCATGTGGTGAGTTGTTTGGTTTGATTACAACTGAAGACAAGAGATTCTCCCATGGCAACTGTTCTGAAGCTGAAAGTCTGAGCAACTTGTTTCAAGGTGATGAAGCAGTTAGAGCCCAAATACCAAGACCACCTGGTGGCGCCAGAGCGAGGGCTGAAACAAGCGTCCGTGATGCGCTTACACGTTTGGTGCGGGGATTTGCCGGATTTTCTCGATGGGAAGCTCAGTTCTATATCCCACAGGGAGTCAGATCTTAAAGGGGGGAGACTGAATCAGGGCCGGAGGCAATGTGCTTCTGTCCCAATTTGATTTGTTGCCGATACATGAGTGTGATTTTCATTTATTGTGATTCGATAATTCTGTCCCTGCAAGATGTGAGTTGAGTGCAGATTTGAGTCGTGCATGCGTTACTTTGCAACCAATAGCATACAAGATGCTAACGAGAGACTTCTGTAGCGTCTGAAGTAGCCTCCGAGATGCTAACGAGAGACTTCTGTAGCGTCTGAAGTAGCCTCCGAGATGCTAACGAGAGACTTCTGTAACGTCTGAAGTAGCCTCCGAGATGCTAACGAGAGACTTCTGTAACGTCTGAAGTAGCCTCCGAGATGCTAACGAGAGACTTCTGTAACGTCTGAAGTAGCCTCCGAGATGCTAACGAGAGACTTCTGTAGCGTCTGAAGTAGCCTCCGAGATGCTAACGAGAGACTTCTGTAACGTCTGAAGTAGCCTCCGAGATGCTAACGAGAGACTTCTGTAACGTCTGAAGTAGCCTCCGAGATGCTAACGAGAAACTTCTGTAACGTCTGAAGTAGCCTCCGAGATGCTAACGAGAGATTTCTGTAACGTCTGAAGTAGCCTCCGAGATGCTAACGAGAGACTTCTGTAGCGTCTGAAGTAGCCTCCGAGATGCTAACGAGAGACTTCTGTAGCGTCTGAAGTAGCCTCCGAGATGCTAACGAGAGACTTCTGTAACGTCTGAAGTAGCCTCCGAGATGCTAACGAGAGACTTCTGTAACGTCTGAAGTAGCCTCCGAGATGCTAACGAGAGACTTCTGTAACGTCTGAAGTAGCCTCCGAGATGCTAACGAGAGACTTCTGTAACGTCTGAAGTAGCCTCCGAGATGCTAACGAGAGATTTCTGTAGCGTCTGAAGTAGCCTCCGAGATGCTAACGAGAGACTTCTGTAACGTGTGAAGTAGCCTCCGAGATGCTAACGAGAGACTTCTGTAACGTCTGAAGTAGCCTCCGAGATGCTAACGAGAGATTTCTGTAGCGTCTGAAGTAGCCTCCGAGATGCTAACGAGAGACTTCTGTAACGTGTGAAGTAGCCTCCGAGATGCTAACGAGAGACTTCTGTAACGTCTGAAGTAGCCTCCCAGATGCTAACGAGAGATTTCTGTAACGTCTGAAGTAGCCTCCGAGATGCTAACGAGAGACTTCTGTAACGTGTGAAGTAGCCTCCGAGATGCTAACGAGAGACTTCTGTAACGTCTGAAGTAGCCTCCGAGATGCTAACGAGAGATTTCTGTAGCGTCTGAAGTAGCCTCCGAGATGCTAACGAGAGACTTCTGTAACGTGTGAAGTAGCCTCCGAGATGCTAACGAGAGACTTCTGTAACGTCTGAAGTAGCCTCCGAGATGCTAACGAGAGATTTCTGTAACGTCTGAAGTAGCCTCCGAGATGCTAACGAGAGACTTCTGTAACGTGTGAAGTAGCCTCCGAGATGCTAACGAGAGACTTCTGTAGCGTCTGAAGTAGCCTCCGAGATGCTAACGAGAGACTTCTGTAGCGTCTGAAGTAGCCTCCGAGATGCTAACGAGAGACTTCTGTAACGTGTGAAGTAGCCTCCGAGATGCTAACGAGAGACTTCTGTAACGTGTGAAGTAGCCTCCGAGATGCTAACAGTAAAAACGGACCTACTTAACGAAGTTGGTTCACTGCTAGCTTAGCTACAAGTTAGCATCAAACACAACAAAGGCTGTCAGTTGAATGTGTTTTGAGCTAACGTTAGCATAGATAGCTACAACGTTTCTGAAATGATTTCCATCTTCTGTTATTGTTTGTAACGATAAACTTTATTATTTCATGGATTTGACTAATTTCAGTGTGACGTTATGTCGTAAACCGTTTAAATCGGAGCATGAGACTCAGATCTGCTCTCAATGTTGATTTACCTTGTAAAGAAGAACAGAACATGGATCTTCTGCTCGTTCTGCTTTCGTATTGATTGAATATTAAATATTGATGAGCACCCTTCATATGCTCCTTTATTACCCGTGAAGATGATTCTTTATTAAAGTGTAGAACTGGTTAATGAGCGTGGAGGTCATGTGATCACAGCTGTTAATGCCCCAGCTCCTTCCTACCATAACAATAAAGATATTAATGCAGGGATGTGTCCAGCTGGGCCTGTTGGACGCTGATGTTCTGACTCGTCTTCATCTTCAGGGTGGGGTCTCTTCACAGCAAATCATTCAGGGTGGGGTCTCTTCACAGCAAATCATTCAGGGTGGGGTCTCTTCACAGCAAATCATTCAGGGTGGGGTCTCTTCACAGCAAATCAAATCAAATGTGTTAGTAAACAATAGATGAATCATGTTGTTTACAATGAAATTAATTCTTTTGATTTTATCTCCTCTCTACAAGTCATTCTCTATCTCACATAAATATATCAGAACATAAATATATCAGAACATAAATATATCAGAACATAAATATATCAGAATATAAACATCAGAATATAAATATATCAGAATATAAATATATTAGAACATAAATATATCAGAACATAAATATATCAGAACATAAATATATTAGAACATAAATATATCAGAATATAAATATATTAGAACATAAATATATCAGAATATAAATATATCAGAATATAAATATATCAGAATATAAATATATTAGAACATAAATATATCAGAACATAAATATATCAGAACATAAATATATCAGAACATAAATATATTAGAACATAAATATATCAGAATATAAATATATCAGAATATAAATATATCTGAACATAAATATATCAGAACATAAATATATCAGAACATAAATATATCAGAATATAAATACATCACAACATAAATATATCAGAATATAAATATATCAGAACATAAATATATCAGAACATAAATATATCAGAATATAAATACATCACAACATAAATATATCAGAATATAAATATATCAGAACATAAATACATCACAACATAAATATATCAGAATATAAATATATCAGAACATAAATATATCAGAATATAAATATATCAGAATATAAATACATCAGAACATAAATATGTATATAAGACCACCAGATCAACAAGAGCAGCTACTCAGAGATCAAGGGTTACGTGTGTGTGTGTGTGTGTGTGTGTGTCTGTGTGTGTGTGTGTGTGTGTGTGTGTGTGTGTTTATTCCTCAGTGGTATCACCACAGAAATCAGGGCCACAGACTTCCTGTTCGTGCTCAGAAACAGGAAGTCCTCCTCCCTCCATTATTCTATCTGCAATCATTCACTTCCTGTGTTCCTGCGCTCTCGGCCTCAGGGAGGACTGAGCCCGCATCAACATGGACCCTGGCCATGTTGATGCGGGCTCAGGGAGGACTGAACCTGCATCAACATGGACCCTGGCCATGTTGATGCGGGCTCAGGGAGGACTGAACCTGCATCAACATGGACCCTGGCCATGTTTCAGCACACACACATGCATGGAGATTCATTTAAATGATACAGTTTTTTAGAATTGCTATGAACAAGCTCCGAGCCTCTGGTCTCCAAAACCATCTGTGTCTCTCAGAGCAGCCCAGATCAGTCAGGGTCTACGGAGTCTCCATGTCCGCTGATGGTGTAGCAAAGACAATCCTGATTGGTGCTTCCTGTCTCAGCAGCTGGGACAGATATGTAGCTGGTGCAGTGATGACCTTCCATCCAGAACCAGGTACTAAGCAGTTTAACAAAAAGCCATATTTCAACAGAACCATCAGAGATCCAGATCAGGTCCGGTGTCGAACCTTTGATCTCTACGACGAAGCATCAACAGTGGTAGGAAAGCCTCCTTGTAGAGCATGTCGTGACATGTTTGGTTTGACAACAGGGGCAACAGGGGCAATAGGGGCAACAGGAGCAACAGGAGCAACAGGGGCAATAAGAGCAACAGGGGCAATAGGGGCAACAGGAGCAACAGGAGCAACAGGGGCAATAAGAGCAACAGGGGCAATAGGAGCAACAGGAGCAACAGGGGCAATAAGAGCAACAGGGGCAATAGCAGCAACAGGAGCAACAGGGGCAATAGGAGCAACAGGAGCAACAGGGACAATAGGGGCAATAGGAGCAACAGGAGCAACAGGGGCAATAGGAGCAACAGGAGCAACAGGGGCAATAGGAGCAACAGGAGCAACAGGGGCAATAGGAGCAACAGGAGCAACAGGGACGATAGGAGCAACAGGGGCAATAGGAGCAACAGGAGCAACAGGGGCAATAGGAGCAACAGGAGCAACAGGGGCAATAGGAGCAACAGGAGCAACAGGGGCAATAGGAGCAACAGGGTCAAAGCAGAAATTCTCCTTGGCAACTGTTCTGAAGCTGAAAGTCTGAGCAAGTTGTTTGGAGGGGATCGGTTAGTTAGAGACCAGGTACTAACATCACAGTACATAGGGGACAACAGGGGCAACGGGGACAACAGGGGCAACATTTGGAACAGAGAGAGAGCTACAAACAGTGTATTTGAGACACTTAGAGGTTTGGTGCACGACGAACGCTTTAAGGGCTTTAGTGAATGGACAGATCGGTTCTACACCCCAGAGACCGCCAGATCTTAAAAAGGGGGAAGACTGAATCAGGGTCAGGACTAGATGCTTTACTCCTGAGTTGACTTGTTCATGTGATTTTAGTTTATTGTGATTTTCTTTTCCTTCTTTAAAACCCTTTTAGAGACAATATAACAGGAGACATTTCTAAGAGCTGACATGTTTTCTAAGAAGAATGACGTGACATCAGTCCGATGTTGACGTGTCATCAGTCGGATGTTGACGTGTCATCAGTCGGATGTTGACGTGACATCAGTCGGATGTTGACGTGTCATCAGTCGGATGTTGACGTGTCATCAATCCGATGTTGACGTGTCATCAGTCGGATGTTGACGTGTCATCAGTCGGATGTTGACGTGTCATCAGTCCGATGTTGACGTGTCATCAATCCGATGTTGACGTGTCATCAATCCGATGTTGACGTGTCATCAATCCGATGTTGACGTGTCATCAATCCGATGTTGACGTGTCATCAATCCGATGTTGACGTGTCATCAGTCGGATGTTGACGTGTCATCAGTCGGATGTTGACGTGTCATCAGTCGGATGTTGACGTGACATCAGTCGGATGTTGACGTGTCATCAGTCGGATGTTGACGTGTCATCAGTCGGATGTTGACGTGACATCAGTCGGATGTTGACGTGACATCAGTCGGATGTTGACGTGACATCAGTCGGATGTTGACGTGACATCAGTCGGATGTTGACGTGACATCAGTCCGATGTTGACGTGTCATCAGTCCGATGTTGACGTGACATCAGTCCGATGTTGACGTGACATCAGTCCGATGTTGACGTGTCATCAGTCCGATGTTGACGTGTCATCAGTCCGATGTTGACGTGTCATCAGTCGGATGTTGACGTGTCATCAGTCCGATGTTGACGTGTCATCAGTCCGATGTTGACGTGTCATCAGTCGGATGTTGACGTGTCATCAATCCGATGTTGACGTGTCATCAGTCGGATGTTGACGTGTCATCAGTCCGATGTTGATTTCTATATAACTCATAAGAAGAACAGAACATGGATCTTCTGCTCTTTCTGCTTTCGTATTGATTGAATATTAAATATTGATGAGCACCCTTCATATGCTCCTTTATTACCCGTGAAGATGATTCTTTATTAAAGTGTAGAACTGGTTAATGAGCGTGGAGGTCATGTGATCACAGCTGTTAATGCCCCAGCTCCTTCCTACCATAACAATAAAGATATTAATGCAGGGATGTGTCCAGCTGGGCCTGTTGGACGCTGATGTTCTGACTCGTCTTCATCTTCAGGGTGGGGTCTCTTCACAGCAAATCATTCAGGGTGGGGTCTCTTCACAGCAAATCATTCAGGGTGGGGTCTCTTCACAGCAAATCAAATCAAATGTGTTAGTAAACAATAGATGAATCATGTTGTTTACAATGAAATTAATTCTTTTGATTTTATCTCCTCTCTACAAGTCATTCTCTATCTCACATAAATATATCAGAACATAAAAATATCAGAACATAAATATATCAGAATATAAACATATCAGAATATAAACATATCAGAATATAAATATATCAGAACATAAATATATCAGAACATAAATATATCATACCATGACAAGTATGGAGACACACCACATTTAAAGGTATAACAAAAGTAATTTATTCGAACAAACGATAACTCATACGTCCAAATAGAAGCAAAACAAAGGGCGTCATGTGGAAATCAGTCCAGTCAGTGATGAAGGTGTGAATGAGTGAAGGATCGTGTAGGTGTAGGTGTTGAGGTGTAGGTGTAGGTGTTGAGGTGTAGTTGAGGTGTAGTTGAGATGTAGGTGTTGAGGTGTAGTTGAGGTGTAGGTGTTGAGGTGTAGTTGAGGTGTAGGTGTTGAGGTGTAGGTGTTGAGGTGTAGTTGAGGTGTAATTGAGGTGTAGGTGTTGAGGTGTAGGTGTTGAGGTGTAGGTGTAGTTGAGGTGTAGGTGTTGAGGTGTAGTTGAGGTGTAGTTGAGGTGTAGGTGTTGAGGTGTAGTTGAGGTGTAGGTGTTGAGGTGTAGTTGAGGTGTAGGTGTTGAGGTGTAGTTGAGGTATAGGTGTTGAGGTGTAGTTGAGGTGTAGGTGTTGAGGTGTAGTTGAGGTGTAGGTGTTGAGGTGTAGTTGAGGTGTAGTTGAGGTGTAGGTGTTGAGGTGTAGTTGAGGTGTAGTTGACGTGTAGGTGTTGAGGTGTGGAAATAATGCAACGAAGAACTCAAAACGACACAGACACAGAGACACACAGCGCAGCCTTCATCAGAGACACAGAGACACACAGCGCAGCCTTCATCAGAGACACAGAGACACCCAGTGTAGTCTTCATCAGAGACACAGAGACACCCAGCGCAGCCTTCATCAGAGACACAGAGACACCCAGCGCAGCCTTCATCAGAGACACAGAGACACCCAGCGCAGCCTTCATCAGAGACACAGAGACACCCAGTGTAGTCTTCATCAGAGACACAGAGACACCCAGTGTAGTCTTCATCAGAGACACAGAGACACCCAGCGTAGCCTTCATCAGAGACACAGAGACACCCAGTGTAGTCTTCATCAGAGACACAGAGACACCCAGCGTAGCCTTCATCAGAGACAGCCAGGGTGAAACATGACGTGATGAACACCAAGTATGAGAAGAAAGATCTTAACTTTTAATTTAACAAAATCCAGCTCAGAACTTAGAAACAACAACAACAACATTAACAACAACAACAACATTAACAACAACATTAACAACAACAACAACAACAACATTAACAACAACAACAACAACATTAACAACAACAACAACAACATTAACAACAACAACATTAACAACAACAACAACATTAACAACAACAACATTAACAACAACAACAACAACAACAACATTAACAACAACAACATTAACAACAACAACAACATTAACAACAACAACATTAACAACATTAACAACAACAACATTAACAACAACATTAACAACAACAACATTAACAACAACAACAACATTAACAACAACAGGTTTCATGCAGTTATGTTCCTATTGAGATCACTATTTTAATGGCAAATGTGTGAGAAACATGTTGTTGTGTGTGTGTGTATGTGTGTGTGTGTCAGTGTGTGTATTGTGTATGTGTGTGTGTGTGTGTGTGTGTCTGTGTGTGTATGTATGTGTGTGTGTGTGTGTGTGTCTGTGTGTGTCTGTGTGTGTGTGTCTGTGTGTGTGTGTGTGTGTCTGTGTCTGTGTGTGTGTGTGTGTCTGTGTCTGTGTCTGTGTGTGTATGTATGTGTGTGTGTGTGTGTGTGTGTGTGTGTGTGTGTGTGTGTGTGTGTGTGTGTGTGTGTGTGTCTGTGTGTGTGTGTGTGTGTCTGTGTGTGTCTGTGTGTGTGTGTCTGTGTTTATTCCTCAGTGGTATCGCCACAGAAATCAGGGCCACATACTTCCTGTTTGTGCTCAGAAACAGGAAGTCCTCCTCCCTCCATTATTCTATTTGCAATCATTCACTTGTGTGTGTGTGTGTGTGTGTGTGTGTGTGTGTGTGTGTGTGTGTGTGTGTGTGTGTGTGTGTGTGTGTGTGAGTCACACATAGACACACACAGGTTTTCTGCAGCTCCACTGCCAGCAGGATGTGGTTGAGGTGGAGAGGAAGAAAAAAAACCTTCAGCTGCTGCAAAATTATTATTATTATTAAAACATGTAGAGTACAGGCCAAAGGTTTGTACTCTACATATACTGTGTGTATATATATATATATATATATATATATATATATATACATATATACATATATATATATATATATGTGTGTGTGTGTGTGTGTATATATATATATATATATATATATATATATATATATATATATATATATATATATAGTATTTGAACACCCTGCTATTTTGCAGCTGTATCATACAAATAAATAGTTAAATCCTCCATTGTGATGTCTGGATGTTTTTAGATGATGTCTCTCACAGTGGACATGCACCTACGAGGACATCAGACCCTCCAGGATCTCTAAGGGGACAACTTGTTAAATAGCAGCGTGTTAAATACTTATTTTCCTCACTGCATATATCCATTTTTGAGCAAGATAGAATTTGTTTTGCACAATTTGTGCCTTTAATGCATTAAGTTATGGTGCAAACGTCATTATTTATATCAAGAGAATTATAATAGGTTTTTGGGGGAGGTTGCACTGGTCAACTTTGATTATTGTTATTGTTGTAACCCCCCCATCGGCCCTGTAAATGTAGCATATTGATATGTGATCATCATCACCCTGCCCTTGCCACCCGTTCTCATTCCCAGCTGGCCATACACAGAGGGGGTAGTGACAGTGTGTCCACCAATGCAAAGTCCCGGTACGTGTTACTGACCTGGCAGTAAATAACGTGGTGGTTCTGAAGAGTCCAGCTGCTGCTGACTCTGATATTCCCCGGTCTAGCCTGTCTTCTCGTCCTCTGCCATCTAGTGGGAATCATCATAAAGGCGTGTCTTGCTTGTGGTCTGGTACCATCCAGCTTTAAAATGGCGCCAGTCTTCCCCACTCTCAAGAAGCCAGGCTTAGACCCAGACGACCCCAACAACTATCGTCCAATCTCCAACCTCCTTTTCCTCAACAAAATCCTGGAAAGAGCAGTGGCTGCCCAGCTTCAACATCACATGTCCCCCCATGAGCTCTTGGGCCCCTTCCAGTCTGGTTTCAGAACCCACCATAGCACTGAGAGAGCGCTCATCAAATTCACTTATGACCTCCTGCTTGCCGCCTCGTCACCGTCCTCATCCTCTTTGACCTTTCTGCAGCTTTTGATACAGTTTCCTATACGATCCTTCTCCACCGCTTCTCTGAGCTCATCAGCACTGTCCGGGTTCCGGTCCTACCTCACAGACAGGAACCAATTCATTACCCTGAATGGCTCTGATCCAGTACCTGCCAACCATGGCATGCCCCAGGGCTCTGTGCTTGGTCTTCTGCTGTTCACCATCTACATGATACCCCTATGTCATATTATCCATAAACATGGACTCAACTTTCCCTGCTACGCCGGTGACACTCAACTTTATATCATGACAAACCTCATCTCCCATCTCCCACCCACGCTACTGCCTGCAGGACCTCAAATCATGGATGGCCACAAACCTACTCAAACAGTAAGGAGAAAGAAGTCATGGTGGTGGCCCCTGCACCACTGCTCAGGAGAACTGCTGACCTGGCACTGGTTGTGTATGGCTGCTCCATTTCCCCATCTCCTGAAGTGCACAACCTGGGCATCATCCTGGACTCCTGGTCCCACATCAAAATCCTCACCAAGTCCGCCTTCTATCGGCTCAGAAACATCTCAGCTCACACATTCAGTAACTGAGACACTCATTAGTGTTTTCATCACCTCCCGTCTGTCTGGACTGCCCACCGAGGCCCTTAGCAGACTCCAGTATGTCCAGACCTCTGCTGCAGGGTTCTAACCCACTTAAAGCCCTGGCAGCATGTCTCCCCCGTCCTCCAACAGCTCCACAGGCTGCCGGTCAAGTCACACATCACCTACAAGATCCTCCTGCTCACCTACAAATCTCTCCATGGACTTTCACCCCAATATCTCACAGATCTCCTCCACCCTACACTCAGTCACGTTCCCTGCAGCCCACTGACAAGGACCCGGCTGAACCCCCGCACCAGGCTGCAGACCTTTGGGGACAGGGCTTTCTCCGCCAATGATCCCACACTCTGGACCAGTGGTCCACGTCCGCTCTGCCCCATCCCTGCCCCTGTTCAAAAACCACCGTGAAACATTTCTTTTCACTAAGTCTTTTGATCCCTAACCCCCTGCCCCCCTATTTGTTAAGCGACCTTGGGTACCATGAAAGGTGCTATATAGGTCCAAGTTATTGTTGTTATTATTACTATTATTGTTATTCAGCTCAGATGACATGTTTGGAAGGAGAGTCGTACCTTGAACAGTACGTGGTGTTCTGCAGGCTTTCTTTTCTTTTCCATGAGACGACAGCGCCATCTTGTGATTTTTCTCAAGAACTGCTGCTCTCAAATCAACAAGAAGACAGGTAGGATGGACTTTCTGTCCCCGAGGGGACATCTGTCTTAGGCAGAGTCCTACAATCTGTTGCTTCACAACACAAATAAGTTATAAGTTATAAAATCCACTTTAAAACATAAACATCCGATCCATGAAGACATCTTTGGACATAAAGGACACATGACTGGACAGACATGACATCTTAAATAGTAACTGTAATAATTAAAGTGCAATGTGTAAAGGGGGCGGGGGTCTTGATTCCCTTTGGCTCTGCCGTGCTGAGATGTACAGTTTGAGAGGAGCAGCTGGACGGACGTCTCGGCCCACGGCCTCTCCCTGATGGCAGACGGTTATCTTCAGGAGAGAGACGTGGAGGGGGGGCAGGGATTATTCCTGCTGGTTCTGACTGCTTCCTCATACAGGATCTGTACGGGCCTGTCCCCTTTCCTCCCTATTATCCCCGTAGCTGTCTTGTGTGTTGCTGACCAGCCGGCTTCTCCGCTGCACTGCTGCCAAACCACGCGGTGATGCCATACCTAGTGGTCTTGTGGTGTGAGGAGGGTCTTTGTTTCTGAAGCTTTGTTTGCTTCCAACCAAACAAAGATCCATTAATCATAGAATCAATAATATAATAACACTCGAGGGAGGCAGGGCAGCCCGGGGTTGTCACAGACTCGCCTCTGTCTGCGAATGGCGTCATTCATCCAACAGAGGGAGTCTGATGATTCTGGATGTGAGGCGACCCCACACACAGCTCTGATTTAATACAGGACCAGGTCCTGACAGCTAAATGCTGTTTCCCATACCGGGAGTTGAACCCGGTGAAAACCAGGAACCCTAACCACTAGACCATATTATTAATATACTAATTATTATACAGCGGCTGGAAACAGGTCTTCTATTGAACAGGAACCAAGAAGCTTCTTATGAAGTTTCATATTTAAGTTTTTTAGTCTTTTATCTACTTTAACTTTTCCAACGTTTTCAAAATGATGTGAAATTATATTTTCATGCACCCCTGTGTGTGTGTGTGTGTGTGTGTGTGTGTGTGTGTGTGTGTGTGTGTGTGTGTGTGTGAGGAGGAGCAGCTCCAGACTGGGGGGGGGGGCAAAAGAGAGGACACAACCTCACATCTGTGTGAACTCCTTCACTGAGAGGAGGTTATCTCCACCCGGCTGGTTTCATGGAGCCATAAAACAAACGCTCCCCAGCACACTTCTCTCTTTTCTTTCACTTCCTGTTCCTGTCGGAGTCCATCAGCCGAGGAACTTCCTCTTCTCTCTTCAAACGCTGCACATGTTCACATGTTCCAGGACGGGACTCTTTCTTCTTCTACGTCTCTCTGACCTGCAGGAGGTCTAGGACCGGACTCTGTTTCTTCTTCTACGTCTCTCTGACCTGCAGGAGGTCTAGGACCGGACTCCGTTTCTTCTTCTACGTCTCTCTGACCTGCAGGAGGTCTAGGACCGACTCCTTCTTCTATGTCTCTCTGACCTGCAGGAGGTCTAGGACCGGACTCTGTTTCTTCTTCTACGTCTCTCTGACCTGCAGGAGGTCTAGGACCGGACTCGTTTCTTCTTCTACGTCTCTGACCTGCAGGAGGTCTAGGACCGACTCCTTCTTCTTCTACGCTCTCTGACCTGCAGGAGGTCTAGGACCGGACTCCGTTTCTTCTTCTACGTCTCTCTGACCTGCAGGAGGTCTAGGACCGACTCCGTTCTTCTACGTCTCTGACCTGCAGGGTGAAGGTGAGAAAAAAAAATCATGACGTCATTGAAGGGAAAACTCAAAAGTTGGGAACTGGAGGGTTGCTGGTACAAGTCCCCGTACGGACCAATGTGTGTGTGTGTGTGTGTGTGTGTGTGTGTGTATTAGTACTTGTACTGCAGTACATGATGATGAATGGTGTTATTGATGTTGTGCAGGTCTGGGACCAGCTGGTTGGGTCTGATGGCGGAACCAGAATCAGAACCAGAACCAGAGAGCAGAGGTCTGATCTACATGATGCTTTATTTAATATGACTGACATGAAGAAATAAAAGCTTCATTTATATCTTTATATTTACATTTATTTATATATTTCTTTAGTAATTGACTCATTTATTTATTTTAGGATGTAAAATAATGTGTGTGTGTGTGTGTGTGTGTGTGTGTGTGTGTGTGTGTGTGTGTGTGTGTGTGTGTGTGTGTGTGTGTGTGTGTGTGTGTGTGTGTGTGTGTAGCTCCCAGTTGTTCCTCTCTAACTACTCAGCAGCTGCAGCAGAATCTGCGGGCGGAGAAGAAGAGGCATCGGCCCGTCAGGCTGCTGTTTGACGTCCCGACGAGTCGGATCGTCCAACATGTCCTGTCCAAATATGTGGTGAGACACACACACACACACACACACACACACACACACACACACACACACACACACACACACACACACACACACACACACACACACACACACACACACACACACACACACACACACACGTCTCCATGTGTGTGAGACCTGTAATGTTACCTGTGTGTCTCCATGTGTGTGAGACCTGTAATGTTACCTGTGTGTCTCCATGTGTGTGAGACCTGTAATGTTACCTGTGTGTCTCCATGTGTGTGAGACCTGTAGTATTACCTGTGTGTCTCCAGGTGTGTGAGACCTGTAATGTTACCTGTGTGTCTCCATGTGTGTGAGACCTGTAGTGTTACCTGTGTGTCTCCAGGTGTGTGAGACCTGTAATGTTACCTGTGTGTCTCCATGTGTGTGAGACCTGTAATGTTACCTGTGTGTCTCCAGGTGTGTGAGACCTGTAATGTTACCTGTGTGTCTCCATGTGTGTGAGACCTGTAATGTTACCTGTGTGTCTCCAGGTGTATGAGACCTGTAATGTTACCTGTGTGTCTCCATGTGTGTGAGACCTGTAATGTTACCTGTGTGTCTCCATGTGTGTGAGACCTGTAATGTTACCTGTGTGTCTCCATGTGTGTGAGACCTGTAATGTTACCTGTGTGTCTCCAGGTGTGTGAGACCTGTAATGTTACCTGTGTGTCTCCAGGTGTGTGAGACCTGTAATGTTACCTGTGTGTCTCCAGGTGTATGAGATCGTGGTGATGCGCTCCGGCAGCTTTGATTCCCACCGCGTGGCGGTGGAGCGTCGCTACAGCGACTTCTCCCGCCTCCACCACGACCTGCTGGCGGAGTTCGGCGACGAGCTGGAGGACGTCGTTCTCCCGCCAAAACTCCTGAGCGGGAACTTCAGCGCTGACGTCATCTCGAAGCGCCGCCTCGCCCTGCAGGACTACCTGGCGAGACTCTACGCCACTCGCTGCGCCCGCCACGCTCCCCGCTTCGCCCGCTTCTTCACCGATCCGGAGCACAAACGGGCGCACGATCTCCTGCGGGGGGGGCAGTTCACGCTCGCCACGCAGCAACTGCAGACCATCTTGGAGCTGGAGGAGAAGTTGTTACCGTGGCAACACCCGGCCCTGAGCGTGCCCACGCTGGCCGCCCTCGCCGTGTGTCACCGCGACCTGGAGGAGGCGGAGCCTGCCTTTGTGGCGGCGCAGAGAGCGCTGCCGGCGGCCAGACGCTACGGGCTGAAGAAGTACCGAGCGGCGCTGCTGGAGCTGCTGGTGGACCTGGGGTACCAGCTGGGACGTCCCACCGCCACCCTGCAGCACGAGCTCACCACCCTGAGGGACGGCGAGAGGGGCGAGGCCACCGCACGCTCGCTGAAGGAGATAGTCGTCCAAAACTTCACCTGAGTGTCTGAAGGAGTTAGAGGACAGCAGGGCTGTGGTACTCGAGTCCAACTAGTCAACTAGTCCTGGTCTTGGACTCGACTAGTCCTGGTCTTGGACTTGCCTTGGAATCGACTAGTACTGGTCTTGGACTCGATAAAGGTGGTCTTGACTACAGCCCTGGGAGGACAGGTCCACGTTTTTACGCCAGGGACAAATCAGACTCCGCCCTCCTACACCTGCGATGGGTGCAGCTGATTGGACGAAGGCGTCACATGGTCTGTCTGCTCCAGGATGTGGAAACAGACCATAATGGCGGCTCGCTCAGAATCTTTTATTCTATGAAAACATTTGAAGAAAAAGGCCATGAATCTATCTTCAGTTTAATAGATTTCCTCTCAAGTCCCTGTGGCGCTCCCATAATGCATTGCACGGCTGCTCTTATAAAAATGATTCATATATGTAACACGTTGTCTGTTTCCTGTCCTTCATACTCCAGATTATATACTCACCTGAAGGATTATTAGGAACACCTGTTCAATTTCTCATTAATGCAATTATCTAATCAACCAATCACATGGCAGCTGCTTCAATGCATTTAGGGGTGTGGTCCTGGTCCTGGTCCTGGTCCAGACCATCTCCTGGACTCCAAACTGAATGTCAGAATGGGAAAGAAAGGTGATTTAAGACATTTGGAGCGTGGCCTGGTTGTTGGTGCCAGACGGGCCGGTCTGAGGATTTCACCATCTGCTCAGTTACTGGGATTCACACCCACAACCATTTCTAGGGTTTACAGAGAATGGGGGACATCCAGCATGCAGCAGTCCTGGGGGGGAAACATCCAGCATGCAGCAGTCCTGGGGGAAATGCCTCGTTGATGCTAGAGGTCAGAGGAGAATGGGCCGACTGATTCAAGCTGATAGAAGAGACACTTTGACTGAAATAACCACTCGTTACAACCGAGGTAGCAGCAAAGCATTCGTGAAGCCACAACACGCACAATCTTGAGGGGGGGGGGCTACAACAGCAGAAGACCCCCCCGGGTACCACTCATCTCCACTACAAAGAGGAAAAAGAGGCTACAATCTGCAAGAGCTCACCAAAATTGGACAGTTGAAGACTGTAAAAATGTTCCTGGTCTGATGAGTCTGGTTTCTGTTGAGACCTCCAGATGTAGAGTCAGAATTTGGCGTATGCTATCCTCTCAATATGGGCCAACATTTCTAAAGAATGCTTTCAGCACCTTGTTGGATCAATGCCTCGTAGAATTAAGAAAGGGGGTCAAACACAGTATTAGTATGGTGGTCCTAATAATCCTAGAGGGGAGTGGATAGTACTACATGTACTACATATAATACTACATACACAGTACTAGTATGGTGGTCCTCATAATCCTATAGGGGAGTGGATAGTACTACATGTACTACATATAATACTACATACACAGTACTAGTATGGTGGTCCTCATAATCCTAGAGGGGAGTGGATAGTACTACATGTACTACATATAATACTACATACACAGTACTAGTATGGTGGTCCTCATAATCCTAGAGGGGAGTGGATATGTAACATGTTGTCTGTTTACATGTTAATTATAATGAAAATCTCTTCAGAGGAACTAATATTTGACACTGCTTCCTGTTTCTGCCTCCACCATACTGACAACAGAAAACATAGAAGTTACACAAACACACACACAGACACATAGATACACACTTAGAGACACACACACACACACACACACACACAGAGACACAGAAATATAGAGACACGCACACACACAAAAACACTCTTGGGGCGAAAAAAGTTGTGTTGTTGCTGACAGACTCAGGTTATTATTCTAAGTGTGTGACAACATTATGGGATGGATCCCTACAGAGATAGACCTTTTAGTTAAAGAGGAAGATCCTTTTAGTTTAACATGAAACAGAAATCACCATCATCAAACCCACAGACACACACACACACACACACACACACACACACACACACACACACACACACACACACACACACACACACACACACACACACACACACACACAGCCCTAAAATCACCATCACCAAACCCACCAGACTCCATGTAAATAATCACTACTTTTAGCGTGTATAGAGCAGCATATCTCCACCAGACTCCATGTAAATAATCACTACTTTTAGCGTGTATAGAGCAGCATATCTCCACCAGACTCCATGTTAATAATCACTACTTTTAGCGTGTATAGAGCAGCATATCTCCACCAGACTCCATGTTAATAATCACTACTTTTAGTGTGTATAGAGCAGCATATCTCCACCAGACTCCATGTAAATTATTACTACTTTTAGCGTGTATAGAGCAGCATATCTCCACCAGACTCCATGTAAATAATCACTACTTTTAGTGTCTATAGAGCAGCATATCTCCACCAGACTCCATGTTAATAATCACTACTTTTAGCGTGTATAGAGCAGCATATCTCCACATTTAAATGGGTGAATTAAGAGTTTATTCCAACCAGACCAGAGTGGTGATTGGTGGAACAGTGGAAAGATGAACCAAGACGGCTTTTGGTAGTTTTATTTAGTGTCTGTCCACTTTGAATGAAGTGTGTTATCTGATGCTAAAATTACTGTTTATTTACATGGAGTCTGGTGAGTTTAGAGAATGCAATTTCGCTAATGGTTTTATGTGTAAAAAAGGATCTTACTTTTTAACAGAAAGGTCAACCTCCTTAGAAATCCTTTCCATAATGTTGTACTGTTACTTCAGAATAATATGACTCAAGTAAAAGTAAAAGTAGTCATCCAAATAATTACTTGAGTAAGAGTAAAACAGTGCTCGGTGAAAAACTACTCAAGTAGTGAGTAACTGTTGAGTAACGTCTGATTTATTTTTTAACACATCATCAATCAGACAAAAACACAAAAAAATCATCTTTAGGTAAATTACAGTTCATCCAATCAATAAAATAAATTAATTACAAAATAGCTTAATTTAAAAATAATCCAGGTAAATTCAAGTACTTAAAAATAAAATCAATAAAATAATAAGAAATAAATAAGCACAAGTATATAACCCTATATTATAAACCTTTACCAGGCTCTGTACGCAGAACTAGAACCAGGCAGCCCGTAAACTCTCAAACTGACAGGCGGACTTTCGGTGTGAATGGCGCAACTTTAAAAAAACAAACAAACAGCAACCGCTTTTCTATGAATAATTACAGCCGCCATTCTCCTCTGTGGCTGTGTTGTAGCATTTGATCTGAAATTCATCTCAACTAAAGTTCACAATCATTTTAACAGATTTAAAGATGAAGAACACCCTCAGTTCTTATCAGGATGCTTGAAACTGCATATTTAACACTGACAGACACCGAAGTGTGTGAGTGTGTGTGTGTGTGTGTGTGTGTGTGTGTGTGTGTGTGTCTGTGAATGACGCAAAACAGGCAGAAACAAACAATTTCACCAAAAAATCCCTCAGTTATGTGATTATTGAGCTTCAACAGTAGTTGGCTCTCAAGGTTCTTGCTGTGAAGCTGTGGAGTCCTGCATGAGTCCTGCAAGAGTCCTGCAGGAGTCCTGCAGGAGTCCTGCAGGAGTCCTGCATGAGTCCTGCGGGAGTCCTGCAGGAGTCCTGCAGGAGTCCTGCGGGGGTCCTGCAGGACTCATATGAAGTCGATAGCTTCTCGATGTGAGGGAAGGAGTGGAGTAGATCCATACCTGCAGGGGACAGACATGAAGGGACCTCTCCAGCTCTACTGGGGGTGTCCCAGCTCCGTGGATGCAAAGCAGTGGTCTTCATCAGAGAGGCTGCTGTTTGTGCTGCTGACGTCATCCAAGTCGTGTCGAGGTGACTTCTGACAAGATACATATTTAAAACATCATTCTTACTCTTCTACAGGCTGCCGAGCTGATGATGTTTGACTCTAACAGCCTGTGGTCTGTCACTGACGTACTATAATCTTAACTGACATCTTACAGATGTATAAAGGTCAATGTCTACTGGTTCACATTTCAATTGATAAACGAGTATATTTACCAGCAGGTAAGATGTTCTCCTCTGTGGTCCAGGATGTTCTGATGGCTCTTTCATGGCGTCTCCACAACGTTTCTGGATCCCTCGCTGCAGGGCGAGAACACGAGGGCGACACATCTGATGACCGGTAAAGGGTTGGCAGCAGGAGGACTCCCCTCGGAGGGTATTAAGCGCCATGGCAACAGGCTTCATCATTTCCACTGGATTGAACCTATAAAAGATGTAACGATAAAAAATGACTTAGAGATATTTCTGGTACAATGTCTTTATTATGCATTGTACATAAATAAATAAAATAAATCAGTTAAGTTATTTATCAATTATTGCATCACCATGCAAAGAAAACTTAGTTCCTTGAGACAACCCATTAATCAGCCAGGCTTATTATTTGTATTATTAAAAAGAAAATATACATTTGTGCGGACATTGCCAATTGCTTGTTCTCCTTTCTCTCGGTGAATGCTCCCAATCCTTCCCACAGCGAGGAGCCGGGAGCTCTGATTGGTTCGGAGAGACAGGAGCCGGGAGCTCCGATTGGTTCGGAGAGACAGGAGCCGGGAGCTCCGATTGGTTCGGAGAGACAGGAGCCGGGAGCTCTGATTGGTTCGGAGAGACTGCTGCGTCATGGTGGACCTGCTGCTTTCAGTCCAAAGAGCAGACCGAGACCGCCTCCTGGGTTCCGTTCCTCCTGCAGCAGTGGCATCAACTGTGGATATGAGATTGAGGAGATGGCATGCGCACTTTATCATAGTTTTCAGATATGAATGTAGCCTATGAAATAATGAAAGGTTTTACTCTGCCATGATATGAATTATTGAAACGCCTGGGCTACTTAAGTATATAAATAAACTCGTTAAATTGTACCTGTTGGTGTTTTTATATTGGTGTTAAGATATCCTAACACAATACCTGCATTAATATTGCAATTAGGTATTTATCTTGATAGATTATAGAGTCTGGCATCAACATGACCTCACGGCACTTCTAGTGTTAAACGAGAGACATCATCTATATATCATATATTTACATATAGGCACAAAACATATGGAACCTAAAGGACAAACATCCGCCTGTCCACACAGACAACAACGAAGTTAGGACACAATGACGTAGAACACCAGCTGATGGTAGCTGACGTAGCTGACGTAGCTGATGGTAGCTGACGTAGCTGACGTAGCTGATGGTAGCTGACGTAGCTGACGTAGCTGATGGTAGCTGACGTAGCTGATGGTAGCCTGACGTAGCTTCTTCTTCACTAATCTACTCAGTAAAAGTAAAAGTATAGTGATTTAAAACTACTCCTCGAAGTATATTTTTTTCAAAAACTCATTACTCATTACATAAACCCAAATACTCCAGTAAATGTAACTCGTTCCCCCCCCCCACCTCTGGCCACCAGACGCAGCAGCACGGAGTTCCCCTTTAAACATCAGGACATCAGCGCTGGACTATCCGGACTGTTGGCGGATCCAAGCCGCTCGACGTTCAGCTGCTTCTGTCTGACTTTTAGCAGCAGCTGCGTGGAGCCGCTGCGCGTGCGTGTAGCTGGAGCTTGTCACGTTTTTTCATTTAGTTTAGCTTGGTCTGTTGTTTCTAAAACTGTGAATAATGACGGCAGACAACGTGAAACTCTCCAAAAACCTCTTACGCATGAAGGTAAGTAACGCAACGGGAGATACCAGCCGTGTGTTAGCTAGCGTTAGCTCTCATTCCAGGTTCCCTTGAGAAATTGGACAATTATAGTTTCCTACTGTTTCGGGAAGTTATACTAACGGCAGACTTTAACGTTATTAATGCTCATGTACGGGCTGGTCCAGTTAATAATTCGGCATCTAATGTCGCTACTTCATCGCTTTTAAATCCAGCAACATCAACAGAAAACCTGAACCCTTTGTATAGTTTGTCGGATGTGTGCTGCTATAGAATCCTTACATTTTTGAGTGAGGTTCTGTACATGAGAGGGACACGTTCTTAGCTGGTTTAATTTAAATAAGCACATTGTTCCCCCCCCTCCCCTCCCAAAGTGGTTTCTGATTAAAGGATGTAAAGCTAACAACAAGAGGAACGTTCGCTAGCGTTAGCTCTCATTCCAGATCCCATTCAGAAATGATACGGTAATTGGTTTCTTGCTTTTTGGAAATCTCCAACTAATAGCAAACTTTATTTGTGCTTGTGTATGTAAAGTTGGATCTATTTAATTAATCGGCATGTAATTTAGCTACTTAATTACTTTTATTTGGAGCAAAATTACCAAATAGCCTGACTCCCACTGTCTTTCAGTGTATACTTTGCTACCACAGAATCCTTAGCGTTTTGAGTGAGGTTCTGCACGTGAGAGGGACGCGTGGTTTTATTTGTGTGTGTGTGTGTGTGTGTGTGTGTGTGTGTGGCAGTTCATGCAGCGAGGTCTGGACGCGGAGACGAAGAAGCAGCTGGAGGAAGAAGAGAAGAGGATCATCAGTGATGAGCACTGGTACCTGGACCTGCCAGAGCTCAAAGCCAAAGAGTAGGTAACACAGTCCACATGCAGGGCGCCCGGGGCCCCTAGGGGGGCCCTACAGGACAAAGGGGTAAAGAAATGTTAAGGAGTATGAGACTAATTTTATATATATATATATACACACACACACACACACACAAACAAACTAACATCCCGGTCTAGCTAACCTCCCGGTCTTGTCCCCATCAGGAACCTGATCCTAGAGGAGAAGAGTTTTGTCCCCTGTGAGGAGCTGAGGTTCGGACGCTTCTCCTTCAAAGGCTTCAACCCAGAAGTGGAGGTGGGTTCATTAATAACAATAATATTAATATTGCAATGTCAGTTTTTTCCAGTGTTGTGCGGGACGAACCACATTTGGGACGTTTTGGCGATTCTTTCAATATATTTTTTAATGTTTTTGCTGCTTTGAGCGTCTGTCCAATCAGCTGATCGTCTCCTTAACGATGAAAGAACGTCTCGTTCAGCCGCGTGGTCGAATATTCATATTAATAACTCATTAATAACAGATGATCTCTGGTTATTAGAAGCTGATGTTGTTGATGAATCCCAAAGACGAGACGGAGACGAGGGGACAGGAAGACGCCGGCCGGATGGAGACGGACGTAACGGACGAAGAGATGGCTCTCAGGTTGCTAGATCATAACCTCCCTACAGCACGTTGCTAGATCATAACCTCCCTACAGCACGTTGCTAGATCATAACCTTCCTACAGCATAACGTTGCTAGATCATAACCTTCCTACAGCATAACGTTGCTAGATCATAACCTTCCTACAGCATAGCTGCCCTGCTGAACTCTACATCTCTTCTTCTTCAGATACGAGAGTTTGGTGGAAAGCATGAAGAAAAAGTTTGCAAAGAAGCGCGAGAGAGCGGCGCCAGAAGAAGACGTGAACCGCAACGCCGTGGAAACGAAGAGGAAGTTCCTGAAGCCGCAGGACTGAAGCGAGGGAAAGGACTCGTCAGACGGTTTTAGGGCTGATTGGATGTTATACATCCTGTTTTAAAGAGAGATGGCTCTGTGACATGACTCCGCGTTTTTAGTCTGTTTCAGGATGACTCAGCATTTTATAGTCTGTAAGGACTGTTTTTACAGTCTGTTGCAGGATGACTTGTCATTAAATTCACCGCTCAGTGGATCATGTGTTTTCTTTAATGTCACAAAAGGCTGAAAAAAGCAAAAAGACGTCAAAAGCTTACAGTGTCAAAGGGTTGGTTGTCCTCATGTTGTCCTCCATCAATGTTCTTTTTAATTCCACACAACGCTCTTTGCCAAGTACAAATCTCTACTTTAATTTTGGGGCGTCTTATTCAATTTTATAGCATTTGAAAACAAATTGAAGTGTTTTTGAAGTAATAGTAGTATATGTATGTATATATGAAATAGTATTGAGAGTAAAAGTTGACATATTCCAGTCTGATTATCAACATCCATTCCTTTAATTTTAATCAATAATTCCTCATTTCTGCTTTTCTAACTCAAACATTAAGTATAATTTCCTAAAAATGCCCAAAAAATTCTTTACAATTTTTTTTTTTATTTTAATCACTTTGAGCATTTAAAAAAAACGTCTTGTGTGAAATAATTCATCTTTCTCCGTCCAATCACAACCAGACGCAAAGATTCAGAGACAAACAGGGCTTTTATTGTGGAATGTGGATTTAGAGACAGGAAGTGATGTTAAGGACTAATTAAGATACAAACAGAGTTGAATCCTCTTTAATCCGTCCAATCAGAACCAGACAAACAGGACTTTTTTGCAAATCAGCTAACTCAGTGCACGCTCCTGTTTCAGCCAATGAGAGAGGAGCACAGGGACGGAGAGGAGGTGACAGGACGCTTCAGGCGAAGTTCTTCTTCAGGAAGTTGATGAGCCCGTTGGTAGATGAGTCGTGAGAGCTGACGGACTCAACGCCCTGCAGCTCCGGCTCGATCTGCTTCGCCAGCTGCTTCCCGAGCTCCACGCTGCGCACACGCACAATTACGATTCACCCATTTACATGTGGAGATATGCTGCTCTATACACGCTAAAAGTAGTGATTATTTACATGGAGTCTGGTGGAGATATGCTGCTCTATACACACTAAAAGTAGTGATTATTTACATGGAGTCTGGTGGAGATATGCTGCTCTATACACACTAAAAGTAGTGATTATTTACATGGAGTCTTGTGGAGATATGCTGCTCTATACACACTAAAAGTAGTGATTATTAACATGGAGTCTGGTGGAGATATGCTGCTCTATACACGCTAAAAGTAGTGATTATTTACATGGAGTCTGGTGGAGATATGCTGCTCTATACACGCTAAAAGTAGTGATTATTTACATGGAGTCTGGTGGAGATATGCTGCTCTATACACGCTAAAAGTAGTGATTATTTACATGGAGTCTGGTGGAGATATGCTGCTCTATACACACTAAAAGTAGTGATTATTTACATGGAGTCTGGTGGGTTAGTTTGAGGTTTTAATGACTCACCCCCACTGGTCGTAGCTGTTGATGTTCCACATGACGCCCTGCACGAAGATCTTGTGCTCGTACATCGCTGCAGAAAAGAGAAATCAAACCATTTATTACAGATTTTAAGTAAATTCATTAAAATCACTAAGTCCTTTACATAAAACATGATACATATTAAAGTAAATTACAAGCATGAAGCTAATAGTGTGTCTTGTTGTTGTCCTCGTTATTCATGTGCGTGTTGCGTGTGTGTGTGTTGCGTGTGAGTTGTGTGTGTGTTGCGTGCTGCGTGTGTGTGTGTGTCTACTCACCGACCAGCGCTCCCAGTGTGAACGGGCTCAGCTTCTTGAAAACGATAGAGTTGCTCGGCTTGTTGCCTTCAAAGACCTGAGAATAAAATCAGTAATCTGAGACACAGAATCTCAAACAGACTTTGATAGTTTCAGTGTGTGTGTGTGTGTGTGTGTGTGTGTGTACCTTGTGAGGCAGCAGCTTCTCCAGGGCCTCCCCCTTGACGCCGGCCCCCTCCAGCTCTCTACGAGCCTCAGCAGCCGTCTTCCCCCTCATCAGAGCCTCGGTCTGGGCCAGGAAGTTGGCCACCAGGATCTGGAGAGGCAGGGGGCAGAGGGTTAGGGGTCAGGGGTCAGAGGTCAGGGGTGAGATAACACATTGCTAATGTGTCATTACTAATGAGTGATTGACACTGAGGCAGCGGAGACAGAGTGGGCGGTACCTTATGGTGGAGGTTGTCTCTGATTGGATGCTGAGACTGAGCAGGAATGAGGAAGTCAGCGGGAATCATTCTAGTTCCTGGAGAAGAAACAAGAGTCGCTGTCACCGCCTGATGTGAGTCATCTGCAACTGTGTGTGTGTGTGCCTCCGTGTGTGTGTCTCTGTATGTGTGTGTATACAACTGTGTGTGTCTCTGTCTCTGTGTGTGTGTGTGTCTCTGTGTGTGTGTGTGTCTCTGTGTGTGTGTGTCTGTATGTGTGCCTCCTTGTGTGTGTGTGTATACAACTGTGTGTGTGTGTGTGTGTGTGTGTGTGTGTGTGTGTGTATACAACTGTGTGTGTCTCTGTCTCTGTGTGTGTGTGTGTATACAACTGTGTGTGTGTGTGTGTGTGTGTATACAACTGTGTGTGTCTCTATGTGTGTGTGTGTGTGTACCTTGGTGGATCAGCTGGTAGAAGGCGTGCTGTCCGTTGGTCCCTGGTTCTCCCCACACGATCGGTCCGGTGTGGTGGTTCACTCGGACGCCGTCTCTAGTGATGGACTTCCCATTAGACTCCATGTCCCCCTGACACACACACACACACACACATAGAGACACACACACATACACACACACACACAGAGACACACACACACAGACAGAGACACACACACACACACACACACACACACACACAGTATTAGGGGACCACTAAGGTCTGTCTGTCTGTCTGTCTGTCTGTCTATCTATGTGTATGTGTGTGTGTGTGTGAATGTCTGTGTGTGTGTCTCTGTGTGTGTGTGTGTGTGTGTGTTACCTGCTGGAAGTATGCGGCGAAGCGGTGCATGTACTGGTCGTAGGGCAGCATGGCGTGCGTCTCCGCCTGGAAGAAGTTGACGTACCAGACGCCCAGGACGGCGAGGAGGACGGGGACGTTCTGCTGCAGCGGGGCGCTGCGGAAATGGTTGTCCTGGAAACAGAGACAGCATCCTTCTTCAGGTAATACGTCAGAGACAGACACACACACACAGACAGAGACACACACACACAGACACACAGACAGACAGACAGACAGACAGAGACACTAGTGCGTACCATCCAGTGAGCTCCGGCCAGAAGCTGCTCAAAGTTCTCAAAACCTGAAACAGAAAATAAATAGATATCATCTGGAGAGAGAGAGAGAGAGAGAGAGAGAGAGAGAGAGAGACAGAGGAAGAGAGAGAGACAGAGAAGAGAGAGAGAGACAGAGGAAGAGAGACAGAGAGAGAGAGAGAGACAGAGGGAGAGAGAGAGGACGTACTATGTGCAGGGCGATCGACAGGCCGATGGCCGACCACAGGAGTAACGCCCCGACCCACTGAGGAGCAAACATGACATCACACATCACTCAGCCAATCAGAGCACACTGCAACAACAACACCATCACCGTGGAGACAGAGACGTCAGCTGGTTGGAGACGTTACAATGTTGAACACTTTATTCATCACATGGTCACATGGTCACATGGTCACATGATCACATGATCACACTTACGTCCCAGAACTCAAACATGTTCGCAGGGTCGATGCCAAAATCCTTCACTTTGACCTGGAGAGGGGGGGGAGAGGGGGGGGGGAAGAGAGGGGGAAGAGAGGGGGAGGGAGGAGGACACAAGAAAGTAGAGTAAAGAAGATATGAGAGGATGATGAAAAGGTAGAGAGAGAAGGATGGAGGAGAGGAGAAGGTCAGGATTATTTATTTATTTAACACACACACACACACACACACACACACACACACACACACACACACACACTAGATGTAACACTCACTGCGTTGGTGGACAGAGCCACGAAGTGTTTGGCGACGGCAGATTTCTGGAGAAGAAGAAACACGACGAGGGACTTATGAATGTTATATTATATATATTTAAATGTTATATTATATATATTTAAATGTTATATTATATATATTTAAATGTTATATATTATATTTAAATGTTATATTATATATATTTAAATGTTATATTATATATATTTAAATGTTATATTATATATATTTAAATGTTATATTATATATATTTAAATGTTATATATTTAAATGTTATATATTATATTTAAATGTTATATTATATATATTTAAATGTTATATTATATATATTTAAATGTTATATTATATATATTTAAATGTTATATATATTTAAATGTTATATTATATATATTTAAATGTTATATTATATATATTTAAATGTTATATTATATATATTTAAATGTTATATATTATATTTAAATGTTATATTATATATATTTAAATGTTATATTATATATATTTAAATGTTATATTATATATATTTAAATGTTATATTATATATATTTAAATGTTATATTATATATATTTAAATGTTATATTATATATATTTAAATGTTATATATATTTAAATGTTATATATATTTAAATGTTATATATATTTAAATGTTATATATATTTAAATGTTATATTATATATATTTAAATGTTATATATATTTAAATGTTATATATATTTAAATGTTATATTATATATTTAAATGTTATATTATATATATTTAAATGTTATATTATATATATTTAAATGTTATATATATTTAAATGTTATATATATTTAAATGTTATATATATTTAAATGTTATATTATATATTTAAATGTTATATTATATATTTAAATGTTATATTATATATATTTAAATGTTATATATATTTAAATGTTATATTTCAAAATCCAACTGCAGCCAATCAGCTGCCAGGGAGCAGATGGACTCACGTCATTGGCTGTCTGGAGGAACCAATCCCTGGCCGACTCGCTGGTGATGGTCTCCTGGGTGGTGAATGTCTGCAAAATAATAATAATAATAATAATAATATTTATTAATATATATGTCTCCTGGGTGGTGAACGTCTGCTAAATGTTACATAATATATAATATATAATACATAATACTAGTATATAATACATAATAATAGTATATAATACATAATAATAGTATATAATACATAATATAATAATAGTATATAATACTAGTATATAATACATAATAAAAGTATATAATACATAATAATAGTATATAATATAATAATAGTATATAATACTAGTATATAATACATAATATAATAATAGTATATAATACTAGTATATAATACATAATATAATAATATTATATAATACTAGTATATAATACATAATATAATAATAGTATATAATACTAGTATATAATACATAATATAATAATAGTATATAATACTAGTATATAATACATAATATAATAATAGTATATAATAATAGTATATAATACATAATAATAGTATATAATACATAATATAATAATAGTATATAATACTAGTATATAATCCATAATATAATACTAGTATATAATCCATAATATAATACTAGTATATAATACATAATATAATAATAGTATATAATAATAGTATATAATACATAATATAATAATAGTATATAATAATAGTATATAATACATAATATAATACTAGTATATAATACATAATATAATAATAGTATATAATAATAGTATATAATACATAATAATAGTATATAATACATAATATAATAATAGTATATAATACTAGTATATAATCCATAATATAATACTAGTATATAATACATAATATAATAATAGTATATAATAATAGTATATAATACATAATATAATAATAGTATATAATACTAGTATATAATACATAATATAATAATAGTATATAATACATAATATAATAATAGTATATAATACATAATATAATAATAGTATATAATACATAATATAATAATAGTATATAATACATAATATAATAATAGTATATAATAATAGTATATAATACATAATATAATAATAGTATATAATAATAGTATATAATACATAATAATAGTATATAATACATAATATAATAATAGTATATAATACTAGTATATAATCCATAATATAATACTAGTATATAATACATAATATAATACTAGTATATAATACATAATATAATAATAGTATATAATAATAGTATATAATACATAATATAATAATATATAATAATAGTATATAATAATAGTATATAATAATAGTATATAATACATAATATAATAATAGTATATAATAATAGTATATAATACATATATAATACTAGTATATAATACATAATATAATAATAGTATATAATAATAGTATATAATACATAATATAATAATAGTATATAATAATAGTATATAATACATAATATAATAATAGTATATAATAATAGTATATAATACATAATATAATAATAGTATATAATACTAGTATATAATACATAATATAATAATAGTATATAATAATAGTATATAATACATAATATAATACTAGTATATAATACATAATATATATTTCAAAATAAAAACTTTCAGGAATACAGATCTTTTCTCAATAAATCTTTTACCTCGGACAGAGTGTCTGAGTGTGTGTCTGTCTCTCTGAGTGTGTGTGTGTGTGTGTGTGTGTGTGTGTCTGTCTCTCTGAGTGTGTGTCTGTGTGTGTGTGTGTGTCTGTCTCTCTGAGTGTGTGTCTGTGTGTGTGTGTGTCTGTCTCTCTGAGTGTGTGTCTGTGTGTGTGTGTGTGTGTCTGTCTCTCTGAGTGTGTGTCTGTGTGTGTGTGTCTGTCTCTCTGAGTGTGTGTCTGTGTGTGTGTGTGTCTGTCTCTCTGAGTGTGTGTCTGTGTGTGTGTGTGTGTGTGTGTGTCTGTCTCTCTGAGTGTGTGTCTGTGTGTGTGT
>JABXJD010000569.1:270000-275281 GCA_013375575.1 Percina caprodes
TTAACGTGTGTTGGTTACATCTGTTTATAAGGAAACATACACCAGGGTCCATTAATAAAACTGTCATTTTAACGTGTGTTGCAAAGGCCTTCTCTCAATCAGAAGTTTGATGTCGCCAACACACGTTAAATTGACAGATTGTTGTATGGACCCTGGTGTGTTTTCATTACACTTCTGATTCAGAGCATTTGACGTTAATGCTCAAAGTGCAACACTATCAGCATCACGCCCACCATCATCTTCATCACGGTCAGCAGTTATCAAAATGTCTGCTTGCTCTCCCACCTGAACTTGTTGAACCTGTCCTTGTCAGACTCGAACATGTCCCTCATGCTGAGGCTGCCAGCGTTAGTTTTGTACCACTGCTCCAGCTTCCGGTAGTTGGGATCGTCGGTGAGCGACATGTCGGTGGTTCGATACTCGTGATATTGGCAGCGGGCGTCACCGTGTTTTACTCCGACCTCAGAGACTTCTGCGTGGACTCCGTGTGGTGATGAGGAGGAGGAGATGAAGAGACACAGCTGACCGGCCGGAGGTGGCTAGACCGTCTGCACCAATGGGATCTCACCGCCTCCCTGCGTCATCTGCTTGGGCAACACCCCCCAGGGCGCCGCTGTATGGGAGTATTGAGGGAGATTAATGCCTGTTTCACTGGACCGTATGGGAGTATGGAGGGAGATTAGTGCCTGTAATGTATCATTAGTGGACCGTATGGGAGTACGGAGGGAGATTAGTGCCTGTAATGTACCGTCAGTAGACCGTATGGGAGTACGGAGGGAGATTAGTGCCTGTAATGTACCGTCAGTAGACCGTATGGGAGTATGGAGGGAGATTAGTGCCTGTAATGTATCGTCAGTAGACCGTATGGGAGTATGGAGGGAGATTAGTGCCTGTAATGTACCGTCAGTAGACCGTATGGGAGTACGGAGGGAGATTAGTGCCTGTAATGTACCGTCAGTAGACCGTATGGGAGTATGGAGGAGATTAGTGCCTGTAATGTATCGTCAGTAGACCGTATGGGAGTATGGAGGAGATTAGTGCCTGTAATGTACCGTCAGTAGACCGTATGGGAGTATGGAGGGAGATTAGTGCCTGTAATGTACCGTCAGTAGACCGTATGGGAGTACGGAGGGAGATTAGTGCCTGTAATGTATCGTCAGTAGACCGTATGGGAGTACGGAGGGAGATTAGTGCCTGTAATGTACCGTCAGTAGACCGTATGGGAGTATGGAGGGAGATTAGTGCCTGTAATGTACCGTCAGTAGACCGTATGGGAGTATGGAGGGAGATTAGTGCCTGTAATGTACCGTCAGTAGACCGTATGGGAGTATGGAGGGAGATTAGTGCCTGTAATGTACCGTCAGTAGACCGTATGGGAGTATGGAGGGAGATTAGTGCCTGTAATGTACCGTCAGTAGACCGTATGGGAGTATGGAGGAGATTAGTGCCTGTAATGTGCATGTGTGTAAGTCTCTTTACATTCATTAGTTCATTTCCCTTTGAAAACTTTATGTAGAAAAGATTCAGAGGCTGTACGGGACTGCTGGGATTGTCGCAAGTAATGAAAATGCGATAGGGGCCCCAACTGTCAATCAATGTCTTCCTGTGATGCTGGCCCCTGATTGGTCCGGGCCTGTAAGCAACTGCAACAACAGGTGTTAATTTCATGCCCTGGATGCAGTTGCGTTGGAAAACATCCCATAATACCGGCATCAAAATGTCTATCACCCTCTGAGTTTAACAACAAATCCGCTGTTTGCTGCTTTCACGTGCATTCGTTTCCCAGATTCTCTCGGTTACAAACAAATAAAATATTCTCAAAATCATTTTCCAACTCGTCACAATAAGGAAATAGAAACTATTGCAAGATGTTTTTATTTCCTTTGTTTAATAAATACATCATTTAACTGCCAATATAATTAAACTTCTTTATTTTAATGGATCAGAATGAAACAGAAAGACGTTTATACGAGTCAGAAGACATGCTCGCCGCCTGAAAGCTGCAGCTCTCAAACGGGTGAGACAACAAGTCTCAAACGGGTGAGGTGAGATGTTCGAGTGTCTGAAGAAGTTCAGGAAACATTGCTGTCGGGGAAATAAAACCCTTCTCCAGACTTCAGCCGCGCGACGATGCGCTCAAGGTAACAAACTCAATCAAATGTTTCAGAAGGTTTTTAATTCCCTGAAAACGCTTGGTGGACGTGACGCTTTCCACCGGTCGGACAGAAACAGACTTCAATCTCCAGGTTTTGGCATTTTATTTTTATAAATATTCAATTTTTTTACGGCTTTCAGCGATTTACATTAAAGATCAAATCCTTTTATCGAGATCTCAAAGTCGTGTTCAACAAAGTCTCAAATGTCTCATTTTTTCACCGTTTTCAGTTCATTTCTATTCTCGAGCTTTGGGCGAGTCAAAAACCAGATTTCTGTTTTGTGATATAATTTCATAATTACGTACTTTAAAGGAATCTTTGCATTCAGACTGAAACATCTCCAGGAAACAGACTCGATGATCTGAACTACTCTGATAATGACGACGTGTGTGATGTCATCGTGTTACATGAGAATACGTCCTGTTTCTCCTCCGCGACAGAAGACGAACATCCGAGTTGTGGACAGAACGAGACATTTGAGTAAAAAACTGAGGCATTTGCACAATTTTCTGACATTTTTAGGGACACAAACAAACAAACAAACAAACAAACAAACCCAGGAAATATTCATTAGTTGCAGCCGGAAGTTTTTATGGAGTCGAAAAACCAAGAAGCAGAACTTCATTTAACGTTTGTACAGTTGAAGCATCACATACATAATGTATGATGCTTCAACTGTACACACGTTTTTATATAATTATATTATATATAAACGCCCAAATTACCCCTCCCGGTGTCTCCAGGTCTAATCTGACCCCTGTCCAAAAGTTTCGATATCAGAAATTTGGGTTTCTTTCTAACTAATTGTCCCATAAAGTAACGAGGACGGTTCCCAGCAACGCTGCTCACACGTTACATTCATCAGCTCAACACTTTCACTGGATTTGGGAGTTTGTCAATTTTACAGCAGTTGGAGAAAAAACAATTGGTAGAAGAACTTTAAAAAGTGAGAAATGTCAAAAGACAAATGTTATAAAAAAAAAAAAATAATTTAATTTGGGAAAACCCCACAAAAATGTCAAAAGGCTCAGAGTCGACATGTTGAAACGATGACAAATGTGAAAATAAACTTTAAAAATGTCCATTAAATAATAATTGAGAAATGTTTCTTCGCACCGACCTGAAGTCTGAACCGTTAACGTTACGGCGCTTTTTAAACATTTTGTGTCCCCGATGATTGTCACTTGTCAACTTTTGAAATGTGTTTTTTTTAAAGCTTTTGTTTTTTTACATTTGTCACTTTTGACTTTTGTTACTTTTTCAAAATCTTTTCACATTTTTCTTTACCAGTTGTTTTTTCTCCAAATGCTATAAAATGAACTAAAACCCCAAATGTAATGAAAGTAGTGACCTGATGATTAATGTACGTGTGAGGAGCGTTGCTGGGAAACATCCTCGTTACTATGGCAACATTAGTTTGGAAGGACACCAGGAGGGTTAACGAAGTGGAACAGGACGCTGCGGACGTTTCTCTCATAAAACAGCAGAAAAACACTGTAAATAATTTAGCGTTTTGTCGTTAATACCTTTAATAACTTTAATAACAGGAAGAATTGTGACATTAAACCTGAATCACAACCAGGAAACAGGGATTTAAGTTCACTTACAAGGATTTTATTATTATTATTGGGGATGCACCGAATATCCAGGACCGGGCTTTGGGAATTGGATGCGCTCCGCTGGTTGCCGTGGTGACGTTGCCATTGGTGATGGGATGGTGTTGACGGAGGCGTGCAGCAGGCGGGAGGAAGTGACGCTTTGGGAAAAGACGGCCGCTCGAGTCCGGCTACACGCTGACTCTGCGACGCCGATGAGGACCGTGAACGCTACACACCATCGCCATGGTTACGACATCATGCATGAAGGCGTCTCCAGACAGCAGCAGCTTCAGGTCCGGTCTGACGTGGTTGCCGTGGTGACAGACTGAGGGTGGGAGGTGGAACCTGGATTTGGTGCATACCTAGTTTTGACAAAATGTTGAACACCTGTGTTGTCCTACGCCTCACAGGGACTCGGGACGCCTTGCCAGTTTACACAGTACGCAAGGGTCCCCGACCCGAACATATCTGTGCTAACGAGATCTGTGCTAACGAGATCTTCCCGATGATTTTGTCACTTTTTCAACGTTTTTCGACTTTTTCTGAGCTTTTGAAATTTGTGTTTTCCCCAAATTTTTAAAGTTTTTTTGTTTGCCACTTGTCTTTTTTTCATTTCATGGACACATTTGTCACTTTTTTAAAGTCCTTTTAACAATTATTTTTCTCCAAATGCTGTAAAATTGACCAAAAACACCAAATTGACTGAAAGTAGTACCTAATGATTATTGTAACGTGTGAGGAGCGCTGCTGGGAACCATCCTCGTTACTATGGGAACATTAGTTCGGGACAACGCCGCGATAGTAAAACTTCTCGCGGATAACAACTCATTAACTTATTTAAGAGACATACAAGTCAAATAACTGATATCAAAACAAATGCAAACGTAGTCTTCACTTCAGCCATTTTAACCCCGGTGTTTCCTGGTCAGAAAACGGGCAAAAATTGACATTTTCGTCCCTTTTTCAGACTTTTTTGTCACCTTACAATAACCTCATTTATATATTTAATTATACCCAATATTTGAGTTAAAAAGCAGAAATTATGAATTACTTTGACTAATCAGAGGAATGAAAGTGATCAGTTGTATTTGTAAAGAGCGTTGAAAAAGAAACTCATATTTCAGATATAGACATTTTTAAAGGGTCAAATCTGACCCGAGGACAACAGGAGGGGTAAATCTGGGAAGTTAAAGCGTGTAATGTGACGATTACAGCGGCACCGAGACCCGCTAACGAGCTGAGGGTGTGAAAGGAAAGCGACTCCGCTTGATCCGTCTGTTGCTACGACAACAACCAGCCGAGTCTCGCAGACGCCACCGCGGCTCGCTAAAGTTACTAATGTCAAGACGTGAAACATCTTCTACACTGATAATAAAACACTTTGAAGGGTAACTTCGGCCATGTGTTTCCCCATGTTGGTGTTCTGTGTCTGAAGGGGACAAAGATCTCTGAAACTGGTCCGTTACGGAGCGAGAACACGACGCCGCAGCCATGGACGCAGAATATTATTCTAAGTGTGTGACAACA
>JABXJD010000773.1:0-167873 GCA_013375575.1 Percina caprodes
TAAACGGTCTCTCTCCTGTGTGGATTCTCATGTGTGCCACTAAGTTCCCACTGTGTACAAAACCTTTCTTACAGACTGAGCAGCTAAATGGTTTCTCTCCTGTGTGAATTCTCATGTGTGTCTTTAAACTTCCACTCTCTCTAAAATCTTTTTTACAGACTGAGCAGCTAAACGGTCTCTCTCCTGTGTGGATCCTCATGTGTGTCACCAAGTTCCCACTGTGTACAAAATCTTTTTTACAGACTGTGCAGCTAAACGGTTTCTCTCCTGTGTGGGTTCTCATGTGTGTCTTTAAACCTCCACTCTCTCTAAAATCTTTCTTACAGACGGAACAGCTAAAGGGTTTCTCTCCTGTGTGGATTCTCATATGTTTCTTTAAACTTCCACTCTCTGTAAAAGCTTTCTTACAGACTGAGCAAATAAATGGTCTCTCTCCTGTGTGGATTCTCATGTGTGCCTGTAAGTTTCCACTCTGTCCAAAGTCTTTCTCACAGATTGAGCAGCTAAATGGTTTCTCTCCTTTGTGGATTCTCATGTGTGTCTGTAAATCACTTCACTCTCTAAAAGCTTTTTACAGACTGAGCAGCTAAATGGTTTCTCTCCTGTATGAGTTTTAATATGTCTCTTCAGGTGTCCATTGGTGCCAAATCTTTCCCACACTCAGAGCAGCTAAATGCTTTCTGACCAGTAGTACATCTTGAATCGCTAACAGGAATCTATCATTTTTCATAGAGCTTAAACCTGACGGAGGTTCTCTGGGCTCCTTCCAATCAGCACTGTCATCAGTCTCAGGTTCAGAAGAGTCTCTAGTCTCATCATCAGTATCTGCATGTAAATGTGTATCTGGATCTGAGTTCCTGGCTGGTGCTGGTCCTCCACAGTCCTCTCCATCAGCTTCTGTTTTCATCTCTACAGTTTGTCTGGGATGAAGCTGTGAGAACTGAGGTCTCTCTTCATCATCTTCACTCTTCACAGGGACAGGAGTGAATGGGAACTTGGGGATATCAGTCTCCTCCAGCTGTTGAAGCTGCTCTTGGTCCCTTCTGACTGATCAGGAGTTCCTCGTGCTCCTCTTTAATGTGGGGGGGCTTTGTGTCCTGGTCCAGACGAGACCTCCACTCCTGCTGATGTTCTTCACCAACAATCACTTTCTGGACATCTGAAGGTAAAGATGAAAGGCAAATTTACTATATGCTATGTGCTATTTATGTGAATCTTAACAAAACTTTGATAAGTAGCTATATTTACTCATAATAAATAGGGGTGTGAATTTCAATTCAATCTTCGATTTAAAGATTTTTTTTTCACAATAACAAGGGGGACATGAATGCCATATGAGTTTACAGAGTGCCAGTTGAATGCACCATGGAGTCCAGTCGAGCCAACAAACTTTGGGTAAAATTATGGTCTGAAAAATAATCACGGTTTGATTATCAGGCATTCATTATTTCACTGCTAATGTATAAAATCACATGAACACCATCCATCCGTCTTTGTCTGCTTATCCGTATCGGGTCGCCGGGCAGCAGCTCCAGCAGGGAACTCCAAACGTCCCTTTCCTGAGCCACATTAACCAGCTCCAACTGGGAGATCTTGAGGCGTTCCCAGGCCAGGTTGGAGATATAATCCCTCCACCTAGTCCTGGGTCTTCCCCGAGGCCTCCTCCCAGCTGGACGTGCCTGGAACACCTCCCTAGGGAGGCGCCCTGAAGCATCCTTACCAGAAGTCCATACCACCTCAACTCTTCTTTCAACTCTCACCCTATCTCTAAGGGAGATGCCAGCCACCCTCCTAAGGATATATAATTTACAAGGACCCAACAATTCTTATAATTCCCCAAGAGAAAGCAACTAGTGCAACAGTGGCGAGGAAAAACTCCCTTTTACGAAGAAACCTGGGACAGACCCAGGTTCTTGGTAAGCGGTGTCTGACGGGGTTGGTTGGGGGGAGGGGTCCCCAGTGGCTAGAAATAGCGATAGGTGTAAACCAAGCCCTGGGTATCATGCTCTGACTCTGAGAAAATGAAAGCTCAGATGGTCCAATCTGGAATCTTGCTCCTTATGACGTCATAAGGGGGAAATATTACCTCCCCTTTCTCTGCTTTGCCTGCCCAGAGAATTTGGCCCACCCATGAAAGAAAGACATTATGGCTTTCAAACAAGCAAAGTAGCAGTTGGTCAAAGCCCCCCCTTCCCCCGTCAAAAGCTACAGACTCAGAAATGGCACATCCTAAGGAAAGCTCATTGTGGGACTGGCTGTAGTGGCTGGAATTCTGTACCAAGGTTGAATTTTGGGAAAGAGACTTCAGATACAGTATTAGGGGACCACAAAGGTCTATATAAAAGAGACTTCAGATACAGTATTAGGGGACCACTAAGGTCTATATAAAAGAGACTTCAGATACAGTATTAGGGGACCACGAAGGTCTATATAAAAGCATCCAAAGAGCACTATGTCATGGGACATTTAACGTCCATGAGTTTAGTAAAGAGATGTCGGTTTTTAAAAATGTTGATCGTAATCCTGTAAATTACATTGTGCCCATTGATAAATTAATACATTTCGAAACTCTTCCGTGGTGTCAAAGCCGCATGTCTTAGACAGGCTGAAGAAGACTCATAACATTGATACTGGACTGATCTGCTGGCGGATGGATTTTTTTAACCCTTGTAACCCAAATTTGACCCATTTATAAAAAAATAAAATAAAAAAAAAAGGCTTAATGAAACATTTTGAGAAAAAGATAACGCTAATTGTTCCAAACAACGCTCTTCACAAAAATAAATGAACAGCCCACTACTTTCTTTAGATTTAGATTTTTTACTGAATTTTATAGAATATATAAAAAAAGACAAAAATGTCTGCAAGCTTCAAAACCATGGGGAAAAAAACACCACAAAAATGTTAAAATGCGCAGAAAAAAACTGACAAAAACATGATGGGGAAAGTTTTGTAAAAGACGACCCAAAAACTTTTTAAATAATAAATATATGTAATTTCAGAAAAACAAAAGTTGGACTGTCGACAGGAAGACAACACAAGGGTTAACAGTGAGATAACGGGTGAGAGTGAACAGTCTGTAGAAGATAAAAGGGCATCTGATAAAGTGTCCTCCCGCTTTTATTTGTTTTATACACAAATGAATGCCAAAGCCATCAGGATGCGGATGATTCTGTCATTGTGTCCCTCAGCAGTGACGACTCAGAACACAGTCCTGTCATCAATGATTTTATTGATTGGTGTAAATCTTCTTTTTAAACATTAATGTTGATAAAACAAGAGATGTGCATTGACTTCAGAAGAAATCCCACTGTCATTTACCCGGTTGTCATGGACAACCAACCAGTTAAACTAGTGCAGCAGTACAACTATCTTGGGACTGTGATAGACAGTAAACTGTGCTTTGAGTCACAGGTTGATGCGGCGTGTTAAGGGAAGAAAAAAAAAAGAAAAGAAAAAAAGCACATCAGCGCATGCACTTTCTCCGTCAGCTTCACAGTTTTAATGTTCACACTGTTTTTAGGAACATGTTGAATCAGTTCTTACTTTCTCTTTTATCTGCTGGCACGGGTCACTTTGTATTAAACAGAAAAACACATGCAAGGCATCGTGAAGGTGTGGAGCAAAATTGCGGGCACACCCTTAGATGACCTGCATGACCTGTGTAAGGCCAGATCCTGGAAGAAGGCGGGAGCCATCCTGGCTGATGCGAGTCATCCCTTGTGGGGTGAAATTATGTTGCTACCCTCCGGGTCTAGATGTAGTCTGCCGCAATGCAGAATGAATAGATTTAAGGTCATTCATCCTGGCTGTTATCCCCATTGTTAATACTATCCTGTAAATTCAAATTTAAATTATGTTGTACTGTGGTTGTATTCATTTGTTGTTGTTTGGTGTGTGTGTTACTGCTGGCTGTAATCCAAATTGCCCCACAGGGGTAATAAAGTGACCTGATTAAGACAATGCGATGCAAAATTCAAGTTACAAACATAACTACTTGAACATAAATTTTGCTCTCCTTTGCTTCTGGCCAGCAAATTTCTCAATGACTCTCTGATTAAAGTCAGTCATCCCAGTAACAAGTGTCTGTTCCATGGACAGCATGGCCAGTGCATTGAGCTTCTCCTGGGTCACAGTGTTTCTGAGGAAGGTTTTTATTCTTTTCAAGGTTGGGAAGCACCGGTCAGCTTCAGCCGTGGTCATGGGTGTGGTAATGACAACTTTTAGCAGGGTCACAGTTTCGGAAAAGACTTCTTTGAGATTATTCTCCATAAACAGCTGCAAGAGGTCCACAGCACCACGGCAGGCTTTGAACTCTTCCTTACTGTAGATGAGGCTGAGCTCCGTCTTCAGCTTGCTTCCACTGAGCATCGGGTAGGCTTTTAAGGTGCTGCTCAGAGCATCTTCAGGAAAGCTACGCTTGTACTCCTCAAACCTGTCCCCCTGCAACAAGGTGGCGCAGACAAGATGGTCTGTGAAGGAGAAACGCTCCCTAGTGTGTCCCAGGATGGTGTCACAGACCTATAGAGATAATTTAAAAAAAATATATACATGTAAATGGAGGGTAGTAGCTTTTTATTGGTTTTATACCAATATCTTCAGTCTGTAGAATATGATATGTGGGCAGGACATCTCTGCAGCACAACAATAAATGTAAAATGGTATTTTGACTGATTACTATAACAAACTCACCTCTGCTGCAATCCTTTCACGGTCTTCTGGACCAAGCGCCCGGCGCCTCTTTGTTGGCCGAGCACAACTGCTTTGCTCACCAATGGAATGGAGAGTGTGTCTGCAAAGGACAAAGCTCATTTATCATAATACTGGCAAAAGAGAGAGAGTTAATAATGAAAGCAAATGATCATATTACAGGAGGCTTTTTTTTTTAAATTGCAGTTACCTGATCTTTTGTATTTCCTGTTGGAACTGTTGGATTGTCCCTTTGATATGGGCCGAATCAATGTTCTTCTTCTGGAGCTTGGCCGAGAGGAAGTCTACATGTGGGGTGATGTGGTGATAAAGTTCCAGAAAGAACTTAAAATCCTGATCCTCCAGTAGCTTGGCCAGGGCTCCTGCTTCTCTGACAGTATTGGGGTCAAAGTCACCTGAGTCTTGTACGCTCTCAAAACAGCGAATGAGATCCTGTGTGTGCTCAAAGACAGTATCGATGGCACGGCTATGAAAGTCCCATCTGACTTCGCCGGATCTCGGCAGTCTCCGGGCAACCACTTTATCCAGAAAACATGTCCGCTCGGGTGACTTGGAAAAAAAGCTGCCAAATCCACCAATGTTGGAGAAAAAATGCCTCACCTTGGATATGTGAGAGGTGGCCTGTTGCATTATCAGGTTTAGCTAATGTGCGTAGCAGTGGACGTAGTGGGCATTTGGGTACACATCTTGTATTTCCCTCTGAACAGAGGAAGCGGAGGCCCCATCGTATGCCTGGCAGATGAGCTTACTTTTCTTACCCTCAGGAAGGATGGCAGCAAGACGCTCTTTCAGTGTGGCAGCAATGGACTCATCTGTAGCTGACTGCAGAGGGATGAACTCAAAAAAGCGTTCCTGCATGTTGTTTTTGTTGTCTATGTAGCGGAGTACGAGCAGAAGTTGGGACTGTTTGGCAATATCTGTTGTTTCATCTACCTGGATTGATAAAAAAAATCACTTGTCTGCACTTTGATTATTTTTTCTCTTGTGACCGACAACATACAGTCCAGTAGCTCCTTCTGTATCGTTTTTGACGTTCCCTTAAATACAGTGGCACTGGTGAGGTGCTCTTTCAAAGCTCCATCAAGAGAGGCGGCAAAATCCACCAAGCCGCCGAATATCCCGGGGTTCTCGGAGCTCTGACTCTCTTTGTGGCCACATAAAGCCAACTCAAAGGCTCCACAACACCTCACGCAGTCTATTATCCTGGACAGTATTTGTCGATTTTTTGTCACCTCTTTGTTGTGCCTTCTAATGTCAGTCCTGTAGCCTTCATCTAGTTGTTCTGCAATGCTAACGCGGCCAAAAAACATTAGCTTCATGCTATTATCAAGATGGCTGCGACTACTTTCGTGACGTTTGCATCTTTCCGAGAGATGTTTCACGTCTCTCACCCCCGTCTTTGTCCACAAAACCTCAGTGCCGACACTCCGAAATAAAAGACAGGGAAAGCAAAAAAAGGCATTGCTAACATCGCATCCGGCCAGCCAAGTCCGTTTGGCATAACAGGAGCGGGTGAAGCCCCGGGTGTAGCTACGTCCTCGGTCACTGGCCTGCTGCTGGATATGTAAATCGGGTCGGTCGGGTCCGAGATCCTTTATCCTCTTTTTTTCTTCCAGCGGACGCCGTGTGAAAGGGTTTTTTTGTAAATCAATGACAGGAACTGGTTTCACTGCTGCCATTTTTTCTACAAAAGTGTTTTGTGTGACCGTCGGCTTGCTAGGATTTGGCGGCGTGAGTGGTTTCTCTCCTGTGTGGATTCTCATGTGTCTCTTTAAACTTCCACTCGCTCTAAAATCTCTCTTGCAGACTGAGCAGCTAAATGGTTCCTCTCCTGTGTGGATTCTCATGTGTCTCTTCAGGTGTCCATTGGTGCCAAATCCTTTCCCCCACTCAGCTATATGCTTTCTCACCAGTGGTACATCTTGAATCGCCAACATTATTCAGAGAGTTGGAACCTGACTGAGGTTCTCTGGTCTCTTCCTCGCTGTTATCAGTCTCAGGTTCAGAAGAGTCTCCAGTCTCATCATCAGTATCTGGTTGTAAATGTGTATCTGGATCTGATTTCTTGGCTGCTTCTGGTCCTCCACAGTCCTCTCCATCAGCTTCTGTTTTTATCTCTTCAGTTAGTCTTTGATGAAGCTGTGAGAACTGAGGTTTCTCGTCATCATCTTCACTCTTCACAGGGACCAGAGGAATTGTGAATTTGGTATCAGCCTCCTCCAGCGCTTGAAGCTGCTCTTCATCCTTAATGATCCGGAGTTCCTCCTGCTCCTCTTTAATGTGGGGGGGCTTTGTGTCCTCCTGGTCCAGACTGGAGCTCCACTCCTGCTGATGTTCTTCACCAACAATCACTTTCTGGACATCTGAAGGTAAAGGTGAAAGACAAACTAACAGCTATTAATGTGAATCTTAACAACACTATGATAATCTAATAGATCTAATAGATAGGGGTGTCAGGATTTTCAATTCAATCCTCGATTTTAAGATTTTTTTCCAGCACTGACAGTCACAATAACAAGGCGGGCATGAATGCAATATGATTTTCAAAGCGGGTCAGCTGAATGCACCATGGAGTCCAGTCGGAGCCGACAAGCTTTAACTATTGTTCGTTCACATAACTCCCAGGGGAAGGCAACATGCCGTCACACTGGTAGCTCAAAAGAAGCATGAGGATTGTCCAGTTCTGTTGTTTCTAGGGATGCAACAATTATAGACGTTGTTGGTACGATAATGGTCTGGAAAATAATCCCAGTTTGATTATTAAGCATTAATTATTTCACCGGTAATGTATGAAATCACATGAACACTGTAGATTTTAATTTGTTATGTATTGCTGCCTTTTGAAAGAGAAATAACAGTATTATGATTTATAGGATCAACCTTTTTATTTAAATTCATTTGGAAAGATTAGAGACTTGAGGTAAATCAGAGACAACAATCAAAGGCCAGGTTGGCAACAACAGTGTGGTCTTTAATGCAATAGACGGGAATTCTCAATTGCAAAATACACATTCAAATTGAATAAGTGATTGCTCTTTCATTCAAAACTGAATAAAAATAATTTAGTATTGCAGATTCTAGATATTATAGTTCTGATAGTCAGTTAAAATCACTTTAATATATTCCCAAGAAATGGAAAGACCTGCATTTTACCAGATTGTCTGACACATGAGGCAGGATTTGTAAATGAATGCTTCTCCAGCATTGGCAACATGCGGCTAATCTCCCCAGGAGCGGTGCTTCTTGTCTAGCAGGTCCTCCAACGTCTAGACACCCCAGCTAGCGGGGACGTTTCTAGCCATGAAAAGGTCCAACTTCTTCTTAACCCTTGTGTTGTCTTCCCGTCAAAATTGAAAATAAACGCTTTCTATCAATGTTTTTAACTTTTTATCAATGTTTTTGTTCCTTTTTTCAACACGTTTGATACCTTTTTTGACATTAAACACTACGTAACACTAACTTAATAACTTTAGTTTTACAGTTATTTTTGGAATTTATGGTCAATGAACCTTATTTATAGGAAATTATACCTAATGTTTGAGTTAGAAAAGCAGAAATTAGGAATTATTGAGACTAAAATTAAAGGAATGGATGTTGATGGATAATCACAGACTGGAATATGTCAACTTTTACTCAATACTGTTTCAAAACCACTTCAATTTGTTTTCAAAATGCTATAAAATTGAATAAGACGCCCCAAAATTAAAGTAGAAAGTAGAGATTTGTACTTGCCAAAGAGCGTTGTGTGGAACCAATCATGTTATTTTGGGGAATTAAAAAGAACATTGATATAGGAAAACGGGTCAATTTGACCCGAGGACAACATGAGGGTTAAAATTTACTTTGACATTGCGCTTTTTTTGGTCTCTTTATTCAATTGGCATTGCAACTGATGTCTCATCAAGGCGGGGCTTCAGTTAGGACGTCACTTCCTGACCAACAGTCCCGGGCTTCCACTTCACTCAAATCCGTTGTCAGCGCCAAGGCCACTTCTGTTCTCCTTGTTCATAAGCTTAACGTTAAACCGTCAATAACGTACAGTAAGTAGAGCCCGACCGATAAAGGATGTTTAAGGCCAATACCGATACAAATATTTGGTTATTTAAAAATCTGATATTCTGATATATCAGCCGATATGTATTTGAAAAAATAATAACCCAGAAACGCGTAACAAAACAAACAGATTTCCCTAACATTTGTTATTTGTAGTTATTTATGAGTTCTCACTAAAATAATTTGATAATTTGTTTTACGGTCACAACAGGACATCAAAATATATTAAAATTCTGATAAATAAAATGTATGAATATTACAAACTTAAGATATGAAAGTTAAAGTCCTTTGAACAAAAACACATTAACAAAAAAATAACAAAAAAATCAGTGTTAACAGGGACGTTGTAGAGCGTCTTCTGGTGGACAGACTAAGCAACACTAACACTCATAACATGGTTGACAGTCCGATTTTATTTTTTTTAAATATTCATTTATCAGAATCATTTGTCATAAATGATTCTGATAAATGAATATTAAAACTCTATATATCTAATATTAAAACTATATACATATATTTAAATCGGCCATTATAAATGCCTAATATTCTAGGTTTGAAAACACACTGACTTGCCATTCCTTTAACCTTTTTCTTTGAACAGAGAGCGCCATCTAGTGAGCTCAGAAAAATGAGAAAATTGTTCTTGGCGCTTCATTTGGCCATCTATAACGTTTTCCTCCCATCCCCAAATCCTATGTGAAGTAGCCAGACCCTCCTTCAAGGTGCTTTGGAGGAGGGTCTGACAAAGCGAGACCAATTACTAGCTAATAGCTTCCCGAGTGTTGCTCATTTCGAAATTACTTTTAAAATAGCCCAGTAAACATTGCTGGAAAATATTCAGGTACTACAACATGAACCACAAACACGCATGTTACCAGGTAGCGGTTATCATAAAAATGTGCTAAAATTACTTTAACGGTGCCCTGCCACACAAAACCGTGTTTACTTCCGTATGTGTCCGGCCAATTACAACAGCTGGTCAGTTGTTGCCCGAACTCATTAAGTAGTTAAGGGCAAGTACTGGGGTGATTTTGTAGGGGAGTGCATCTACATAGAAAATAAAAATGACATAGGAACTCTTCTAATGTCAACCATTCTTTGTTGAACTTTAATGCTTTACATGCACCAAAGAAAGTAAGGCTGTGACTCCTCTTGAAGTGATTTTGGAGATGGACATCAGGTAGATAAATACACTGGATGACTATGTTTCTAGCGGCTCTAACGTCTAACGTTAGTTGGGACAGACGCCTTGTTTCTTGAGGCTAACTATGCTAGCTTTAGCCTGGCTGGTAGCAGCTTTCTGCAGTGAAAAATGGTCGGGAGGTGATAACGTTGCATTAATTGGGTGATTTAGTTTGTCTTTGCAGTGCACATAAAACACTGACTGCTGTAGCTTCACTACCCATGGAAAAGTAGGTGCATCACAGCAGCAGCTGACACAGTGATGTATTAAGCAACAATATTGTGGGGTTAAGAGAAGAGACAGGCGAGAGAGGGTACTTCTTCATTCCATATTAACGAACCCGACACAAGGTAGGCTAAGGCCGGCTACACACTGGCTGCGTTGCTTGAGCGCGGCGTTTCTGTTGCGTCGATTATAAGTCCTACACACCAGAAACGTGTCTGACACGGCACTGCTGCTAGGTGACATATAGGGAGAGTTGTCTTGGAACGTTACGCCGACAGATTCAAACTCTGACAAATGGGTACACATAAATATATCGGCTACAGTATTGACGGCAAAATAGGTTATGGAATATTTTGTTCTGTGTGACAGTTTTTTCTTCTTCTTCTACATTTATATCTGCATTGATGTCAAAACCTAGAGACTTTCAAACTTCAACATGTCATTTATTAATATGCATTTGTGGCGAAATGACATGAACATCTCTTCCTATTCTATTTTGCCTAGAAATATCTCTGTTATTGTATGCAATTTAAGCAATAAAACGGTAGCTTTTTCCAAAAAAGGAAACCTCTTTTGTATATTTGCTGTTTACTGTAAAGCAAAAGTATTTCTTATCCGATTACTTGATGAAATAATCGGTAGAGTACTCGATTCCTAAAATCAATCGATAGCTGCAGCACTAATCACGATGGTGGATCCCTTGTTACCGTGTTAAATCGCCAGGGTAACTTGTGCTGAAAACCTAACCTGCAGAAAAGTTCCCCGATGGTTTTCTTTATGGTGTACAGTATATCAACGCCGTTTGGCCTCCATTGACTAACATTACCTTGATATTGTGTGTTAATTCACGCCAGGCGAGTAGTATGAAAGAGCAAAAATCCGTGTATGGAGGCTGGTCGGGTGGTGGACCGGTAAAACATAGGACTTTCACCCAGGACACCAGGGATGGCGTCCCGCATGTGACATTTCATTGTCCCGCATGTGACACATGACTTTTTCCTCAACTGTTTCCTCTTTTACTAAAAAAAGTTTTTCCAACTGACATAAGAATGCTATTGTAGAAATAAAACATGATTGGTATAACATTGGCCAGCGAGTTTCACCCAAGTGGCACAGACTGTATTATCAGTGTTGGGCAGTCACTACTTGTAGCTTAGCTAGTAACTCAGTATTTTGGTGGTAGCTTCACTATTTCCTGAATCAAGTGACTTTTCGGTAGCTTAACTCCTTTGTTTATCAAGTAGCTTGGCCACACAAGCTACACCTTTCTTGTCATGTGAAATTAGCACAACTTAAAGTAGCTTCCTCTGTAGTGAACTAGCCTAGTGCTGCTTGTATTACTTATGTGTAGTGAAGCTTTATTCATGGCAGAGTAACTGCTAGCTTAGCTAACTAAAATGGACATTTCTTATACAGCGCTTTTCTAGTCTCAATGACTACTCAAAGCGCTTTCTACATAGTACAGGAACCATTCACATTCCCTACAATTCCCATGTAGCTTGCCCAACACTGTATTATTCACATGCAATTCACCCTAACCAAAGTAAGACACCTAAGTAAGACACTTGTAGCTTAGCTAGTAACTCAGTGTTTTGGTGGTAGCTTCACTGTTTCCTGAATCAAGTCACTTTTCAGTAGCTTAACTCCTTTATTTATCAACTAGCTTGGCCACCCAGGCTACACTTTTCTTGTCATGTATGTAGTGAACTAGCCTACTGCTGTGTTTGTGTTACTTAGCTTGGTGCATTTGACTGGGTGGTAGCTTTTGTGTAGTGAAGCTTCATTCACGGCAGCGTAACTGCTAGCTTAGCTAACTACAATTCCCATGTAGCTTGCCCAACACTGTATTACTCGCATGTAATTCACCCTAACAAAAGTAAGACGTCTCATACCCACTCCACCTACTTAAAATAAAGGCAACAGAACATCTGACACACACACGACACTGTAATACAGCACATTGACATCGATTCAATGGCATTCTGCGGTCTGCTAATTCTTGCTAACAGACCGTTGCTAAGCACTGCCGAGCGTCGCCATGGACTAAGTGTTGTTCATTTTTCAGCTGTAGCAAAAAGTGGAGCACCTCTTGTCCTTCAGTTCAGGCATTGAAAGCAGTGTACATTTTCAGTTATGACTCTCCAACTAGATAATAAAAGTTACACATAGCATTATAAACCAGAGCCAGCTCAAACAACAATGAATCCCATCCAACAGGGAAGTAAAAAGAAGAAAAGAATATGTAACATTGTACATGTCTCCCACCTCTCCGCTGGCCAGCTGGCAGTTTCCTCTCGGAGTTCATGTTGAAGTGCTTCTCCTCACCTTCTTTCCGAGCTGCATTTAAGCAAAAAACGGAGTTCACGACACGTAAAACGTTAGCAGGAGCTAGCTGCGGCTAACGTTAGCTTAGCGCGCGGACTCCATGCAACAACAGCCGTAAACGCGTTTCCGGTCAGAGGAAGAAAACAGACTTGCCCCTTGTAGCTTTGTTTCAGTTTTTTGAAACCCCATCCAGCTGTTTCTGAGGTTTCTTTCGTTAGGAAACGAAACATTGGCGCGTTTTACTCCGCCGTCCTCATCACGAGGTCAAATGCAAACAATAATGGGACGGAGGTCGTAGCATCTTCCGGGAACCGGAAACACAAACACAACTTCCGATACACTCCTCTGCCCTTCAGAATAAAATAGGATTTGAAGAGTCGATATTACCCAATATCCTTAAATAAAATGAGAAAAGATCAGTGGTTGAATGTAACTTAGTACATTTACCCGTGTACTGTACTTAGGTGTAATTCTGGTATTATTAAGTATTATACTCTTTACTTTTAATGAATTGTACGTTTGATTTTATTGAAATATACCTGTAACTTAGAAGTTAAATATTTGAGGATACAAATAAGAATATAAGGTAAACCTCTACTGATATATAGAAAATGATATACAGAAGATTCAAAATCCTTTATTAATCCCACAATGGGGAATTGGGCAAAACACTGCTACAACACCCACTAGATGACCATAATCTCCAAAAGAACTACTTCCTGTCCCTGTTCTGCTTCCTGTCCCTGTTGTGCAGGTATTCCACAAGTGGCCCTGGTCTAGAAGAAGTCTCCCAGCTGATCCTGCCTTGGACTGACCAAAGCTGGAGAAAGAGTTATCTAGCTGATGGGATCTTACCGAGCTACTGAGCATGTGCAGCTCCCAACAAAGATAGTATAGAAGTGAGATCTCTCACTCTGGAGATAAAACAGAGACCCAAACACCCAGGGTGAAAAGAGAAGATGCAACAACAAAAAATACGTTTATGGAAAATGAAACCATGCAAACCTATTCTGGTACAACCTCAAAATACAATTCTGAACCTGAAAATGAGCAGAATATGGGCGCTTCAATGTACATGATCAATAGAAATAAAAATACTCACCCATTATAAACCAGATGGTATTTATTGCGATAGTATCATTTATGATTACTTACAATGAGTGTCCAGTGATGATTGTACTGTGTAAGGTCCAACTAGACATACAGAAGAACAAAATAAATGTATAAAGCCATATACACACAGCTCATCCATGAGATGTCACTGTATTTAAAATGTAGGAATCCCCATTTAAAACATGTTTAACTTTTGGCAATGGCATGCCAGACGAACGTCACGGCATAAGAGTCAATAATGAGCGCCCACACTTTCTGCCCACCATTGTCTGGTAGCTATTCATGCTCTGAGTACCACAGGAAGTTGTCATGAATCACAAAAACAAATATCAGTCCTATAAGTCTATAAGCGGATTGGCCATCTGGCAATTCTGGCAAATGTACAGGGCCGGACCTTTTTTTTTAATGTGGGCTGTTTTTATGTTATGTTTTGTTATGTATAAAATCACCATTAACTAGCAGTTCACATAAAGAGGACATGTATTGAATGTTTAGGATTTTAGATGCACTTAAGTTTTTTTCTCTTATTTCCAGCCATCGATATGTCCCCAACAGCCTCAGTGCTGCTCCAAAACACAGATCAACCAGTTTAAAGAAGACCCTCACCAACAATTAGCAGGTGTTTTTCTTCCTATACTGCATATTATAGTTTGCTGTAGGGAGTAATTGCACGCTAACTAGATTATATATTTTTTGAAGTATTAAACTTAGGAAGCATTTGGCAGACTGAATTCATATACATGTGATCTCACAATAAGCATTTTCACTTTCCTCCATATTTAAATTCATAATGCAATTTTCACTACTTGATTACCTGCTTTTCGTGGTTAACCCTAGTTAAGCCGTGATTGAAATTTTTGGAAAAGTGCGGGTACGCTGTTTGATGTCCATGTTAACACTATTATTTTATTGATACTATTTCCAATTATTTTAGCCAAGACCACTGCTGTAGGGACGGAGTCTAACCAAACTACACTGTCATCTGCCTCCCCCTCCTCATCTTCAGAGGACGAGATGAAGAAAAATCGGCACAAAAAGAAGCGTCTCAAAAAGCCCACAAAAAAGAGCTAAATCCAAAAGGACAAAAAGAAAAGAAGACAAAAGAAGAAGGTGGCAAAAGAAAGGACATAACTTAGCAAAAGAGGTGAATTAAGGGGCCAAAGTCCATTAAAATTAGAAATCTGAAACATTTCTACTTAGGCTTGAATTTTAGATTGGATGCAAACCATTTTATGACCAAAGTGGTTTTACTCGTCATGGATAAAGGAAAGTTCACCAAAACATAAAACAACATGTTTTCCTGAAGTGCTGTTAATCCATCCAGATTGTCCATCCATCCATCCATCTTCAGCCGCTTATCCGATATTGGGTTGTGGGGGCAGCAGCTCCAGCAGGGGACCCCAAACTTCCCTTTCCCGAGCCACATCAACCAGCTCCGACTGGGGGATCGTGAGGCGTTCCCAGGCCAGGTTGGAGATATAATCTCTCCACCTAGTCCTGGGTCTTCCCCGAGGCCTCCTCCCAGCTTGACGTGCCTGGAACACCTCCCTAGGGAGCCCCCCAGGAGGCATCCTCACCAGATGCCCGATCCACCTCAACTGGCTCCTTTCGACGCGAAGGAGCAGCGGCTCTACTCCGAGCTCCTCTCGGATGACTGAGCTTCTCACCCGATCTCTAAGGGAGACGCCAGCCCCCCTTGTACCCATCCAGATTGTATCAGTGTGATTTGGTGAGGTTTGGAGAGGAATGACATTGGGTTTGTTGCGTCAAAAAATATATATTGGAAAAAACTCAACAGCACTGTTTCTTTCCAGAAATCATGACATGGTTACACAGGATAATCTTCAGATCTGGTTGTGAGGAGTTTTATTGGGAACTAATTTCCAACAAAGTACCCTGCCATAATAGTTTTCCATTAAACTGTTCACAACGAGTTCTAAGGATTATTGTTCATTATGTCATGTTTTCTGAAAAAGGTGTGGAAATTTCAAACATTATCCTTGGTGCATTGAGCTACATTGTATTAAAGCCAATATCTCAAAACCTCTGCAAATCACACTGAAACTATGCTGGCTCAACAGATGTACCTTACTGGGTTAAAGCCTGACATCTGGCATGTCTGACACATGCCAGATGTCAATCCCCCACCACTGCTACATCCGGGATAAAAAAAAGTATAGCCGGACCTTACTAGAGTGGTAAAACTGCGCTGCGGAGATAGGTCTGGCAAAATTATCTTGATGTATATATAGCAATAATAACAAATGTCAACGAATAATGTCGTTATATATATTTTAAACTGATGTTTTTAACTTGCTTTTATGATCTTACCTGTAGCACTTTGAGGTTTGTCTTAAATGTAAAGTGCATTACAAATAAAATGTCTTATTATTATTATTATTATAGCACTCTGGGTAAAAGGAGCTTTATTTTTTCATATCCTGAGTAAGCTTCCCCCACATGAAGCACATCACTTTTTCCTAAACTACACCCAAAGAAGCCTAACCAGCAGATATTTTTTATTACGTTAATTATTATTAATTATTATTTTTAAGTACAAATACTTAAAATGGTTAAAGACATTAGTCACATCTGTGGAAGGAGAATTGGATATGGCAAATTATTAGTTGTGCCATCATTTAGGTTTTATGGTTTGTGCCATTTTTATGGCACAAACCATTTGCCAGGTTTTATAGTTTAAGCCTATCAAATTTCTACAGGGTTAATTGTTTTTTTTCAGCTCATAGGGATACATACCCCTATTTATGCTTTATGCTTATTTTATTTCAAATGATTGAAGTCTAAAAGCGGCGATTCCAGAGCTTGCCATGTCTTCCCCACATAAGATAGCTGACTTCCTCAGCAGATGTGAAGACATTAACAATGATCCACAAGTAAGGGCCAATATAGCTAAAAAATAAAGTTAAGTTCATACCATACAATAAGGGAGAGCAGAAGTAATTGGTTGGGCAGTAGGGGTGGGGGAACCGATACATCATAGTATTGCAATATATTCAGTGGCAATACTGTATCGATACACAGGCGCCAAGTATGGATCTTTTATCACATATGTTGTCTGCTTGACAATCCCATTTTGCAGCAATAACATTGAAGTGACATGAACAAACGGAGAAATGTTTCTTTTTAGATGAAACGGATGTTGACAAAGTTTCCTTTTGGGGACATTATTTGAAATTGGGAAAAATTAGAAGTTGGAAAAAAGGTTATATAAATTGCAATATATCGCAGAGTATTGTAATATGTTTAAAATCGCAATAATATGGTATCGCGGCATGAGTACACCCCATTGGGCAGCTGACTGGAGTGATGTTGAAATTGTAATGTGCAGAAAGGACTGTGCAATGTAAAGTTTTGAGCATGTTCATTTATTGTTCATGTATGGTCATTGTTCTTTTAAAATTTTAGACCACACCGTGAAATTGGACGTGCACCAATACCACTTTTTTTTTTAAATACAAGCATGGAAAACTTACAACTAACACTTTACTTGATGTTTAAAAAATGTAAAGTTTCAGTAAGTAACTTTGATTGTATTTTTTGTAATATTTGCTGAAACTTACCCTAGTCACTTTATCCCGACAGCAGAAAATGAGACAGATATTCTGTGAAGAAATCCTATTTCACATTCTCCCGTCAGTGCTTCTAATGGCATAGCAAGTTTCCACCGGGCCTGAACCAATCGCAGACGCAGTGCTGGTCAAATTTGAATCAAGAGTTTCCATTAGTGTATTTCCTATTTCTTGTCTCTATTTTTTCAGAAACATATTTTAGTGGTGCTTTATCATTTTGAAGCTAAACAGACATAATTGATTAGTGATGCCTAGTTTGACAGTTTGATTGAGAATCACAAGGCAAGGCAGCTTTGTTTGTAGAGCACGTTTCAGCAACAGGGCAATTCAAAGTGCTTATACAAAGACAGTTAAGAAACACAAGAATAAACAGTTAAAAATAAAAACAGATAAAACACAAGACTAAAAGTTACAGTGCAGTATAAGATATTAAACATTAAAGAAATGAGCATCATTTAAAGAAAGGCAACGTCAAAAAGAAAAGTCTTCAGCCTTGAGTTAAAAGAACTGAGAGTAGCAGCAGACCTGCAGGTTTCTGGGAGTTTATTCCAGATATGAGGAGCAATTTTTACACGGTTACATTTTGAAGTACAGTATCATATTGTTTTGCTGGTACCGGGCTGATAACCAATGATGGTACTAGTTTGTCATTTTGTAATAAAGGCTTTATTAGTAGTAATCTGTTGGGTTTTTAATATCCACTCTTTTTTATATCCCACCCTGATTTGCAGGTGCATTTTTCCATAAATGTTTGAATTTAGATAACCAACCTATCTATCTATCTATCTATCTACCTATCTATCTATCTATCTATCTATCTATCTATCTATCTATCTATCTATCTATCTATCTATCTATCTATCTATCTATCTATCTATCTATCTATCTATCTATCTATCTAATGAAGGGCACAACATTTCTCATTGCTTTACCAAGCCCTTACCAACCAATAACTATGAAAAACATCAGTCGCAACTTTACAGTAGCCATCCAAATAATGTTCATAGACAGTTTAGTAACCACTGACAAAATATTATCTATATATAAATTATGTTTATAGATGGTTTACAAAGTAGTATCTATTTAACAAGGTATTATGGTCATCCGTTGCAACTTTCTAATAACCATCCAGACATTGTTTATAGACAGTTTACAAACCAACTAGTAACCTGTAACGTGTTAGGAATATCTGGTCCATCTATCTAAGTAATGTTTATAGATGTCTTAAAAATATATTCCCTCCTGTGTGTGAACTTGCATGTGCGTCTTTAAATTTCCTCTCAGTGCAAAAGATTTTCTACAGACTAAGCAACGAAGTGGACTCCCCTCCCGTGTGTGCATTTGTATGTGTCTCTTTAAATATCCACTCCGCGTAAATGATTTTTCACAGACTGAACAGCTATATGGTTTCTTTCCTGTCGACAACTGACCGAGGGTCTCTAGTCTCCTTCCAATCAGCACTGTCATCAGTCTCAGGTTCAGAAGAGTCTCCAGTCTTGTTGTCAGTATCTGGTTGGAAACGTGTCTTCATATGTGTTCCTGCTTGGTTCTGGTCCTCCACAGTCTTTTCCATCAATTTCTGTTTCCATCTTACTAACACATTTATGTTTTCTGAGCTGACGTGGCCTGTTGGACATCTTGTCACAATTACCGCAGTTGAAAGGGTTCTCTGCTATGTGGGTTCTCATGTGTCCACTCTCTAATAAAGATGTCTTTGCTTTGTGGCTTGTCATGTGTTTATACAAACTATAACGCACTGCAAAAGCTTCTTTACAGACTGAGCAGCTAAATGGTTTCTCTCCTGTGTGGGTTCTCATGTGTTCCTGCAAATTCCCACGCTGTCTAAAAGCTTTCTCACAGACTGAGCAGTTAAATGGTTTCCCTCGTCTGTGGTTTCTCATGTGTTTGTAAAATCGTCCCCTGGCTGTGAAAGCTTTCTTACAGATGGAGCAGCTAACGGGTGTATTAGTTCTTGTGTGGGTTTGCGTGTGTAACTTCAGGTGTATCTTGCGGCAATCTTGAGCAGCTAAATGGTTTCTCACCAGCACTGCATCTGGAATCACTGACAGGGACTTTGTTGTTATTCAGAGAGTGTAACCCTGACTGAGGTTTTCTGGTCTGCTTCCAATTATTACCGTCATCAGTATCAGGTTCAAAAAAGTGTTGCGGCTTGTCGTCAGTATCTGGTTGGAAACGTGTATCTTGATAGGTGTTCCTGGTTGGTTCTGGTCCTCCACAGTCCTTTCCATCAGCTTTTGTTTCCATCTTACCAACACATTTATGTTTTCTGAGCTGACGAGGCCTGCTGAACATTTTGTCACAAATACTGCAGCTTAAAGGGTTCTCTCCTATGTGGGTTCTCATGTGATTGTGTAAATGTCCACTCTCTAATGAAGCTTTATTTCCTTTGTGGATTATCATGTGTTTATTTAAACTGCCACACACTGTAAAAGCTTTTTTACAGACTGAGCAGCTAAATGGTTTCTGTCCTGTGTGGGTTTCCATGTGCTGCTGTAAGTTTCCACGCTGTTGAGAAGTTTTTTTACAGACTGAGCAGTTCAATTGATTCCCTCTTCTGTGGGTTCTCATGTGTTTCTTCAGATGTCCCTTGCGTTCAAATCTTTTCCCACACTCGGAGCAGCTAAATGGTTTCTCACCAGGGTGTTCAATATTATTCAGAGAGTTCATACCTGAATGAGGTACTCTGGTGACCTTCCAAGTATTACTATCATCCATCTCAGCTTCAGAACAGTGTCCAGTCTTGTCATCAGTAGCTGGTTGTAAATGTGTATCTGGACGCGTGTTTCCTGCTTGTTCTGATCCTCCACAGTCCTCTAAATCAGCTTCTGTTTTCATCTCTTCTGTTTGTCTTTGATGAAGCTGTGAGAACTGAGGTTTCTCTTTATTATCTTCACTATTTACGTGGAGAAGAGTGAATGGGAACTTGGTGATATCAGCCTTCTCCAGCCCATGGTACTGCTCTCCATCCTGACTGATCTGGAGTTCCCCCTGTTCCTCTTTAATGTGGGGGGGCTTTGTGTCCTCCTGGTCCAGACTGGAGCTCCACTCATGCAGATGTTCTTCACCAACAGTCACTTTCTGGACATCTGAAGGTAAAGCTGAAACACAAACAGCCATTAATGTTAATCTTAAAAATACCTCATTAATGACCTCATCTGCTTTTTTTTTTTTTTTTAATCTTTTTTTGTTCGAAGGACTTTAAGTTTCATATCTTAAGTTTGTATTTTTCTACATTTTATTGCTCAGAACTTTAATATAGTTTGATGTTTCTCTGTCCGGTTGTGACAATAAAACAGTGAGAACTCATGAATAACTACAAATAACTAATGTTAGGGAAATCTGTTCATGTTTTGTAACACGTTTCTGGAAATGCTTTTTTTACTGTTTATGTCTCAGGCTGTATAAACAGATGACGTCCTGTACGTTCTTAAATTCGCCTCAGCGACTTGAACAGCTAAAAAGTCTAGTCCCCGATTTTAAGACAACCCCACTTTTTCAGATGTATTTCCAGGAAGAAAAAAGTCTTTTATTTTCCTACTGCGGCGTCTAGTTCAGACTGTTTACATGTTTGTGCTTATCATATGTACATTTTATGCACTGGTGTTATTGTTGAATAAATTTTTCTAAAAATGTATGATGTTTTTGTCGTGTTATTATTACACAACACTTTTTCTAACCTTTTTGGATCGTGCCCCTGAAAAATAACCCATATTCCAAAAAAATTAACACTAATAAAAGAACTAAACTAAAAGTAATCATTTTCAAAATATAAAAAACTAATTTAGCAAACCCGCTTTAAAAATGATTTAAAACTAAACTGAATAGAAAAGAAAATGTAAAAAAAAATAATAGAATTTTAATAAAAAAATTGGTTGCTACACACCCAGTCATGCAAAATAAATAGAATACTGTGATACTGTAAAACCGCCAGAATCTTAAAAAAAATACCATAATACAAATTTCTGTACCGCCTAGCACTAGTCACAGTGCTCCCTTGCTTTTGTCTTTGTAAAGCATGAAAGTTTATGAAAAGTTGTTTTTGATTTTGACTGTATGCAGATTCACTCCCCAACAAAATCACCCCAGAATTAGAGAATGATTTATAATTTCCAAATAGAGCTATTTATGCCATTTTGTTGAAATTACAGTATTTTTCATACAGCAATATCAAAAACATAACCACGCAGCTGTAATAGCAATCATCAGCTTACCCCGATGGCGCAGATATCCTCAAGTTCTCGCCAGTCTGTATTTGAGAAAAAAACATGCAACTTGCAAAAAGATGAAGAGTGTCAATGTATTTCAGTCCAAATGTGAACATTTCAAACCTGTCCATTTATCTGAGCCTCTTCACAACGAAACCATATCTTTCAGATTTCACTAAGAAGGTATTTTTGTTCTCAAGCCTTTTGGATTTCCGCGGTTTTGGGATGCTTTCGGACTCTCCCCACCTTCACCTTTTGTCCACAGGACAGTCACCATCTGTGGGTCTAATGTAACTGTAATGACGACAGCTAAATGGGGGAGAATTTCAGCACAACACTGTGGTCTTATATGGTCTGTTTCCCCGACGGAACATAAAACTTTCTGTTACTGCGGTTAGCATTGTTATCACTCAGCGCTGGAGTTTGTGCCGGCTGGGTTCATATTGCTGTAAGGTAATAATAGTGGCCGGCTGCTGGCTTACTGTGGGTGTGTCATGTCCCGGGGGCAGTTGTCCGCTCTCATCCCGACTGAAGTCCCTTAGCGGCGGGGAGTGAGGCAGAAAAAAACAGGGTGGGATAGCTAGCAAAATTACAACGTTTGCCATACATTAATATATTTGTGGCGGCTCGCCACACAATCAATGTTGACCGCCACATACTGCCGTATATGATCGCTCTCTCACGACCCGACTGGGAAGAGCTCCTCTGTGCAGATTTATTAATGCCATTGATTATTCTACACGCTCCAATACAGTAATGTAGGCTTTTTCTCCGCAGAGAAGATGGCTGGAACGGCTATAAAAGAGATTTTAGCCAGCGCCAAAGGAAGATCACCCGCGCCAAAACGTCTGAGTTTCCACAGGCCGCCTCCCTCTCATCCACAGCCACTGCTGTATACACAGGCTGGCGCTGATTTGACTGGATCTGAATGCTCTGCTCTACAGCGCCGATGGTGTCAACGTTTGCAAAAGTCAGACGGTACCAGACTCTCCAGGTGACCATGTGACCACCGGCGAGCTACCGCTCCCAAAGGATTACATTGCAGTTCGGTACGTGGCTACTAGGTTATAGTGTAAGAACTGATAGACTTAAGGCAGCAATACGTTACACATTCAATGTAAAGAGTGTTCATATGATTTTATGGATTAATAGTGTTGTGAGATGAATTGGTGCATAGTAACACTGGCCTAATAATTATGAAACTGTGTGTTGCCAGGTTGGGTCAGTTAAAGAGTACCTGTACTGTACTGTACACATGTACTTCAAGGTTTATGCCTAGACGCAGAGGTCGGGGGTTCGAATCCGACCTGTGACGATTTCCTCCCCCCCTTTTCACATAACTGTTCTGTCAAAAATTAAAGGCTGGAAAGCCCAAAAAAATAATCTTAAAAAAAATTCCTCAACCTTTAATGTACCAACATATCTTTTATTTACTAAATCAAGAAGGCCATATTTTGTCTCTTTATGACTTTGTTGTAACGACACATTGTAGGCTACAAGTGGTCTTTCTAACTGATATCAAGGAAACTCCTTAGCAACTTAGGATACGTGAAACGTGATTTATCGTCGTAAAGCCAGACATCTGCGGTTGTTTCCATATTTGAAATAATAAAGTGCATACACACCTATCCTGTGTAACTATTTTTCGGGTTTCCAAACGATATCCGACAGTCTGCGCTGACGACGGAGCTCTTCCTAGTACTCGACAATACTTTTATTTTATTTATTTTTAACTTTGAATATTTCTTCAGCAGCAGCGGTTAGTCGCTCGTTGACAACCTCTCTCAAATACCCAACTGAAGACATTGTTGCTTAATTACAGCTGTAAGAATTACCTGCACTCCGACTACAATACAGTCTCTTCGAGCTAACTCAACACTAGCATGCAGCTAACGCTAAGCGCGCTTGTGTTGTTTACATCCGCTGGGTGTCACACTGTTTACGTTCCAACTGCGTACGTGCGCTTTTTGTTCCGCTTTCAACTGACGGCATTATGTTCCAACTTACTTAACATTAGCAGGACCTGGAGCTCACCGCCAGTGTTTCAGTTTGACTGTTAAAAAGTGTTATAAAGACTTAAAATGTATTTATTCAGAAGCGGGCCGGCTGCTAGTTAGCTAACGCTAGCTTCCGCACTCAACTAAGGCAGCGCATATATGCCGGTGACAATGGTGTAATGATTCAGATGGACTCCCAAGACAAGACGGTGCTCACCCGACTGGCCAATAGGAACGTGGCCCCGCCCATGACATTATTTTCACAGTGAGAGAAAAACAGCAAAGACTTTTTTGAGGCAAACACTTTTTTTTTTAGAGACACACTTACGGCAAAAAATATATCTTTGAGAGTTTAAAAAAAAGTATTTTGAGAGAGATTTTTAAACATTTCAAATTTATATTCAAACTTTTTTTAGTCTGAAATATTATTGTTTTTTGCTATTGGTATGAACACTTTTTCACTCAAATATTTTTTTTCTCCCATAAAATGCTTTTTTTGCTATCAGTGTGATCATTTTTTTCTCTCAAACACCTTTTTTTCTTTTCTCGCATGTAATAAAGAAACAAACCTCCAAGCTCCATACAGTGAGGATGTACATCTACCTCTCTTCATTTCATTTCCCAACACTGGGAACTGGTTGTAAACCCACAATGAAGCTGAAATATTGAATCACTGTGGATGCCGATTCGTTATTGACTATAATTCAAATTGATTACTGAATTTGGGGAATCTGATTTTTCGGAAAGATAGAACAGGCTATGTCTGCTTGAATTACCACTAGGCAGTTAATAACAGTTAAGGTAACATATTTGTATTCGTTTTGTTCTTCTTAAGTGTATTTTGTTCTCTCTCTGTGTCCTTTAGCAGAGTCCCTGAACGCCCCATTACAGACAGCGACACTCAGTGGCAGGCTGGAGGAACTACAGCTGCTGTTGTACATTTAATAAGGGAGAGTTTTTCTTCCTGCTCTTAACCAACAGTTAATATAGACATTATTAGTAATATAACGCCATTAAATGCAGATTTAAGCACACAGACAGTCAGACGGACACGTTTAATGCTCAGAAACATCAAACAAGTATATCATAATTATTGTTTAGGTTCAGTCCAGATCAGGAGGAGTTCCAGAGTCAGGAACAGGACAGGCAGCTTTTATAATCTACGTAGCAACAGGGGTTGGACTAAATCCAGATCCTGGTTCAGATGTGGCTCCCAGGTTTGTGTTGTGATGTATTTTCAGGATCCAGACGCCGAGGACTTTATTTCTGCTGTGAGAGTCCTGCACCAGATGAGCTATGAAGTACATACATTGTCATCAAAATATGGATATTTTTTCTTAACATTTTATGGTGTGATTGTGCTTCGTATCAGGGTTTGGAGAGGAATCTCAATAGACTGTAGGTCCAACACTGATTGGTCACTGTTCCCTGAGTTCAGAGACCCCAGTCAGCCAACAGGAAGTGGAACGTACAGTCCCCTGACCAATCAGCAGCAGCGTGTCAGGATGACCTGAGCGCCCAGAGGTCGAGGTCAGAGGAAGTTCCTGCAGAGGAAACAGCTTTCCAACATCTCAGTTCATCTTTTTAACTGAACCTCTAACAGGAGGAGAGCATGACGGATCTTTAACATTATAACGTGATGATATATACATGTTGATGCTTGGAATAAAAAAAAAGATTAGATGTCATGAAGTAAGACAATATTTTAATCTCAAATGCAGAAAGTTCAATCCCAATCCTTAATTTTCTGCATGATGGAAAACACAGAATGTCCAGAAATCAGACGCAAAAAAACAGGTTTCCTTTTAGTTGAATATTGTTTTTCCCTAACGTGTTTTTGTCGTCGTGTTGAAGCAGCAGTCAGAGTTTAGAGACCAGACTCCATTATCACTCTGAGCTCATTTAAGATTGTTCAGCTGAAACAACCAAAATCAAAGTTTATCCCCAAGAAGAAGAAGTACTCAGATACTTTACTGAAGAAAAAGATATACCATAATCTAGAAATACTCCTGAAATGTTACTGCAGTAAACTTGCACAGGTATTATCAACAAAATGTCCTTAAGATGTTAAAAGTTCTCATTATGCAGAATGGCGTCTTTCAAACAGTTTTATCAATACAGAATATTATATTCTGTTTTTTACCACTAATGAATACATGTTAGAGTATTTTAATGTCCATCAGTGCGACCATATGTGAGCCTATTTCAGATCAAATTAGCACTGCATCATGTCCTATTGTTTTATGTAGAACGTCACTTACAACAACTAAGCGACTATCGTCTTAGACTTAGACGATAGTCGTTGCTTAGTTGTTGAAAGTGACGTTCTACTCCTGGTATTGTCTGTTAAAAGCTTTCTTTTTCTTGGAAGTGGGCTCTTCTTCTGTCTCTTTACTGGGCCTTTTCCCCTTTGCAAAGAAACTTTCCAAAGACATCTGTTTCTTACTCATTTTGCCCGCTTGTGGGTTCAATATTGGCGCAGGGTGCTGGTCCAGCACTGGCAGCCCACTAACTCTGACATCTCTCCATTGGTGCATGTATAGGACCTGAGCATGTGTGTGTAGTACAGGCCTGTGTGTAGTGTGTGTAATAACAACAGAGTGTAAACTGTAATTTCCCCATAGGGGATCAGTAAAGAGTGTAAATTAAATTAAAAAAAATTAAAAAGAAGGTTGAAAAGAAAACAGTTACCCTTTAAAGGGTTTCACATTATGGACAAGATTTCTAGGGAGGTCGACCTTTTGCTAAACCACCAGACTCCATGTAATTAAACAGCAATTTTAGCATCGTAAAATAAACTTCATTTAATGTCGACAGAAACAAAATAAAATTATTCAAAGCCGTTCTGGGTCAACTTTCCATTTTTCCCACCATCACAACTCTACTCTCTCGGTTGAAATAAACAATAGCAATAGATTTTGCATGTGAAAATATGTTGGCTCTATAAACGCTAAAAGTATCACTTTTTTAAATGGAGTCTGGTGGGTTTAGCGCTAGTGACTTCAGAGCTGTTTCTGGTTAAACAGAAAGTCTCAAAGAGGTTTTTAAAAAGCCTATTTCTGTAGGGATCCTTTTCCATAATGTCGCCAGACACTTAGAATAATAATCTGAGCCTGTCAGTTGCAAAACAGCACTTTAAGTGGACCAAAAGGACGATGCCCATTTGCCCCATAAGGTTACATTGCAGCCCGGTCTGTGGCTGCCGGTTCCAGCGTTCCTGCTTAATACTGGACCAGTTTCAGAGATTGTTGTTCCTTTAAGTCACTTAGACCCAAAATCATAGGAAAGTAGGGGCCAGGTTGAACAAAAACCCGGAGTTACCCTTTAATGTCACTGCTGATTAGCAACAGGTCAGAGTGTCTGTATGGGTCGTCACCACACACACACACACACACACACACACACACACACACACACACACACACACACACACACACACACACACAGTTTCCTGTTCTGATGACCTATGTGTTTTTGTCGGACGTGGAGGAAGTATTCAGATCTTTTACTGCAGTAAAAGTACTAATTCACAGGTTATTCTCATGAACCATTCGTACAAATAGCTATGAAAAGTGATTTGAAAGGTATTTGTCGGCTATATTTAACTGTAAAGACCGCTACACTTAACTTTTACGGGACCGGTTGGCGGTCGCCGTCATTTCATAGGATATAATTTCAATTGTTGTACATCATTTTTGGTAAGGTATCAAATGAATCTGCTTATGAGAATTTGCTACTCGAAAAAAGAATAAAAAAAAAGTGCAGAAAGCAACAACAAAACTTGAAAAAAGCCTAAAACATCTCAGAAAAGCACTGAAAAAAAGTGTCAAAATACTTAAGCATCAGAAGTGATTTATTATTGGTGAATAATAACATATTCTGTTGTTAGAGTGGCATTTAATGATGTACTTCATGCAAAAAGTAACTAAACGTATCATAGTATGTGTGTGTGTGTGTGTGTGTGTGTGTGTGTGTGTAAAAAGGGGAAGTAGTGTGTGTATATAAACTGATGCTGCAGTCAATCTCATCATCATATGATCTGATCATCAGAGACTCAACAGACCCACTTTATCTGAGCGGTGAGACACACACACACACACACACACCCACACCCACACCCACACCCACACCCACACCCACACACGCACACACACACACACACACACACACACACACACACACACACACACACACACACACACACACACACACACACATAAGGGGGGCACCTCTTCTATGATACTTATTATTTGTGCAATTTTATCTGGAGATGCAAAGATCAACATGTTCATTTTTAAAGTCTATACATTTCATTATACATACTCAAAAACTGATTTCATGTAATTATTCTATTTAATTTGACACATTTCTCCTGCATATTTTTTAAAACATGAACATATCAAACAAATTCCAAATATAGATTGTGAATTTACATGTCCATTGTAAAAGGTGTATTATCAGCTACATGTACTTAAATTATCAAAAGTAAAAGTACTCGTAATGCAGAATGGCTTCTTGAGTGTTTTTTATCTTACGTCTTTTAAACAGAATGTAGAAAAAGATCTGAAAATATATATTATATATATATATATATTTATATATTTATATATTATAAGGACTGCAGAAATTATTGTAATAATATCTTCTGTTTTTAAGAATTGAATTCAACGTGTGGGATATTTTGTCCACATGTGACCATTTGTATTCCCCGTGCAGAGTGACAGTGTCTCTGTGGGGCTTTATGATGACATCTTATAGGGATATAACGATACACTCAACACATAATTTGATAGAATTTACGGTTTTATTTATTATTTATTTCAGGATTTTCTTTAACAGTATGAGCTGCAGACAAAATGACTGAAAATATTCCTTTATTTATACAAATTGTGCAAAGAAAAGAGTTGTTTTGGCTCCAAGACACTAGCCAATAGCGTGCCAGGTAGATAAGCCGGTTTGTGATTGGTTCCCGCAAAATTGGGAACTGAAGCAGGAGATTTAAACGTGCCGGAAATCAGATCGCCACGCATCAAAAGAACTAAATAAATAGAAAAAAAGTCAAACAAGTGAAATCCAAAGCAGATTACGCACTAGGTCATTTAGGAATATCATTGTGTGATTCAGTTTTTATGTCAACCGGTCGCAATCTTTACACATTTATAGTTATTATTAACCGATTCAACATGCTTTGGGACATTTCCATTCATGTTCCCTGCATTAAATATGTGTTTCTCTTTCTGTGCAGTGACTTCAGTGAAACCTCCGGCCATCATGTCTCCATCAAAGAGGAAGTTCAACCAGTACAAGGGGCGATACCCGGAGATGGTAATGCACCACTGACAACAAACACATTACAAATTCAAAAAGAAGAAAGGTCCAAGGCACTCTACTTGCAAGAGTTCAAATGTCTCGTTTTGTCCACAACACAGACATCTTCAGTTAACTTTCAAAGAGGAGAGAAGAAACTAGAACATATTTACATTTAAGAACCAAGAATTGGAGAATGTTTATGTTAAAAACTTATAATTCAAACCAATTAATCCATTATCAAAATAGCTGGTGATTCATTTCCTTGTTGAACTACTCGATTAATCGGTTGTCTTTGCTGCTCCACGTCTAAAATTTGCTCCACGTTGATGGACTACAGCAATAATATGTATTCACATTAATTCATTCCTCTCTTTCTTACATTATTTCTAATATAATTTTATCAATCTTTAGGTGTCAACCTCCAACCTTGTGGGTTTAGAAGAAGATTTTCCAGAGTTTGAGGCTTTTTCTGACGTTCCCACACCCAGAGCACCTCCACCTGCACCTGCACCTGTACCTGCACCTGTACCTGTACCTGTACCTGCACCTGTACCTGCACCTGTACCTGTACCTGTACCTGTACCTGCACCTGTACCTGTACCTGCACCTGTACCTGCACCTGCACCTCCACCTGTACCTGTACCTGTACCTGCACCTCCACCTGTACCTGCACCTGTACCTAAACCTGTACCTGCACCTGCACCTGTACCTGTACCTGTACCTGTACCTGCACCTGCACCTGCACCTGTACCTGTACCTGTACCTAAACCTGTACCTGCACCTGCACCTGCACCTGTACCTGTACCTGTACCTGTACCTGCACCTGTACCTGCACCTATACCTGCACCTGTACCTAAACCTGCACCTGCACCTGCACCTGCAGCCAGTAAGATCCATTTCATTTATAATTGTTGTATCTGTCTGGTTCAATTCAATTTAATTTTATTAATTGTATCAAAACATAACAAGAATTATCTTATGGATCTCCAAAACTATTACAGCATAACTAAGAGCTGGTCTAAGGCAAACCTGAGCCAGCTCTATAAGGGTTGATAGATGATGATGAATAATGAGGATGATAAGAAAAAACTTCTCTGATCAGTGTTCAATTCACATGCAAATATGACGTACTCTCCCTTTCTTCATTTCCTCTCAGCGTATCTGTCGGTGCAGAATATCGACATGTGTCTGCAGATAAATAAACTGCAACACAGCACGAGCGCCTACGACACCCCCAACCTGGTGGTCCGCCGCGGTGAGCAGTTCCAAGTGAAAGTCACCTTCAACCGCCCGCTGGGGAAGAGCGACGACTTCCAACTCGAGTTCCTGATTGGTGAGATATAAAAAATTATGAAGAAACGGTTATTATAGGTAGAAATATTAACGACTTTACACACAGAGCTGCTGTGTGACAGATGTTCACAGATGTGTTTGGCCTTTCCTCGATCAAAGGAACACATTCTCTACATTATTAAGTACAGTATGGTCTGAACGCTGTTTTGAGGCTTTTTTAAATATCGCTTTCTGGAGTTTCCCTTTCTTTCCTTTCATCACTAATGCTCCTCCTCCTCCAGGTGAAAACCCCACACCCAGTAGGGACTCCCTGATAGTGGTGACCTTTAATTCCCGTGTTGGAGGCCCGTGGACGGGTCGGATTGTGGACAGTAAGGGTGTAACTGTGACTCTGGGCATCACACCGTCGCCCGATGCCATCGTTGGGAGGTTTCAAACGTACATGGCCATCGTGATGGCAACCGGCATGCAGCGAACCAAGAGGGACGCCGCCACCGACCTGTACATGCTGTTCAACGCCTGGTGTAAAGGTAGGAACTCCTCTCCTGTCACCTGAGAGTCAATGTTCACATGGGTCTCTCCTGTCTAGAAAAGCAAAGATGAATCAATTAGTTGTCAACTATTAAATGAGTTGCCATTTATTTTTGGTTTGATGATTAATCAGTTTGAGTCTATTTCATGAAAAATAAAGAAAACGTCTCTGATTGCAGCTTCTTCTCTCCTCTGTGACTGAATATGTTTGAGTTATGGAAAAAGCTAGACATTTGAGGACGTCATCTTGGCTTTTGGGAAACGCTATTCAATATGTTTCACTATTTTCTGACATTTTATAGACCAAACAACTAACCAGTGAATCAAGAAAACAATCGACAGATTAATCAACGATTACATTGTTAATTGCAGCCCTGGTCCTTTCTGATAGACAGTGTTGTAATGTAACAAAGTACAAATACTTTATTGCTAAAATGTAATCATACTGTAATTACATAACATTTTCATGTATCTGTATTTTAATTTGTTACTAAAATTAACTAAATGTACAGTATATTTTACTCCGATATATTTCCCTAAAAGCATTACTCACAAAACTTCAGTCAACAAAGTCTTTGAAGTCTTAAATCTTTGTGGAAAGTAGCTTCAGCACATCACAGGGGATTCTTAGAGAAATGACAAAGCAGGGGAGAGCAGGTTCTGGTCCGAACCACTTCGGAATATCAGGGAATAACAACGTTCACATCTACTTTGAAACATTAGAGTTGAAAACAGAAACTGTGTGAGATAGACACCATAATTTTACAAGTTTAGTGAGAGTTATTCAGGGAGATCAAGGACAACTTTGAAGTAAGTTTATCTATTTTCACAGAGATGTATTGTATTGTCACTGACATTTCCTGTAAATTATCTTTGATAAAGTTCTGTTTTCTACGTTAAACTTCAAGAGAAAGTGAGAACAAAATATTTCTTTCAGAGCCTGTTAATGTTTGTGATAAACTGAAGGATGATTTAGAAAATTATCATACTGTTTAAGCTAAATAAAAAGCCTTAAAAAACAGGGCTATTTTTCTGAGATACGTGGTTCTCAAAGAAAAGTGACGCTACAAAGACATGATGCAAAACAAAACCCACATACACAAAACTCTTCTTAAATTGTCCTTCAAGCAGCTTTAATGTTTCAGAGAAATTCATTTGAGAGTTTAACATTTTGTTTCTGGTAATGTATATTGAAAACTCTCTGCCTGTCTCTCTTTGCAGATGACGATGTGTTTCTTCCTAACGACGCAGAGCGGAACGAGTACGTCCTCAACGACTATGGAGTGATGTATCAGGGTTCATTTGAGTATGTGAACTATAAGGACTGGGTTTATGGACAGGTTAGTCTGGATCAACAGAACACACTGCCACAATAAGCCTGAAATGCCAGAAACTGTGGTGCCTACAACTGATTGTCGCCCGTGAGTGCATGTGCAGCTTGTTAGAGGTGTATCACCCATATGTCCACAGCTCACTTGAAAAACTGTGTGTTACTGGTTGTATAGACCATTTAAAAAAGCCCAGTCGGCTCTGATTGGTCAGCGTTTCCCCATCTGCTCTCTCAGAGTCTGTGCACCGTCATTGCAGCCGGGGAAAGCTGTAACAACGCTGGATAGCGGCACTTTTTTACCTATTCATATGGAGTTATAGACCTATCATTATTCAAGAGTGCATTCTTTCAATTTGAGAGCATTTCTCACTGATATTAGGTTCCGATATTGTAATAATTTGCCTCAAAACCTGGCTCTCACACTCAAATAGTCACTGCTCGCGCTTGGATTTGCTCTGCTTGTGCTCAAACTTTCAGAACATTCTTCTGTAGTACGCCCAAACTGCAAAGCATGCACTGTTTCCATGGTATTGTACCTCCACGGGTCCTCAAATCCTGCTTTCCAGACATTTATATTTATATATATATATGATATATATACAGTATATCACAATATATACATTGCTAGACACCATTTCTAATACATGCTGTGTGCATTTCTTTGTGGATTGAGTGTTTTGGACCTTGACTGCTTTATAATTAAAGAAGAAATCTTACTTAGATTAGACTTACTTTACAATATGGGAACTTTAAAGAAATACAAACAGCCCAGAGCATTTTTCCCTCCCATCTCAGAATGTATCTGTGTTTTCTTACTGCAGTTTGAGCGCGGCATTTTGGACGCCTGTATTTACATCCTGGATGCGTCAAAGATGCCGATCGGCGACCGAGGCAACATCATCAAAATAGTCAGGATGGGAGCCGCAATGGTGAGAAAACATTTTGCAGTTTTATTTCAGCTAACTTGGTCCAGAGTGAAATATCTCAACAGCTGTCTGATGGATTCTTAAAAATCTTGGTTCAGACATTTCTGATCACCCAGAGAATGACGCTGATGATTCCCTGACCTTTCTCTTCCCCTCAGATGAACTCTCAGGACGATAATGGCGTGTGTGTTGGGAACTGGAGTGACGACTACTCAATGGGCAGGCCCCCGACATCTTGGATGGGCAGCGTCCAGATCCTTCTGCAGTACGCTCAAACCAAAGTCCCGGTCTGCTACACCCAGTGCTGGGTGTATGCTGGAGTCTTCAACACCTGTAAGAGCATGCACTGTTTCCAGGATACACTTGTCAAGGTGTTGTGTCAAGACTTTCAGATAACTTCAAGTGTAGTGTCCCCCCATTTAAAATTAGGCTAAGATCCTCTTTGATAAAGCTTATAGTTATGGTTATGCTGCTTTAGGCCTAGACGTCCAGGGGACTGACACCCATGATGCACTGAGCAACTCTCTCCTCCTCCAACTCTCCATCTGTATGCAGATGGAGAGATGGAGTCTCTCTCCCCTCTCCTCTCTCCTCCTATTGGTACCTGCAGGTGTTTCTGACTCCAGAGCAGTGGAGTCTGGATCTGTGGTTGGAGGCACCTGCTGCCTCCATGTTGCTGCTTGAACACCCGCTGCTACAATTTTTCATCTCCCTCTCTTTCTCTCTCACCCCCAACTGGTCAAGGCAGATGCCCTCCCACCCTGAGCCATGGTTCTCCTTGAGGGTTCTGCCTCTTAAAGGAAGTGTTTCTTTGCCTCTGTCGCCTAGTGCTTGCTCTTGGTGGGAATTGTTGGGTTTCTGTAAATAACATCACAGAGTACGGTCTAGACCTGCTCTTTGTGGAAAGCGCTGTGAGATAACTGCTGTGATTTGCCGCTATATGAATAAAATTGAATTGAATCATTATTTTTTACTATATTTGAATGGAGCGCAGGCATGAATGTGTGAAAACGTGACACGCCATTAACCATTTGATATTGGTTTATAGCATGATATATTTGATAATTTGATAAATATTTCATATCTCTGCAGTCCTCCGCACCCTCGGCATCCCGGCGAGAACCATCACCAACTTCAATTCAGCTCACGACAGCAACGGCAACCTGAAGACCGACCTCATCCGCCTGCCTGATGGTTCGCCGGACACAGAGAACACCAGGGACTCCATCTGGTCAGTCATGCCTGTTGCTAAGAGATCGCCAGGCCAGAAACTGGACTTCATATGCTCCAATGCAATATTACTCAAATTGTACTTATTTAAATACTAAAGTACAGACACAAAATTTCTACAACAAAATGCAAAGACACAAAAAGACAGAAACGTACCAGGACGAGACAAAAAAAGACTACAGTGAGACGCAAAATACCTACAAATTGATTCAAACATAACTTGATGTATACAAGTCACCATTACAGTGGTGGTACCTAACAAGTAGCAAAACATGGAAATACATCCACTTATCCAGGGTTGGGTCAAGGGGGCACTAGCTCCGGCAGGGGAACCCAATTTTTCCTTTCCCAAGCTACATGAACCAGTTCTCACTGGGTAACATACCTTAAATTTGTATTTCAGTACAGTACTTGAGTAAATGTTCTTTCCACCACTGGAGAGAACCTATCTTGATTCCTTCCCTGATGGGAATATTTTCACTGATGTAGTTAACTATGTGGGCTAAAATAAGTGTAAAATAGTCATGAACTTGGATGTGAAGTTAAGATTTATCATAAGCTTTGGGTATTGCAATTTCATCAAACGGTAGCTTCAGTCAGCTTATGTGTGTTATGTAACTAAATGTAGGCAATGTGATGCAAGTAGCTCTTGGCCACTTTTGTTTTTTTGAGGTAGCCGTTAGATGAAGAAAGGTTGGAGAGCCCTACCTTAGATGGTTCAAATACTGCAGTTTCTTTACTGTGTGAGGTCTGTGACAATGACGGATGGGAGGGTAATCAGATATAAAATGACGGTATTACAACGTGTGTAATCTGTGGTTTGGCTGCTAAGCACATGTACAAAAAGGTGTACTAACAGCACGTGTCTGTAGGAACTACCACTGCTGGAACGAGGTGTTCATTAAGCGCAGCGACCTGCCGGCCGGCCTCGGAGGATGGCAGGCGGTGGACGCCACGCCGCAGGAGACCAGTGATGGTAGGACAGACAGACACAGACGGAGAAAGACGGACGGATCAACAGATAGATGGATGCTAAACATGATGTCTGTTTTACAGGATATTATCGCTGCGGTCCAGCTTCGATTATCGGTATCAAGAAAGGTTTGCTCTCTCACCCGTATGACGCAGGGTTCATCTTCGCTGAGGTTAGTTTCTTTCTTTGTCCGTATGATAAATGTTCATGTATCTATTGTTGTTTTATATTTATAAAAAAAAAAAAAATCATATGATAATCATGGTCTGTTCTCTTCCTGTAAAAAGTTTTAAATGTTTGATGAGTCATCCTGCAACAATGTGACCCTATAGGGCAAATATCACTTTGCTTCACCTAAAAGTGCTGTTTTGGACACTGAAAGGTATTTTTCTGTGTCTGAACACATTATGGAAAGGATCCTTACCTTTTACAACCTCTTTTTATTGTTTAACCAGAAACAGCTTTGAAATCGCTAACGCTAAACCCACCAGACTCCATTAAAAAAACTATACTTTTAGCAAGTATAGAGCCAACATATTTTACATGCAAACGGTAAACTATGTGTTTTGTTCAACCAAAACTAGAGTTGAGTTTGTTGGAAAAGTGAAGAGACATCACTAAACGGATTTTCATTACTTTTCCTTTGTTTCTGTTGACTTGGAATAAAGTGTATTTGACGATGCACAATGTCACTGATATTTTTATGTTAAAAAAATCAAACTATTTAACATAAAGGTTGACCTATGTAGTTTAATAAAAAAATCAATGGCAATGGCAAAACGAGCACATTGTGAAAGTAAATACAAGCTGCACCATTGCCTATTAACTTACATTGTAGCAACAATCTTAATATGGGACCAATATCAAAGATTGTTGTTCCCATCAGTCTATAAGACAATTGAGTTCAATTTAATTGTATTTATAGTATCAAATCATAACAAGACCTATCATGAGACACTTTACAGATAGAGTAGGTCTAGACCACACTCTATAATTTGAGTCCCAATAATTCTAGTAATTCCCCCAAGAATAAGTGCCACAGTGGCGATGAAAAACGGACGGTGCCGGTTTGGGGAATGGTAGTAGCAGTTCATGTCATAGCAGCGCATCGCAGTATAGATTATAGAGTAAACTCCCCAGAACTAGGTTAGTAGCAGACATTTCTGAGACAAGATGCGAGAAAAATGCAAAGATAGCGGAGAGAACAGCTCAGTGTGTAAGGAAGGAAATAACAAAAACAACAAAAACATACGGTGGCGAGAAGTCCTCTAAAACAGATAATAGGCTTTCTTCCTGTGGTTCCATGTTAGCTGGTGTCACTCTAGGGGAGGGAGGGCGGAGCATAACGGCCACTCAGTGCCATTGGTTATCCGAAACAAGTCCCTCCCTAGCTTTGTGTTTTTACAGGAAACACATAAACGCGTGGAAACATATGGCGCTCTGACTTCCGTTTCATGATGCCTTTAAGAACAATCAATGGAAGAAATCATTTGATCTTATGCTAAGGGGTGGGTAAGTAAGGGGTTGTTGTGATAAGAATGAGGAAAGTACTTTTTGCAAATCATGGAATATTGATATATTTTATTTCACAGACTCCATCTTTTGGGGTAGATCCTATTTCATTTCTGTGTAATCTCAATTTTTTCCAAGTCTAAAGGTTTTTTCAATTGAAAGGGTTTTACTTTGTGTTTTAAATGTTTTGAAAAAAATCCTACTTTTACTTTAGCGTGTTAATTGAGCAATAACTCCTTATAGGCTGAGGTACGTTGTGGTTTTATCACAGCTATGGGGCGTTGTTCAGCCCAACACAAAGCCATTACATATGGCAGCATAAATTTATATTCCCATTCCAATATAAAATATTGTAATAACAAACAATAATTTCACAATGTAGCGCTGCTGTGGAGCGGAGGTAATGTTAGCTTGCACTAGCAGCTAGAATTGGCTATTTTTTTTGCTAACGCCAAATATTCTCTATAACTAAAGAGAACGCATTACATGCTGCACCCAAGGTATGCAACTTTACACACTTTCTGTCTGAATTGGTATCATGACGGTGTTTCCAACAGGTGAACAGTGACATTATCTTCTCCAAGCGGGATCAGTACGGAACGCTGACGCCGTACCGGGTGGAAAGGGATTACATCGGGAAGGCTGTTTACACCAAATCATTGGGCAGCAACTTCCCAAACGACATCACACAGACCTACAAGTTCCCAAAAGGTAACACAAACACACACACACACACACCCTCTTTTCAAATTACAAAAAAAACAATAAGACAAAATTTGCCCAAAAAGTAATGTGGATGGTTCCCAACAATGCTCAAATTAAATAAATAATCAGTGTACTACTTTCATTAAATTTGGGTGTTTTTTGTAAATTTTATAGCATTTGGAGAAAAAAAAAAACAATTGGTAAAAGAACATTTAAAAATAGAAGTGTAAAAAAGTGACTAAAATGTGAACAAATGTCAAATAAAGTGACAAAAAACAAAAGATTAAAAAATTTGGGGAAAAACCCACAAAAATTTCATAAGGCTCAGAAGAATTTGACAAATCAAAGTGACCAAATCATTGGGGGAAAGCCACAAAAGGGTTGAAAAAGACAACCATAACCTTGATAAAAGGATTTTCATTTTGAATTTTGACTCAGAAAAACAAAAATCGTAGCTGTCCAACAGAAAAACGCCAACCATGCCGTCAATTTCCATGCATGTCGACTCCCTCAGCGGTCGCCCCTGCTGAGTAGCATGTGTATTCTAGTTTGTCCTCTAGTTGTATCTGCAGCCCTTTAAAGTCACCACCTCATTCAGCTTCAGTCTCTGTTCTTTGCCTTGTTAGCAGGGAGGGTGGTTGAAAGTAACCCCAGCAATGTCTATTAATACAATATTTTCCCATGTTAGTAAAGTACAAGTATATTACATTTTTGCAGCAGCTGTGTTTGTAGATACTGTGTATTTAATTAACTTGATTTAAGAATTGAGGGAGTTGGGAGACGTTGGAGTTGGTGATGAAGTGATATCTGTCTGCAGGTAGTGAAGAGAACAACAGGACTACGGCCCGGGCGGCTAGATTGGGCATACAAAGGAATCAATCTGTGCTGCCTGAGACCACACTGTCTGTCAATATTACTGCCAGTCAGGTAACACACCGGTCTATATGTCTGTCTTTCAGTACTGAACATTATGGGTGTCTTGATTTCAATTTGAAAATTGATCGAAATTAACTTTTTGTTTTTGATTAACAATGTCAAAAAAGGATCAGCGATTCCCTGTCATTGTTTTTACTCTCCATCCCCGCCTTCTTCGCATGTCTAGAATAAACCGACATAGCGTAGGGTATCCAGCTGGTAGCATGCAGCTAAAGACACAAGGTAACGGTAGCTTAGTGGCAGTCAGCAGCTGCACTTTTCCAGACACCATGGCCACTGCCGGAACTGGAAAACCCTCCTTCTTCCCTGTGTGGCAACATTTTGCCTTCCCTGGGTTGTTTACGAAGGGTAAAGATTGGTTCTGACAGGACTCCAAGGTGCATTCAGGTGCACCTTATAAACTCAAATGGTTTATGACAACCAAACCAGAGTTAATATTTTAGTAATTTTACAGATGTTTCATGTAAAACAAAAATATCTTGCTCTTTAACAAAATGGTCTATCTCTGCAGGGATCCTTTCAATAATGTTGTCAAGACACTTAAGATAATAATCCCAGCATGTCAGTGGCAAAAACAGCACGCTTGTGGACATAAATTGATGGTGCGCAATTGTCCATTAACGTTACATGGCATCCTGTTTTGAATCTTGCTTAATACTGGACCTATTGTTCTTCCCATCAGTCTCTTAGACACAAACACATAGGAAAATAGGGTCCAGAGGGCTATTTCACAAAACCAAGATAAGGGATTAAGCCGGGATTTCCCAATTATCCTGGCTCAATTTAGCAGAGGCACCCAAGTTACCATGGAGATTTATTCTGTAGACCTCGCTAACAGCCAGGATTTATTAATCCTGTTCACTCAGAAGTGGTTTTAACTTATTTTTTTTACCTTGTCAACCTGCATTAAAAAACAACAGGTTCATTTGCTGTTCAGTTAAGTATTGTTATTATATAAATTTGTGACCATCATTTTTATAATTATTCATGTGACATTGTTACTGTTATATTGCTGTTTGAAAACATATATTATTTTTAGAAGTTTGATGAATATTTTATGGCAGTTGTTGAGATAATTAGAAAAGTCTGATAAATTTGCAAATGAGTTTTAAATGGAGTCTGTTACTAAGGGCAATATATAAAGTGCTGTAGATGTATGTTTCTATAGTGGACAAATGCACCTTAAATTATTTTAGTTGATTCATTTTTTTTGTATTCTCTAATGACTATAATTTGTGAGGATTGTACATTTTAAGAACATATCCTAATTGTACAAGCCTACCAAATTACAGTCTTAGTTCACTGAACCAGTAACTATATAGTGTAGACTACTGTCCATCAGGGAGAGGACACCCCAATGGTTTTTGACTTTATATTTTGCTGGGGGGGGGAAGTGTCCAACCATTGAGTCATTTGCAAACACAAACAATTGTACACTTTGCATTAAAAGCGAGCAGTGGAAGTTAATAGGACTTTGGAAATTCATATTTTAGCCCATGCATCAAATTCTAGCGTTATAGAAAATTGATCTTCATGGTATATTCCCTGAGTAACATTATCTTCTGCTTAATTTGAAGGTAAAGAGTACAACTGTTAATTTGGGCAAATGTTTAGTAGTCTAGTCCTTAAATGGTTTGATTAGGACAGTATCAGAGCAGTGGTCAGTAAATGTACTGTATATATTTACGCATTCAGTCAGTCTGCAATCATCTGCCTCTGTTTATCTTTTTCTCTATTACAAATAAGTCCAAAAGAAGCTGCTGCTCACTCTGTATGAAGTATGAACAATGCATGTTCTCCATTTACCATCAATAAATCTGTGATTGACCTCGAGGTCTGTTGAGGAAAGCCGTGAACGCGCATCTATCCAAATTACTTGAGCCTGGCTCAACCTAGCCTGGCTTGGCCTTCGTGAAACGCACCAAGCCAAGATGCAGAGATTAGACTAAGTCAAGCCTCGCTTTATTGGTGATCCTGGATTTATAAATTCTGCCCCTCAGGTTGAAAAGAAATTCAAAGTTACCCTTTAAGTACAAATTCAATGTACTTGCACTCTCATCCCTTCTCTCCAGGTCAAACTGGGTCAGGACATCATCGTACAGGTGGAGTTCCACAACAAAAGTAAGGCCCACAAAACCATCAAAGCCAACCTGACCGGGTCTGTCGTCTTCTACACCGGAGTCAAAGCCAAAGATTTGAAAAATCATCAGTTCACCATCACCGTGCCAGCCAATCAGAGTGAGCCATGTCAGAGAGAAAATAGTATATGAGGTTATTAGAAAGGACCTCTGCTACAATCTCTGTGTGTGTGTTTGTGTGTTTGCAGTGAAGAGTGAGATGGTGACGATCACAGCTGATGAGTACATACCATTGTTGGGCACTCAGCGTTGCCTGCATTTTTTTGTGACTGGACGGGCTGAGGACGAGTCAGTGACTGCCATCAAGGTGCTTATGCTGCAGATCCCGATGCTCACCGTGACGGTAAGACTCGTGTCAGGGTTGAAAATCGGCCATTTTCCCTCTTTAAGATTTAGCTTGGTTGTTTAGAGGAAGTTAAGACATAGAGCTTTTATTGTGATGGGAAAACCAGAAGTGGTAAAATGCTGTAATGAGTGGCCGTTGACTGCAAATACTAAAATATTGTACTTAAGTAAAGTAAGAAATATTACTCAAGTACAAGTGAAATTACCTATCTGGCTCCTGGGCTCTACAGCACCTTGTTCCACAAACACATGTTAGATAAGAGCCAGGGCTCCTGTACTCTGCAGCACCTTGTTTCACAGAACCATGTTAGATAAGAGCCAGGGCCCCTGGGCTCTACAGCACCTTGTTACACAGACACATGTTAGAAAAGAAACAACAAAACAAAAACACTACTACTGAATGTATTTCTTACTTTCCACTTCTGGTTGACTGTGTTGTTCTTGTCTGAGCGATGTAATAAACCCTTGGTTACATTAGCACAGCACCATTAAAACCATAGGGACACTGGCATTATTTTTTACACTTGATGTTCTTGACTTGTGTTGTTGTTGCTCTTCTTTTTCTACTGCATCTTCTTCCGTGTTTCCAGCTGAGCGGCTTTCCCATGGTGCAGCAGGAGATGTTTGCAGACGTTACCTTCACCAACCCCTTCAACTTCGTCCTGCAGGCCTGTATTCTGTCCATAGAAGGAGCTGGATTAATGAGTGAGAAGACACGTTTCTACAGGTACACACACACAAGAGTAGACTTTCACACAATGCACTGTTTCACGTCCACAAAGACATTTTGGATGATCTGATATTCAGGGTCTCACGGCAGACTTTTCAGATTTTGATAGGCTTAGTTTTTTCATCGTTGGTTTTTGGACTTCGCTGCGCGGGCCATGTTGAGACACTCTAAACATGGTTTAATGTACCTAAACAACAGTCAATGATGACCAAATTTCTCTCTCATATAGCTCCTCATAACCATTGAAACTGTCAAAATATTGAACCCAAAGTCCAATTATTATGGGCGTTATCTGATCTGGTATCAAAGCGGTTCTGCTTCATTAGAGCCTATTGTAAGGAAAATTCTTAACGTGGTTTAATGTACCTAAACAATGATCAATGATCACCAAATTTCTCTCTCATGCTGCTCCTCATAACCACTGAAAACTGTCCAAAATTTGGTGATCACTGAATGTTGTTTAGGTAGGTAGTATTAAACCACTTTAAACCTTTTCACATAAGGATTTATAAAGCTCCTGAGGTTCATGGAGAGTCAACCCACTGCTGAAAATGTGAAGCAGAAACGCTTAATGTCAAATAACGTCATTATAATTGGACTTTGGGTTCAATTTTTTGATAGTCTTCAGTTGTTATGAGGAGTAATATGAGAAAGACATTTGGTAGTCATTGATCATTGTTCAGGTACATTAAACCATGTTAAGCCTTTTCCTCGCCATAGGCACCAATGAAGAAGAAAACAAAGTGAGATAACTTCTACAATCGTTGGATTTTGGTTGAGTTTTTTTTGACAAGATTAAGTGTTCATGACAAAATATGGCCATGAGAAATTTGGTGATCATTGATCGTTGTTTAGGTACATTAAACCATGTTATTTTTTTTTCCTTATAGGCCCTCAAAGCGTGCATAATAATTTGACTTTGGGTTTGATTTTTTTTTATGTTTTCAGTGTGTATGAGGGTCAATATATATATATGCCTTAATAGAAACATGCTTTAGGAGGCACGGCATATCTGACGCAAAATTGTTGCCACATCTACACATTACTCTCATGAACAGCATTGGCCAATGCTGTGTATATATATATATATATATATATATATATATGGCAGCACCTGGATATTTTGGCTTCCCATTTGTACAGTGAGAAGAAGTGGAGACGTGTTGTCCATCTTTATATACAGTGTATGATCTTTTAGCCAAATGTTTTCATACATAATTTTCCTCCTTGTTAATGTCTTCCTAAACTAAACTTTAAAATGTCAAATGGGAGTATATTATGGACAAATAAAGAGATATGAAATGTTTAAATTGACACATAAAAGCCTCTTACATGGCAAAATCTCCTGTATAAGACACGCTGTAAAATAAAATATATATATACACTACCGTTCAAAAGTTTGGGGTCACCCAAACAATTTTGTGTTTTCCTGAAAAGTCACACTTATTCACCACCATATGTTGTGAAATGAATAGAAAATAGAGTCAAGACATTGACAAGGTTAGAAATAATGATTTGTATTTGAAATAAGATTTTTTTTACATCAAACTTTGCTTTCGTCAAAGAATCCTCCATTTGCAGCAATTACAGCATTGCAGACCTCTGGCATTCTAGCTGTTAATTTGTTGAGGTAATCTGGAGAAATTGCACCCCACGCTTCCAGAAGCAGCTCCCACAAGTTGGATTGGTTGGATGGGCACTTCTTGCGTACCATACGGTCAAGCTGCTCCCACAACAGCTCAATGGGGTTCAGATCTGGTGACTGCGCTGGCCACTCCATTACCGATAGAATACCAGCTGCCTGCTTCTGCTCTAAATAGTTCTTGCACAATTTGGAGGTGTGTTTAGGGTCATTGTCCTGTTGTAGGATGAAATTGGCTCCAATCAAGCACTGTCCACTGGGTATGGCATGGCGTTGCAAAATGGAGTGATAGCCTTCCTTATTCAGAATCCCTTTTACCCTGTACAAATCTCCCACCTTACCAGCACCAAAGCAACCCCAGACCATCATATTACCTCCACCATGCTTAACAGATGGCGTCAGGCATTCTTCCAGCATCTTTTCATTTGTTCTGCATCTCACAAACGTTCTTCTTTGTGATCCAAACACCTCAAACTTGGATTCATCCGTCCACAACACTTTTTTCCAGTCTTCCTCTGTCCAATGTCTGTGTTCTTTTGCCCATCTTAATCTTTTTCTTTTATTGGCCAGTCTCAGATATGGCTTTTCTTTGCCACTCTGCCCTGAAGCCCAGAATCCCGCAGCCGCCTCTTCACTGTACATGTTGACACTGGTGTTTTGCGGGTACTATTTAATGAAGATGCCAGTTGGGGACCTGTGAGGCGTCTGTTTCTCAAACTAGAGACTCTAATGTACTTATCTTCTTGCTCAGTTGTGCAACGCGGCCTCCCACTTCTTTTTCTACTCTGGTTAGAGCCTGTTTGTGCTGTCCTCTGAAGGGAGTAGTACACACCGTTGTAGGAAATCTTCAATTTCTTAGCAATGTCTCGCATGGAATAGCCTTCATTTCTAAGGACAAGAATAGACTGTCAAGTTTCAGATGAAAGTTCTCTTTTTCTGGCCATTTTGAGCGTTTAATTGACCCCACAAATGTGATGCTCCAGAAACTCAATCTGCTCAAAGGAAGGTCAGTTTTGTAGCTTCTGTAACGACCTAAACTGTTTTCAGATGTGTGAACATGATTGCACAAGGGTTTTCTAATCATCAATTAGCCTTCTGAGCCAATGAGCAAACACATTGTACCATTAGAACACTGGAGTGATAGTTGCTGGAAATGGGCCTCTATACACCTATGTACATATTGCACCAAAAACCAGACATTTGCAGCTAGAATAGTCATTTACCACATTAGCAATGTATAGAGTGTATTTCTTCAAAGTTAAGACTAGTTTAAAGTTATCTTCATTGAAAAGTACAGTGCTTTTCCTTCAAAAATAAGGACATTTCAATGTGACCCCAAACTTTTGAACGGTAGTGTATATATATATTATATATATATAGTTATATATAAGATATATATAGTTTAACTGAGGTCTTCTGTTTCATTTTTCATGGACTGTATTTAAAATAAATTACAAAATAGACAGAAAAATCGTGTGTATTTATACTCGTACACCTGTGTGTGTTTCAGAGTCATTGAGCCTCAGGCTTCCATCTCCTGGAAGGAGTCCTTCATCCCTCGGCTGGCCGGAAAGCGCAGCCTTGTGGCGGTGATGCATTGCCGCAACCTCTCTGAGGTAACCTCCACACCTTCCTCTCTCGTATTACCAGCAGTGGAATGGAACTACAATTACAAGTACTGTATAACACAACTGTGTTCATGTTCAGACACATTGCAAAAATGGCCAATGTATCCGACCACAGTCATTTCTCATTTTCAACAAATTTTGTAGCCAAATACAATACACATTTTCTATGGACTCGTAAAAATTTGGATAGTAACAAGATCTGAGAATTTTTTTTTTTTACAGAACCATATAAAAATAAAGTGCAATACATTAACAATAAACTTGCCTCACACTTCAACAAAGAAAACCTTGCTGTACACAGTTTTCATATAATAGGAAACAGAACAGAAATTAAGTGCAATGCACAATGTATTTCTCACAGCAGCAAGTGCTCTACAGTAAGTTCATTATGTCTTTCTACTTCTAAATCTCAACAAAGTACACAGTTGCCATACAATGTGTGTTTAATGTATGAATGGATTCACCAAATGGAGAGACAGTGATTGGCCAAACAGGCAGCAAAGTGATAGTGCTCTGATCCAATGGAAATCTGATCTATCACATTGATAGCACTCTAGCCCAATAATATCTCAGGGGATGCAGGTGCCACCCCCGCCCCCCCAGAGCACCACCACGGCTGCACATAGACACAGTTCTGTTGAGCACAAATGTAAAGTACTTGTACTTTGAGTATTTTCCATTTCATGCTGCTTTGTACTTCTTCTCCACTACATCTCAGAGAGAAATACACTCGCCCTGTTGTGTTTTTTTTCAGTTGAGGGGAGTTGCTGAGATTGACATCATGCACTGAGATGATTGGTCCACAGAGCTGTGTGACCCTGGCCTCCACCAATCACAGCAGCTTTAAACTGACTGGGCGGAGCCGACAAACCACGCCATCAATGTCTTTGATGATTTGATTGATCAATTTCCACAAATCATGGGAAACTCCAAGCTTTGATATTTTTGCTCCACAGACGGAGGCAGGATGTGACATTTTAAAAAAAGTTTAGTTTAGTGAGGAAGCTTGAAGGTTAAAGGTCATATTGAGGAATATTAATAGATCCTTTTTTAATATAAAATGGCTTTAGTGGGGAAATTTGAGAAATGTTGTTGTAAAATGAGATTTAAGATCTACAATATTATTATTAATCAATGCTTTTTAATCAATAAACGTCTCAGAGAGTCTCCTCTCACACTGAGATAAAAAAATCAGTTTAATCATCATTTTATTGTTTGGATCAAAACAAATTGTGTGTGATTGTACTGTAGTCTTTTTTTTTTCTTTTCACTGCCGAACTTTTTCTACTAACAATAAAAGCATTCTCAAAACCACAGAAGGTGTCACAGAACATTATTTCCAAATCCATCAAAATCATTGATGACGGGACAAACTGCAGTTCAGTTTCAGTATTTTTGCTCAGTTGCTCCACTCTTTGCCAGGATGCAGACCACCACAGCGGACTTGCTGTGTGTGAGCCAGATTGTGAGGATTTGAGAGTCAGGGTCCTAAGATTACACTTACAATTATTCACTTGGCACAGAAAAAGAAGGTTAGAAGCAAATCAGACGGATCACACGAGGAAATAAACCGGAATGCACAATTCAAGTGACTGCACTACGCCACTACCAATGCAGCCGAGGCGACATTTCGTCAATCCGGCTATTTTCATAAAAGGATATTTCAACTTCTTTTCAGAAATAACATCAGTTTTTAGAAAAGTGTTTGGTTTGACGTAGCTGTGTTTATATGCCGTCAATGCCATCATGAGCATGCCCAACCTGTAAATGGCAGTGTAACGAGAAGCTCAAGCCCACGTTAGCAAATAAGATTCCTGAACATAGCAGCAACAAATCACTTCCTCTCTTAGACTTAGACTTCTCTTTATTAATCCTTTTGGGATGACTCCCGCAAGGAAATTGAAATTCCAGCATCAGTTTCTGCAGGAAATACAGTAAAGAGAGTATAGATTAAACAATAATAACAGTAATAATAATTACTCTTATCTCTTCCTGGGCTGTCTAAACCTCCGTTTGTCTCAGTTTGCATGCAAACAGTCAGTGGTGGTGCAGCGTTGATTAGTGGATGGGTTGCAGGTGTGCAGCTGGTAGCAGGTGACCCAGCTTAGCAGCAATTAGGAGCCCGAAGACTGTGGGAATCACCACGGCAACAACGCAGACGACACATCTACCCGTAACCACAAACTTTAACTTTGATCAGAATACGTTCTCCACCAGTGGTTATTGCATCCTCAAATGATATTATTAAATACTGGAAACGTAACATTACGGCAGTGACCTTATGCCGCGTTCATGGAGTGTCGGACAGGTCAAGTTGGAACATGCACCTGAACGCCTGCTGAAGCTGGAACGACAACTTGGAAACTCTGTAAAGATTTTGTTGTTTGACTTGCTGACTTGACGTCATATTATGTCATCATCAACATGGTGGGCGGGAGTTCATATAGTCGGGATTCATGTTTTGCACAGACAGAAAATCATTCATTTACAATGAATAAGTTACAGATGCAGCTTTGCATTTCAAGTGTTGCATACGGTAACTTACTTTGGATGTCTCGTGTGTACCGGGTATCACTGTCACTGTGTCACGAGCCAAAGCATTAGCAAGAGTTTGTTGTAGCAACCAATGTAATAATAACTTATATTAATATAGGGCATTTAATGAAACCCAAGGACACTTTACATAAGTACAGGGGGACAAATAGAAAGACATCTTCTAAACTAGTCCTACTGTATGTATGGATGAAAGCAGACGGTTTTCATTGTCTCACTTATCCTTTTGTTTAGGTATGTATTTTCCATGCACATGCATATAAATGGTCACGAAACAGTATGGTGACATGTCAAACTACATACAGTGTATTAAGGTTTTGGGAGTCTGTGATAATAAGTCAGCACCGTAGTAGGAATGCTAAAGATATGCTAGCTACCAGAATTATAAATCAGTGGTTATGCTATTGCTAGCCTTTCTCAATATTGCTAATGTGTCAAAGTAGCATTAGAATAATAATATGTCTTGTTCCAAATTTTGAAGTTGGTGAATTACGCTGAATTGATTCCAAATCGTAGCAACTGTCTAATCTTCCTGAATAACAGTAAACTTAGTGAGTTATACTTTGTGCATTGACGTCTTCCTGAGTCCACTGTTAGTGTTCTTGCACCAATTAGGGCGGGACAAATGACACCGTTGGCATCCTTATTGGTAGAAAGAATTTGTGACATAAAAAGGACCAATCAGAGCTCCAGCCTACCAACCTGAAAAGAGTCTACGGTGGGAACCTGACCACATTTGAATCTACCATAATCAGCCATTTCTTTACATGCAAACAGTCAGTGGTGGTGCAGCGTTGATTAGTGGATGGGTTGCAGGTGTGCAGCTGGTAGCAGGTGACCCAGCTTAGCAGCAATTAGGAGCCCGAAGACTGTGGGAATCACCACGGCAACAACGCAGACGACACATCTACCCGTAACCACTAATTACCCAATCAGTTGTCTTTTGGTCAGTGTTTGCGTGTCTAAGGTCTGCTTTCGGCATTTCCCTCACGGGTGGGGCAAAGTGAATCTGGCTTTGAACCAAGGCTATTAGTAGTTTGCATTTTTTATTAGGTTTCATTTAGATTTTAAAGCAGGTTTGCTAGTTTAGTTTAAATGCTTAGTTTTAATTTAGTTTTTATTAATTTTAGTCTCTTTGTAATATGGGTTATTTGTTGGGGGATTCAAAAAGGTCAGAAAAACAAAACATCATACATTTTTTGGAAATATGTATTCATAATATATTCAACAATAAAACCAGCACATAAAATGAAGCTCACATATGGTCATGAATATGTAAACAGTCTACATAAGACGCCCCAGTAAGTGCAAAACGTGTAAGTGACGTGTTCCAGGAAAAAAAACTAAATAGCCAACAGACTAAAGAAGGCAGACATCTATCACGGTACAGTGGCGGACCCAAATGCATGACTCAGACAGGTAATAAAAGGGTAGTAGTTTTATGTCCAAAGAACAATGCGGGCAAAAGTGAGCAGGCAAGGAATTTAAACGGGAAACAGGCTTTAGTCCAAAAAACACCAGGGAAGCAAACTCGAAAGAAAACGCTGGAATGAGTGACATGGGAACGGTGAGTATTTAAGTGCTGGGATGAGGGGAAGCTGAAAACAGACAAATCAAATTAGGGGCGGAGGTAATAATCATACGGGCGAGAAAGCAGACAAAGGCAGGAAAACAAGTGACCAAGGATGTAACCAAACAGTGGATTTTAAACCAAAACAGGTCAAAAGAGGAATTGATAATAAGGAAGGATAAGGATGGTAAGGAATTGATAGTAAGCAGATTTTACCCTTAAGGCTTGTCCGGCACTAAATCCGGGACCTCCTAAGCGAGAATCATACTCATACAATCATACATACTTGTTACTAGTCCAAAAGCCACGTAAAACAGAGTTCTTGCAATTTTCCGATGACAGCCTACTTTTGACGCAAATTATTTTTACCAAAATTCGAACTCGAATTTTTCAGTCAATGGTGACAGCAGAATTGTAACTATAATAAACTCAGATCAGCTTCCTAGCAAGAATCATAATCCTACAGCAACAAGCCAAGTAAAACAGAGTTCTAGCAATTTTCCATCAAAGAAATTCAGCTTGGATTTGTCACTGACTTAAAAGGCTATTTTCAAGTAGATTGGCATGGGGTCTTTTCATGACTCCACTGCCGGATTCAGCTTTCCGATATCATTTGATTCACGTATTCTGATCAAAGTTAAAGTTTGTGGTTACGGGTAGATGTGTCGTCTGCGTTGTTGCCGTGGTGATTCCCACAGTCTTCAGGCTCCAAATTGCTGCTAAGCTGGGTCACCTGCTCCCAGCTGCACACCTGCAACCCATCCACTAATCAACGCTGCACCATCACTGACTGTTTGCATGCAAACTGAGACAAACGGAGGTTTAGGCAGCCCAGGAAGAGATAAGAGTAATTATTATTACTGTTATTATTGTTTTATTTATACTCTCTTTATTGTATTTTTTGCAAAAACTGATGCTGGAATTTCAATTTCCTTGCGGGAGTCATCCCAAAAGGATTAATAAAGAGAAGTCTAAGAGAGGAAGTGATTTGTTGCTGCTATGTTCAGGAGTCTTATTTGCTAACGTGGGCTTGAGCTTCTCGTTAAACTGCCATTTACAGGTTGGCATTGACGGCATATAAACACAGGTACGTCAAACCAAACACTTTTCTAAAAACTGATGTTATTTCTGAAAAGAGGTTGAAATGTCCTTTTATGAAAATAGCCGGATTGACGAAATGTCGCCTCGGCTGCATTGGTAGTGGCGTAGTGCAGTCACTTGAATTGTGCATTCCGGTTTATTTCCTCGTGTGATCCGTCTGATTTGCTTCTAACCTTCTTTTTCTGTGCCAAGTGAATAATTGGAAGTGTAATCTTAGGACCCTGATTCTCAAATCCTCACAATCTGGCTCACACACAGCAAGTCCGCTGTGGTGGTCTGCATCCTGGCAAAGAGTGGAGCAACTGAGCAAAAATACTGAAACTGAACTGCAGTTTGTCCCGTCATCAATGATTTTGATTTTGATGGATTTGGAAATAATGTTCTGTGACACCTTCTGTGGTTTTGAAAATGCTTTTATTGTTGGTAGAAAAGGTTCGGCAGTGAAAAGAAAAAGAAGACCAAAGTACAATCACACACAATTTGTTTTCATCCAAACATTACAATTTTGTTTATATCAGTGAGAGAGGAGACTTTCTGAGACATTTATTGATTAAAAAGCATTGATTAATAATTATATTTTAGCTCTTAAATCTCATTTGATCAATAATTCCTCAAATTTCTCAAATTTCCCCACTAAAGCCATTTTATATTAAAAAATGATCTATTAATATTCCTCTATATGACCTTTAACCCTCAAGCTTCCTCACTAAACTAAACTCTAAATTTTAAAATGTCACATCCTGCCTCGGTCTGTGGAGCAAACATATCAAAGCTTAGAATTTCCCATGATTTGTGTAAATTGAAATTAAACAAGACATAAAATCATCAAAGACATTGATGGCGTGGTTGGTCGGCTCCGCCCACTCAGTTTGAAGCTGCTGTGATTGGTGAAGGCGTAGTAGAAATGGAGCGGGGCGGGGGTCACACAGCTCTGTGGACCAATCATCTCAGGCCGTGATGTTGATTTGAGCAACTCCACTCAACTGAAAAAAAAACAACAGGGCAAGTGTATTTCTCTCTGAGATGTAGTGGAGAAGAAGTACAAAGCAGCATGAAATGGAAAATACTATGCGCAGCCGTGGTGGTGCTCTGGGGGGGGGGGGCAGGGGTGTCACCCGCATCCCCTGAGATATTATTGGGCTAGAGTGCTATCAATGTGATGGATTAGATTTCCATTGGATCAGAGCACTGTCACTTTGCTGCCTGTTCGGCCAATCACTGTCTCTCCATTTGGTGAATCCATTCATACATTAAACACACATTGTATGGCAACTTTGTATTTTGTTGAGATTTTAAAGTAGAAAGACATAATGAACTCACTGTAGAGCACTTGTTGCTGTGAGAAATACATTTTGCATTGCACTTAATTTCTGTTTCCTATCATCTGAAAACTGTGCACAGCAAGGTTTTCTTTGTTGAAGTGTGATGCAAGTTTATTGTTAATGTATTTCACTTTACTCTTATACTGCTGGTAATATGAGAGAGGAAGGTGTGAAGGTTACCTCACAGAGGTTGCTGCTGTCCAGCACCGCCACAAGGCTGCGATTTCCATCCAGCCGAGGGATGAAGGACTCCTTCCAGGAGATGGAAGCCTGAGGCTCAATGACTCTGAAACACACACACACAGGTGTACGAGTATAAATACACACGAGCCAAACCGCCACAACATGTCATCACCATACACTGTATATAAAGATGAACAACGTGTCTCCACTTCCTCCCACTGTACAAAAGTTAAGGCAAAATATTCCGTATATATATATATAACTGGATCAGCTGTTCCACCTTGGTGAAGAGGCCTCTCATTTGAAGATGTAGAGCTGATACAAAGCCAGCAAGTTCTTTGACTGATTGGAATGCTTGTTGTTTTAAAATTAAAAAAATATATCCCTCTCTTCATCCCACACACCCCAAACATGGCAGACAATGCCGTGGAACAGAAAGATCAACCAGAGATATTTAGAAGCTGTCATTTTATTGTCAGCCCAGTTTGAAAGCTGGGCCACCAGGGGGTGCTCCAGCATCCCTAGCACTCCCATTTTCTGTGCCTGTGTGTGTGTGTGTGTGTGTGTGTGTGCGTGTGTACCTGTAGAAATGTGTCTTCTCGCTCATGACTCCAGCTCCTTCCATGGACAGGCTACAGGCCTTCAGGGCGAAGTTGAAGGGGTTGGTGAAGCTAACGTGGGCAAACATCTCCTGCTGCACCAGGGGCGAGCCGCTCAGCTGGAACCACAGAAGAAGATGCAGTAGACAAAGTAGAGCAACAACAACACAAGTCAAGAGCATCTCCTATAAAAAAAAATATAATAATGCCAGTTTCCTTGGTTTTAATGGCGCTGTGCTAATGTAACCGAAGGTTTATTACATCGCTCAGACAAGAACGACACAAACAACCAGAGGTGGAAAGTAAGAAATACATTCAGTAGTAGTATTTTTGTTTTGTTGTGTATTTTGTATTTGTCAAGTAGTTTTTAAAATTGGTAACTTAAAATGTACTTGCTTACATTTTGAGTGAAGTATTGTATTTCGCTACATTACTAATTCCATCTGTTGCTGAGTAAAACAAAAAAAATTTGTCAATTATTATTTAAGATGTGTGAAACATTATTGTACTCAAACGGTTATCAGCAATAATCCCAGAAATAATTTATTTAAAAAAGACTAAAATGTTTTGACAAAAGCTTGACTAAGATACCTTGAGTTCTCTTTTCACTAAACCTAGACTGAAATGACGAGACTTTTAGTCGACTAATACTTGACTAACAAAAAAAACACAAGTCAATGACTAAATATGACTAAAACTAACAAGGACATTTGGCACAAGACTAAGACTTTAATTAAAAATAGGTGACAAAATTAACACTGTGTTCATTTTTAATTGAAGTATTTATGTTTTGGTAAGTATTTGTGCATTGGTATTAAAGTTTTTATGATTAATAGCAATTAGCAAACCAACATGTTTTGTGGCATTACTAATATTTGTCTAGCACTAGCAACCCGTAAGACAACGTAAGTAGGACACTGGCTAAATTGTGTTACGTGTGTTATGTTGTTACATTTGTATACTGTATATGTTCATTTGTATACAGTATATGTTTATGCATTTGTATAGATTTTTCTTTAATTAAAAACAAAATAATTTTAGATTTAGGACCTATTGATCTATTTTCACTACATGGGAGAGATCCCCCGTCCAGGTTTTTTTAATGTAACTAAGTAACTTTTACTTAAAGTACATTTTAAATGAACCCCTTATTACTTTTACTTGAGTGATATTTTAGATAGGTCATTTCACTTGTCCTTGAGTAAATTTCATGAAAGTATTGTTACTTTTACTTGAGTACAATATTTTAGCACTTTTTCCAACTCTGCAGTCAAGAGCATTCATTACAGCATTTTACCACTTCTGGTTTTCCCGTCACAATAAAAGCTCTATGTAGTAACTTTCTCTTAACGACCAACAGAGGTAAAACAACAAAATACCGTAAACCAAGCTAAATCTTTAAGAGGGAAAGTGGCCGATTTTCAACCCTGACACGGGTCTTACCGTCACGGTGAGCGTCGGGATCTGCAGCATGAGCACCTTGATGGCAGTCACTGCTTCGTCCTCAGCCTGTCCAGTCACAATAAACTGCAGGCAACGCTGAGTGCCCAACAATGGTATGTACTCATCAGCTGTGATCGTCACCATCTCACTCTTCACTGCAAACACACAAACACACACACTCAAGAGATTGTACCAGAGGTTATCTCTAATAACCAAAAACACTATTTCCTCTCTGGCGTTGCTCACTCTGATTGGCTGGCACGGTGGTGGTGAATTTGTGATTTTTCAAGTGATTGGCTCTGATTCCGGTGTAGAAGATGACAGACCCGGTCAGGTTGGCTTGGATGGTTGTTGGGACATCACTCTGGTTGTAGAAATCCACCTGTACGGTGACGTCCAGACCCAGGTTGACCTGGAAAGAAGGGAGGAGAGTACAAGTACATTGAATTTGTACATAAAGAGTAACATTAAATTTCTTTTCAACCTGAGGACTATTTCACAAAAGTAGAATTTATAAATCCAGGATCACCAATAAAGCCAGGCTTGACCTAGTCTGATCAGTACATCTTGGCTTCGTGTGTTTCACGTAGGTCGAGCCAGGCTGAGGAGGAGCGACTAGGTTGAGCCAGGCTCAAAGATTCCAGATAAAGGCACGTTCATGGCTTTCCTTAACAGACCTTGAGGTCAATAATAGATTTATTGATGCTAAAAGGGAGAATTCAATTTCAATACAATTTTATTTATATAGCGGCAAATCACAACAACACTTATCTCATTGCGCTTTTCATAAAAGAGCAGGTCTAGACTGAACTCTGGGATGTTATTTACAGAAACACAGTGCTCTGTTGGGGTAGTAAGGTACTATGAGCTCTTTAAGATAAGATGGTGCCTGACCATAATGAGCTTTGTAGGTGAGAAGAAGGATTTTAAATTCTATTCTGGATTTTACAGGAAGCCAATGCAGAAAGGCTTAAACAGGAGAGATGTGATCTCTTTTCCTGGTTCCTGTCAGAACACGTGCTGCAGCATTCTGGATCAGCTGAAGAGGCTTTATTGACATTTTCGAGCAGCCCAATAATAAAGAATTGCAGTAATCCAGCCTAGCATGGACTAGTTTTTCTGCATCAGTTTTAGACAATATTCCTGATTTTTGCAATATTACATAAGTGAAAAAAGACAGCCCTTGAAATTTGATTAATGTGAGAATTATACAACATGTCTTGATCAAAGATAACTCCAAGATTCCTCACAGTGGTGCTGGAGGCCAGGGTGATGCCATCCAGAGTAACTATCTCTTTGGATAATGCGTCACGGAAGTGCTTGGGCCCCAGAACAATAAATTCAGTTTTATCTGACTTTAACATTAGAAAATTACAAGTCCTCCAGGTTTAACATCCCAAAGGCATATTTAAAGTATAGCTAACTGATTAGATTAGTAGAATACCCATTGTTCATACTTTATACAGAGTAAGCAGCAGCTTCTTGTGGCAGTATATTAACGTGAAACACGTTAATATGCATTGAACTTTAATGGGCAATTGCGCACCATCAGGTTCTGTCTACAAGCATGCTGTTCTTGCCACTGATATATTCTGATTATTATCATTAGTTTCTTGACTACATTATTGAAAGGATCCCTTCAGAGATAGACCTTTTTGTTAAAGAGCAAGATATTTTTGTTTTACATGAAAAATCTGTAAAATTACTAAAATCGTAACTCTGGTTTGGTTGTAATAAACCCTTTATTCATCTTTTTACACATAAATATGCTGGCATATATGTATATACTGTATATGATTTGATTTACACATTTTTATTTCAGCAGTTATGGCAATAATAGAGAGCCACTAGTTAGCAGAAGGGTACTTTGCAACAACAGCTTTTTCTGAGTTTACAAGGTGCACCTGAATGCACCTTGGAGTCCTGTCAGAACCAATCTTTACTTTCGTTATTTGGTTCCATAACTTAACACAGGGAAGAAGGAGGATTTTCAAGTTCCGGCAGTGGCCATGGTGTCTGGAAAAGTGCAGCTGCTGACTGCCACTAAGCTACCGTTACCTTGTGTCTTTAGCTGCATGCTGCCAGCCGGATACCCTACGCTATGTCGGTTTATTCTAGACATGCAAAGTAGACGGGTGATGGAGAGTGAAACAATGACAGGGAATCACTGATCCTTCTCTACGTTATGTTTGTGTTTCTTTGTGTCTTTGTTGACCAAAATTAAAAGTTAATATCGATCAATTTTCGAATTGAAATCAAGACACCCATAATGTTCAGTACTGAAAGACAGACATATAGACTGGTGTGTTACCTGACTGGCGGTAATGATGACAGACAGTGTGGTCTCAGGCAGCTCAGAGTCATCCCTCTGTATGCCGAATTCATCCGCCCGGGCCCTAGTCCTTTTGTCCTCTGCACTATCTGGAGACAGATATCACTTTACCACCAACTCCAACGTCTCCCAACTCCCTCAAGTCTTAAATCAAGTCACATTATAGTGCAAACACAGCTGCGGCACAAATTGAAAGTACTTGTACTTTACTCACATAGGAAAATATTGTATTAATAGAGGATAAAACGTATTAAAAGTTGTCATTGCTTTCATATCTTGCTAGCTTTTCAACATGACTAACGGTGCCATTAACCCTTGTGTTGTCTTCCCGCCAACCTGAAAATTATAGTTTTTCTGAGTCAAAATTCAAAATGAAAAACCTTTTATCAAGGTTATGGTCGTCGTTTTCGACCCTTTTGTGGCTTTCCCCCAATGATTTTGTCACTTTTTCAACATTTATCGACTTTTTCTGAGCCTTTTGAAATGTCAGTAGCTTTTCCCAAAAATTTTAAAGCAATTTTTATTTTATTTTTTTGTCATTTTATTTGACATTTGTTCACATTTTAGTCACTTTTATCTAAAATGTTCTCTCTTTTTTACCCTTTTTTTAAAAAAAAAGTTCTTTTACCAATTGTGTTTTCTACAAATGCTATAAAATTGACAAAAAACACCCAAATTATATGAAAGTAGTGAACTGATTGTTTATTTAACATGAGTTGGGAACCATCAACGTTACTTTAATATCTGTGTGGGCGTGGGGAGTGGAGATGCTACTCTCATATCTTGCTAGCTTTTCAACATTACTATCCGTGCCATTAAAGAAAAACAAATTTTCATTTTGTGTTAATTTTGGCATCCCCTTTGGACACAAATGGTAGTGTTTCCATGTAATAAAGATCTTGATTCTCACTTGAGCGTTTAAACCAATAAGATAAGTCTTATTGTTTTTTTGTAATTTGAAATGTGTGTGTGCGTGTGTTACCTATAGGGTACTTGTAGGTCTGTGTGATGTTGTTTGGTGAGTCGCTGCCCAATGATTTGGTGTAAACAGCCTTTCCGATGTAATCCCTTTCCACCTTGTACGGAGTCAGCGTTCCGTAGCGATCCCGCTTGGAGTAGATAACGTCACTGTTCACCTGGAGGAAACACCGTCAGTGTGTAACGTTTCACCAGCAAATAATGCGTTCTCTTTAAGATTATTTTTTTGGGCTTTTCCGCCTTTAATTTTTGACTGGACAGCTAGGTGAGAAAGAGGAGAGAGGGGGAAGACATGCACCGTTCTCTTTAGTTATAGAGAATCTTTGGCATTAGCACAAAAAAAGCAACAGCCTATGCTAGCTGCTAGTGTAAGATAACATTACCTCCGCTCCACAGCAGCTGCCTCAGGGCCTGTTCCGTTGTGAAATTATTGTTTGTTATTACAATATTTTGTATTGGAATGGGAATATAATTTCATGTTGCCATATGTGATGGCTTTGCGTCGGGCTGAACAACGCCCCTTAGCTGTGATAAAATCTTAACATACCTCAGCCTGTAATGAGCTATATCTCTTGTTATGATTTGATATTATGAATAAAATTGAAATGATTTGTCTTATAGACTGGGAACAACAATCTTTGACATTGGTCCAGTATTAAGCAAGATCGTTGCTACAATGTAAATTAATAGGCAATTGTGAAGTTGTATTTACTTTCACACAAGACCTTGTTTTGCCATTGCCATTGATTTTTATTAATCTACAGAGGTCAACGTTTCTGTTAAAGAACATAGAAATTGTGCATCGTAAAATAAACTTTATTCAAAGTCGACAGAAACAAAATAAAACTCATAAAATCTGTTTTGTTTCGTCTCTTCACTTTTCCAACAAACTCAACTCTAGTTTTGGTTGAACAAAACACATAGTTTACCGTTTGCATGTAAAATATGTCGGCTCTATACTTGCTAAAAGTATAGTTTTTTTAATGGAGTCTGGCGGGTTTAGCGTTAGCGATTTCAAAGCTGTTTCTGGTTACACAAAAAAAGAGGTTGTAAAAGGAAAGGATCCTTTCCATAATGTGTTCAGACTCAGAAAAATACCTTTCAGTGTCCAAAACAGCACTTTTAGGTGAAGCAAAGTGATATTTGCCCTATAGGGTCACATTGTTGCAGGATGACTCATCAGACATTTAAAACTTTTTACAGGAAGAGAACAGACCATGATTATCATATGATTTTTTTTTTTGAAATATAAAACAACAATAGATACATGAACATTTATCATACGGACAAAGGCTTAAAAAATGCATTTTTCACTTCATGAGGCCTTTAAAGAAACAAAGAAAGAAACTAACCTCAGCGAAGATGAACTTTGCGTCATACGGGTGAGAGATCATACCTTCCTTGATGCCGTTAATTGAAGCTGGACCGCAGCGAAAATATCCTGTAAAACAAACATCATGTTTAGCATCCAGCTATCTGTTGATCCGTCCGTCTTTCTCCGTCTGTGTCTGTCCGTCCTACCATCACTGGTCTCCTGCGGCGTGGCGTCCACCACCTGCCAGTCTCCAAGGCCGGCCGGCAGGTCGACGCGCTTAATGAACACCTCGTTCCAGCAGTGGTAGTTCCTACAGACACGTGCTGTTAGTACACCTTTTTGTACATGTGCTTAGCAGCCAAACCACAGATTACACACGTTGTAATACCGTCATTTTATATCTGATTACCCTCCCATCCGTCATTGTCACAGACCTTACATTGTAAAGAAACTGCAGTATTTGAACCATCTAAGGTAGGGCTCTCCAACCTTTCTTCATCTAACGGCTTCCTCAAAAAAACAAAAGTGGCCAAGAGCTACTTGCATCACATTGCCTACATTTAGTTACATAACACACATAAGCTGAATGAAGCTACTGTTTGATGAAATTGCAATACCCAAAGCTTATGATGAATCTTAACTTCACATCCAAGTTCATGACTATTTTACACTTATTTTAGCCCACATAGTTAACATCAGTGAAAATATTCCCATCATGGTCCAAGAAAAAATGATACTTCTACGGCCCACAAAGTCAGCTCACTCACTTTTAGTATCCTGGTAATTTTGTGTTTCAGTTTGTCAACCTATTGGCAAGCTACTGGAAACTTGTTTGTGAGCTACTTGTTTGAAAGAATGCGCTCTTGAATAAAGATAGGTTCTTTCCAGTGGTGGAAAGAACCTATCTCCTAGCAACAGGCATGACTGACCAGATGGAGTCCCTGGTGTTCTCTCTGTCCGGCGAGCCATCAGGCAGGCAGATGAGGTCGATCTTCAGGTTGCCGTTGCTGTCGTGAGCTGAATTGAAGTTGGTGATGGTTCTCGCCGGGATGCCGAGGGTGCGTAGGACTGCAGTTATAAATTAAAAAATATTTCATGTTATCAACAAATATCAAATGGTTGGCGTGTCACTTTTTTACACATTCATGCCTCCGCTCCATTGAAATATAGTAAATAATAATTATATATATCTATATATATATATATATATATATATATATATATATATATATATATATATATATATATATATATATGAACACATTTGGAATTAAAAAAGTTTGAAAAAACTGAAAACACATTATATATTCTAGTTTCTTCAAAGTACCCCCCCTTTGCTTTTTTGATAGCGCTGCAAACCCTTGGTGTTTTCTCAATGAGCTTCATGAGGTAGTCACCTGAAATGGTTTCCACTCCACAGGTGTGCCTTGTCAGGGTTAATTAGTGGAATTTCTTGCCTTATTAATGGAGTTGGGACCATCAGTTGTGTTGTGCAAAAGTCAGGTTGATACACAGCCGACAGCCTATTGGACAACTGGTAGAATTCATATTATGGCAAGAACCAATCAGCTAAGTAAAGAGAAACGAGTGGCCATCATTACTTTAAGAAATGAAGGTCAGTCGGCCTGGAAAATTGCGAAAACTTTGAATGTGTCCCCAAGTGCAGTCGTAAAAACCATCAAGCGCCACAACAAAATTGGCTCACATGAGGACCTCCCCAGGAAAGGAAGACCAAGAGTCACGTCTGCTGCTCAGGATAAATTCATCTGAGTCACCAGTAATCACAAGTTAACAGCAGCTCAGTTTAGAGACCAGATGAATACCACACAGAGTTATAGCAGCAGACACATCTTTAGAACAACTAGTAAGAGGAGACTGCGCGAATCAGGCCTTCATGGTCAAATAGCAGCTAGGAAACCACTGCTAAGGAGAGGAAACAAGCAGAAGAGATTTGTTTGGGCCAAGAAACACAAGGAATGGACATTAGACCAGTGGAAATCTGGGCTTTGGTCTGTAAGTAAAAAATGCAGTGGAGTTAAGACTACAATATTAAATATTTTGGAAATTGATCTTAATGCCTTAATTCAAAATATTTAGGAAAATCCAACCTTTTAATCACACCAATTTTCTTTATGAATGAATGTATTGTAAATAAATAAATGTTCTTCCTTAAAATACAGGGGGCATAAGTATACACACCCCTATGTTAAATTTCCATATAGACAGACAGATTTTTACTTTTAAAGATCAGTTATTTCATGGATCAGGATACTATGCATCCTGATAAAGTTCACTTGGCTTTTGGAATTAAAATAGTCCCACATCATCACATACCCTTTCACAATATATAGAGATCTTCATGGTTTTATTTAAGTTTAAGTAAGCTTAATGGTAGAATTTGCATTGAGAGATGATTGTATGGAAAGTTACCCATGCCAATCTCTATGTATTGTGAAGGGCATGTGATGATGGGGGGATTTTAATTCCAAAGGCCAAGGGAACTTTATCAGGATGCATAGTGTCCTGATCCTTGAAATAACTGGCCTTTAATAATAAAATTTGCCTGCCTCTATGGGAATTTAACATAGGGGGCTGTATACTTATGCCCCCTGTATTTTAAGAAAAGAACATTTATTTATTTACAATATTTTATTCATTCACAAAGAAAATTGGTGTCCTTAAAAGGTTGGATTTTCCTAAATATTTTGAATTAAGGCATTAAGATCAATTTCCAAAATATTTAATATTGTAGTCTTAACTCCACTGCATTTTTTACTTTACGTTACTTTTCAGATAAAGATTTTACCCAAAAGACACAAGTCTTTTTGTAGTCATTTGTGTCACTTTGTAATTGTTTTTTTGTATCTTTGTGGTGGGTTTGGGTCTGTTTGTGGTTGTTTTGAAAGAAGTTGTAGTCATTTTGTAGTCAGTGTTTTGGTAGTTTTGTCTCTTTGCAGTTGTTTGCAGCCTCTGTCTTTGTTTTGGGTCTCTACTTTATGTGGTTGTGGCCTTGGCCCAGTAGGCCATCTACACTTGAAGTTATCTGAAAGTCTTGACACGGCACCTTGACAAGTGTATCCTGCAAACAGTGCATGCTCTTACAGGTGTTGAAGACTCCAGCATACACCCAGCACTGGGCGAAGGAGACCGGGACTCTGGTTTGAGCGTACTGCAGAAGGATCTGGGAGCTGCCCGTCCAAGATGTCGGGGACCTGCCCATTGAGTAGTCGTCACTCCAGTTCCCAACACACACGCCATTATCGTCCTGAGAGTTCATCTGAGGGGAAGAGAAAGGTCAGGGAATCATCAGCGTCATTCTCTGGGTGATCAGAAATGTCTGAACCAGGATTTTTAAGAATCCATCAGACAGCTGTTGAGATATTTTACTCTGGACCAAGCTAGCTGAACTAAAACTGCAAAATGTTTTCTCACCATTGCGGATCCCATCCTGACCATTTTGATGATGTTGCCTCGGTCGCCGATCGGCATCTGAGACGCATCCAGGATGTAAATACAGGCGTCCAAAATGCCGCGCTCAAACTGCAGTAAGAAAACACAGATACATTCTGAGATGGGAGGGAAAAATGCTCTGGGCTGTTTGTATTTCTTTAAAATTCCCATATTGTAAAGTAAGATTTCTTCTTTAATTATAAAGCAGTCAAGGTCCAAAACACTCAATCCACAAAGAAATGCACACAGACGTATTAGAAACTGTGTCTAGAAGCTTTGTGGTTTGGGCGTACTGCTCAACAGGGCAGGGATCATTTCATTGGCCATCACTACACCTTTATATTTACACATTCTATTGGTTTTCAGAGTCCGAGATGGGGAAACGCTGACCAATCAGAGCCGACTGGGCTTTTTTTAAAGGGTGTATACAACCAGTAACACACAGTTTTTCAAGTGAGCTGTGGACATATGGGTGATACACCTCTAACAAGCTGCACACGCACTCACGGGCAACAATCAGTTTTAGGCACCACAGTTTTTTTTTTTCAGGCTTATTGTGGCAGTGTGTTCTGTTGATCCAGACTAACCTGTCCATAAACCCAGTCACGGGTTGCCACAGCCTCAAATGAACCCTGATACATCACTCCATGGTCGTTGAGGACGTACTCGTTCCGCTCTGCGTCGTTAGGAAGAAACACAGCATCATCTGCAAAGAGAGACAGGCCGAGAGTTTTCAATATACATTACCAGAAACAAAATGTTAAACTCTCAAATGAATTTCTCTGAAACATTAAAGCTGCTTGAAGGACAATTTAAGAAGAGTTTTGTATATGTGGGTTTTGTTTTGCATCATGTCTTTGTAGCGTCACTTTTCTTTGAGAACCACGTATCTCAGAAAAACAGCCCTGTTTTTTAAGGCTTTTTATTTAGCTTAAACAGTATGATAATTTTCTAAATCATCCTTCAGTTTATCACAAACATTAACAGGCTCTGAAAGAAATATTTTGTTCTCACTTTCTCTTGAAGTTTAACGTAGAAAACAGAACTTTATCAAAGATAATTTACAGGATTGCAATACAATACATCTCTGTGAAAATAGATAAACTTACTTCAAAGTTGTCCTTGATCTCCCTGAATAACTCTCACTAAACTTGTAAAATTTAATTTAATTTAATTGACAAATTAAAATACAGATACATGAAAATGTTATGTAATTACAGTATGATTACATTTTAGCAATAAAGTATTTGTACTTTGTTACATTACAACACTGCCTATCAGAAAGGACCAGGGCTGCAATTAACAATGTAATCGTTGATTAATCTGTCGAAGTGTTTGGTCTATAAAATGTTCGAAAATAGTGAAAAATATTGATATATATTCAGTTTACTGTCACAGAGGAGAGAAGAAGCTGCAATCAGAGAAGTTTTCTTTATTTTTCATGAAATAGACTCAAACTGATTAATCATCAAACCAAAAATAAATGGCAACTCATTTAATAGTTGACAACTAATTGATTCATCTTTGCTTTTCTAGACAGGAGAGACCCATGTGAACATTGACTCTCAGGTGACAGGAGAGGAGTTCTTACCTTTACACCAGGCGTTGAACAGCATGTACAGGTCGGTGGCGGCGTCCCTCTTGGTTCGTTGCATGCCGGTTCCCATTACGATGGCCACGTACGTTTGAAACCTCCCAACGATGGCATCGGGCGTCGGTGTGATGCCCAGAGTCACAGTTGCACCTTGACTTTCCACAATCCGACCCGTCCACGGGCCTCCATTACGGGAATTAAAGGTTACCGCCACCATGGAGTCCCTACTGGGTGTAGGGTTTTCACCTGGAAGAGGAAGAGGAGGAGTATTAGTGATGAAAGGAAAGAAAGGGAAACTCCTGAGTGTGTTAGTTGAAAACGCATTAAAAAGCCTCAAAACTTAATAATGTAAAACATGTGTTCCTATTATTGAGCCAAGGCCGAACACGTCTGTGAACATCTGTCACACAGCAGCTGTGTGTAAAGTCGTTAATATTTATAACTATAATACCATTTCTTCATAATTTTTTAGAATAATTTCGGCTGCTAAGTCATTACTAGCCGCCTGTTCAAACTTCTGTGCTCTGTAACGTCGAAGTAAGATCGAGAGCTTTCTAACTTTATGTAAGTCTTCACACTCTTACATAAATGCAACATGTAGTGTTCAGGTGTTAAAGTTCAAAACACTTTAATTAACTGGGTCGGTATGATATCCTAATGTATGATGATGAGGTCTATCTCTGTAGAGATCTTTTCCATAATGTTGTCAGGCAGTTACAATAATAATAATATGAGCCTGTCAGTGGCAAAAACAGAACTTTCAATGGATGAAATTGACGATGCACATTTGCCCCACAGGGTTATGGAGCAGCACCGGTTTACGGCTGCTGATCATAATGTTGTCGCTCAATACTTGACCAATTTCAAAGATTTCTTTTTACATGTTAATTTGCAGGAAATACCTGTAGACCTCTCTTCTATCCCAGAATTCAAACTCACCAATCAGGAACTCAAGTTGGAAGTCGTCGCCTCGGCCAGCGGGCGGTCGAAGGTGACTTTCACCTGGAACTCTTCACCGCGGCGGACCACCAGGTTGGGGGTGTCGAGGCGCTCGTCTTGTGTTGCGGTTTATTTATCTGCAGACACATGTCGACATTCTGCACCGACAGATTTGCTGAATGGAAATGGAGAAAGGGAGAGTACGTCATATTTGCATGTGTATTGAACACTGATCAGAGAAGTTTTTTATTTTCATCATCATTATACTCTCCTCTTCCCAGTCATCAGATTCATTTACCAAACCTTATATAGCTGGCTCAGGTTTGCCTTAGACCAGTTCTTAGTTATGCTGTAATACACACTGAGCTTCTCTCTCTCGCTCGCTCGCTCGCTCTCTCTCTCTCTCTCTCTCTCTCTCTCTCTCTCTCTCTCTCTCTAGCTGAGTGCATTCATGTTTTCTCTGCCAGCAGTTTTCCTTGGATTAGGGTGGGACCTAAATCATGGTTGCAGCTGACGCCGGGTCCTGCTCCGCGCCCTGCTATACCCTGCTACACCCTTCAGTTCCCTGCTATCCCCTTAAACACCCTTCATTGCCCTGCTATCCCCTGCTACACCCTTCAGTGCCCTGCTACACTCTGCTTTGCCCTACAATGCCCTGCTACACCCTGCTGCGCCCTGCTATGCCCTCCAGCCTGAACTGCTATAACTATTATTTCTAGTCATAGTTCCATTATCTTTATTGTAACTGTTATTGCCGCTGTCCATCCCCCAATGGGCACCGGCGGACACCGCCCACTACTCTATCTGTAAAGTTTTGTAAGATAACTCTTTTTATGCTTTGATACAATTAATAAAATAAAATTGAATTGAATCAGACAGATACAACAATTATAAACGAAATGGATCTTACTGCCGTCAAATTGAGGTGCAGGTGCTCTGGGTGTGGGGACGTTAAGAAAAGGCTCAAACTCTGAAAAATCTTCTTCTAAACCCACAAGGTTGGAGGTTGACATCTAAAGATGAATAACAAAGAAATAATGAAAGAAAGAGAGGAATGATTTAATGTGAATACATATTATTGCTGTAGTCCATCAACGTGGAGCAAATTTTAGATGTGGAGCGGCAAAGACAACCGATTAATCGAGTAGTTCAACAAGGAAATGAATCACCAGCTATTTTGATAATGGATTAATTGGTTTGAATCATTAGTTTTTAACATAAACATTCTCCGATTCTTGGTTCTTAAATGTAAATATGTTCTAGTTTCTTCTCTCCTCTTTGAAAGTTAACTGAATATGTCTGTGTTGTGGACAAAACGAGACATTTGAAGACGTCCTCTTTGGCTTTAGGAACCATGTTTTTCTTTCTTTTTTTTATAGATTTTTTTTATATAGATATTTTATTGACCAAAACAACTAATCGATTAACCCTCAAGTTGTCCTCGGGTCAAACTTCGTTTTCAAAGTTTCTATTTCTGAAAAATGGGTTTGGTTCAACCACATTGCCCAAAACAATTCATTCAAAGAATAATGCTTTGACGGTGACGTATACCAGTCTGTGATAACCCATCAACATACGTTCCTCTTATCTTAAATGTTAGACAAAATAATGTAGAATTTCAGCTTTTTAACTTTTTGCAAGTAGAGTGCCTTGGACCTTTCTTCTTTTTGAATTTGTAATGTGTTTGTTGTCAGTGGTGCATTACCATCTCCGGGTATCGCCCCTTGTACTGGTTGAACTTCCTCTTTGATGGAGACATGATGGCCGGAGGTTTTACTGAAGTCACTGCACAGAAAGAGAAACACATATTTAATGCAGGGAACATGAATGGAAATGTCCCAAAGCGTGGTGAATCGGTTAATAATAAATATAAATGTGTGAAGATTGTGACCGGTTGACAAAAAAACTGACTCACACAATGATATTTCTAAATGACCTAGTGTGTAATCTGCTTTGGATTTGACTTTCTTTCTATTCATTTAGTTCTTTTGATGCGTGGCGATCTGATTTCCGGCACGTTTAAATCTCCTGCTTCAGTTCCCAATTTTGCGGGAACCAATCACAAACCGGCTTATCTACCTGGCGCGCTATTGGCTAGTGTCTTGGAGCCAAAACAACTCTTTGCACAATTTGGATAAATAAAGGAATATTTTCAGTCATTTTGTCTGCAGCTCATACTGTTAAAGAAAACCCTGAGTAAAAATAACTTAAAACCGTAAATTCTATCAAATTATGTGTTGAGTGTATCGTTATATCCCTATAAGATGTCATCATAAAGCCCCACAGAGACACTGTCACTCTGCACGGGGAATACAAATGGTCACATGTGGACAAAATATCCCACACGTTGAATTCAATTCTTAAAAACAGAAGATATTATTATAATATCTTCTGAAGACCTTTTCAGATCGTCTTCTACATTCTGTTTAAAAGACGTGAGATAAAAAACACTCAAGAAGCCATTCTGCATTACGAGTACTTTTACTTTTGATAATTTAAGTACATGTAGCTGATAATACACCTTTTACAATGGACATGTAAATTCACAGTCTATATTTGGAATTTGTTTGATATGTTCATGTTTTAAAAATATGCAGTTGAAATCTGTCAAATTAAATGGAATAATTACATGAAATCAGTTTTTGAAGCACTTTATGATAAGTATGTATAATGAAATGTATAGACTTTAAAAATGAACATGTTGATCTTTGCATCTCCAGATAAAATTGCACAAATAGTAAGTATGATAGAAGAGGTGACCCCCCTATTGTGTGTGTGTGTGTGTGTGTGTGTGTGTGTGTGTCTCACCGCTCAGATGAAGGAGAGAAGTGGGTCTGTTGAGTCTCTGATGATCAGATCAGATGATGATGAGATTGACTTCAGCATCAGTTTATATACACACACTACTTCCCCTTTTTACACACACACACACACACACACACACACACACACACACACACACACACACGCACCTATGCTATGATACTTTTGGTTATTTTTTACATGAAGTACATCATTAAATACTACTCTAACAACAGAATATGGGCTTATTCTTTGATGTTACTTTAGCATTTTGACGTTTTTTTCAATTCTTTTCTGATACTGTATGAGATTTTTTGTTGTTGTTGTTGCTTTCTGCCCTTTTTTATTCTTTTTTCGAGCAGCACATTCTCATAAGCAGATTAATTTGATATCTTACAAACAATTATGCACAACAATTGAAATTATGTCCTATGAAAGCAATCTTTACAGTTAAATATAGCCGACAAATGTATACAATTAGTTACAGTGTTACTTTACATAGCTACTGTATATACACAAATGCTCCATGAGAATAGCCTGGGTATTAGTACTTTTACTGCAGTAAAAGATCTGAATACTTCCTCCACCTCTGACAAAAACACACATCATCAGAACAGGGAAGTGTGTGTGTGTGTGTGTGTGTGTGTGAGTGAGTGACCTCGACCCAAACAGACACTCTGACCTGTTAGTCATCAGCAGTGACATTAAAGGGTAACTACCGTTTTTTTTTCAACCTGGCCCCTACTTTCCTATGTTTTTGTGTCTAAGTGACTTAAAGGAACAACAATCTTTGAAACTGGTCCAGTATTAACCCTCCTGTTGTCCTCGGGTCAAATTTGACCCCTTTCAAAAATGTCTATCTGAAATATGGCTTTCTTTTTAACCAAATTACCAGAGAAAAATTTATTGGATTCCATACAACGCTATTTGCAAATACAATTGATCACTTTCATTCCTTTGATCTTAACTATTAGTCAAAATAATTCATAATTTCTTTTTTTTAACTCAAATAGGTAAAATTTTATATAAAAGAGGGTTATTGACCATGAAATCCAAAAACTAGACGTAGCAAGGTGGTGTTAGTGAAAACAAAAAAAAAGTCTGAAAAAGGGACAAAAATGTCAAAATTTTGTTGGTTTTTGACCCGGGAGGATAACATGATTGCTGTAACCGGCAGCCACAGAACGAGCGGCAATGTAACCTTATGGGGAAAACGTGCATCGTCCTTTTGGTCCACTTAAAGTGCTGTTTTGCCACTGACAGGCTCAGATTGTTATTCTAGGTGTCTGACGACATTATGGAAAAGGATGCCCACAGTTTTTTTTAAAACTTCTTTGAGACCTTAGTAGACGAGTTGAGTTGTGATGGTTGGAAAAGTTGACCCAAAGCAGCTTTTCATAGTTTTATTTTGTTTCTGCCTTTACAATGCTAAAATTACTGTTTAATTAAAAATAGTAATGTAGACTTTATTAAATCCCACAAGGCGAAATTTCAATTTACACACACATGCTCAGTACTCTGGTCCGAACTGGGACTTGAACCAGCTTCCCTCTGGTTCCCAACCCAACTCCCTATGAACTGAGCTACTGCCACCACAATTACATGAAGTCTGGTGGGTGTAGAGAAAGGTCAACCTCCCTAGAAATCTATTCCATAATGTGGAACCCTTTAAAGGGTAACTGTTTTCTTTTCAACCTTATTTCAACCTTTAATTTATACTGTTTATTGATCCCCTATGGGGAAATTACAGTTTACACAGTTGTTATTACACACACTATACACAGGCCTGTACTACACACACATGCTCAGGTCCTATACATGCACTAATGGAGAGATGTCAGAGTGAGTGGGCTGTCAGTGCTGGAGAGGTTGGCAGTGGCACCTCTGGCACCTTGGCAGTGGCATCTCTCCAACTACCAGTCCACACTCCGTACTTTTGAACCAGCAACCCCCCCTGGTTCCAAACCCAACTCCCTACGGACTTAGCTACTGCCACCCCCTTTTCACCCTATTTCCCCATGTGTTTGTGTCTGACTGGCTAGAACAACAATCTTTGGCATTGGTCCACTATTAGACCGGACTGCTGCAGCAGCAAAACAAGCTAAAATGGGCACATTGAAACATTCACACAACACTTTTTAGTGGATGGAGGGCTACATTGCAGCCCGGTCCATGGCTGCCGGTTACAGCGTTCTCGCCAATGACCAATAGCCAATGTCAAAGACTGTTATTCACATTAGTCACTTAGACGATAGTCGTTGCTTAGTTGTTGTAAGTGACGTTCTACATAAAACAATAGGACATGATGCAGTACTAATCTGATCTGAAATAGGCTCACATATGGCCACACTGATGGACATTGAAATACTCTAACATGTATTCATTAGTGGTAAAAAACAGAATATAATATTCTGTATTGATAAAACTGTTTGAAAGACGCCATTCTGCATAATGAGAACTTTTAACATTTTAAGGACATTTTGTTGATAATACCTGTGTACTTTTACTGCAGTAACATTTCAGGAGTATTTCTAGACTGTGGTATATCTTTTACTTCAGTAAAGGATCTGAGTACTTCTTCTTCTTGGGGATAGACTTTGATTTTGGTTGTTTCAGCTGAACAATCTTAAATGAGCTCAGAGTGATGATGGAGTCTGGTCTCTAAACTTTGACTGCTGCTTCAACACGACGACAAAAACACGTTAGGGAAAAACAATATTCAACTAAAAGGAAACCTGTTTTTCTGCGTTTGATTTCTGGACATTTTGTGTTTTCCATCATGCAGAAAACAAGGAATTGACATTGAACTTTCTGCATTTGAGATTAAAATATTGTCTTATTACTTCATGACATTTAATCTTTTTTTTTATTCCAAGCATCAACATGTATATATCATCACGTTATAATGTTAAAGATCCGTCATGCTCTCCTCCTGTTAGAGGTTCAGTTAAAAAGATGAACTGAGATGATGGAAAGCTGTTTCCTCTGCAGGAACTTCCTCTGATTCCCGACCTCTGGGCGGTCAGGTCATCCTGACACGCTGCTGCTGATTGGTCAGGGGACTGTATGTTCCACTTCCTGTTTGCTGACTGGCATCTCTGAACTCAGCAACAAAAGGGATTAAGACAGTATGACATGAAGAGCAGCTCCAGCTGCTCCCCACGCGACCCAATACCAGCTAAGCGGATCATTTGGGTTTCAGACCGGCATCAGTAAGGTTTTAAAGGCCCGCAATAGAGAAATACATTTGCTCTTTGATGTGAACAATGCAGTTTCAGAGCAGGTCTCCATGAAGTGCGCCAGACTTTGAAGCAAATTGAACATTGCGGACAAATGTATAATTTTAACTCCCAGGCCGTCATGTGATGCCCTCTGGCCCAAAAAAGACCCCCCCCCACCAATAGACTCACATGACTTACAACAGGTGCAAAATAACTAGTTTTATTTTCAGATTCACTTTTTACTGTCAGATCCGAAACCTGGCAGCTGCAGGATTTAGCGAACATTGCAGCTTGGTTTGAGCCGACCTTCTCACTGTGATCTCTTTCAATACTGGACCAAATTCAAAGATTTTTTTGGTCACATTAGCATTCGGCATACATGTAACATCATTATGTAGCATACATAATGACATTTATTCACCTTGAGCTTTAACCGCCGTCTCTGGATGGTGAATCAGATTGTAACCAAAACTCACAAGCAAGCTCTGCTGCTTTTTTAGGCTGAAGTTGAAGAAGAGGAAGAGGAGGATCCTCTGGGTACGGATCGGCCCCCAACCTAAAAAGCAGTAATAGGGTAGGAAAATGCCATAGACAATCCCAAACACAATACTACAACCACAGCAAGACTTCTTAACAGTTGTGAATTTATCAGCATTGTCAGTCAGAGGACCGAGCGGCATCCATTTTGGCCGATTTTACTTATTGAAGCCCTTGACTATTGTCTGACTATTGTCTGACATCCACCTGCTGACATACAATAGTTCTACACTGAGAGTGCTTTCCACTATGTTCTTATCTTTATGAGAAACCAATAATGCAGAATCATCTGCATATAAAAAAGTTCACATGAACATACAGACTTAAGGTCATTTATATATAGTAGGAAAAAGTGGGCCCAAGACACTCCTTTGTGGGACCCCACAGTCTATGCATTGTGCTTGAGCATAAAAGTCTGAGAATAAAAGTCAAGGATGTGACTTTCACCGTACTGCCCTGACTGCTCAGGTAGTTTTTCCACCAGTTTACTAGCAACTCATGAGAAGTAGTTGTTAAAACTATGGTGTGTCAGAGCCTTTACCAAACTTTTAGTTGGAGGAGCAGCAGCTCTCTATGGGATCCCCAAGAGACGGGAAAATGAGCCTGAGCGCTTGTTAAACTGCGCCAGCTCGCATTTCAAACTGCACTCCCGGACACTTTATCTGCCGGGAATCCAACTGTTCTGAGCAGCTGCGTTACGGCGCAATCAGGGTTAAATGCTTTTATAGACATTAATAATTTAGTACTTACAGTGGGGTTTGAAAGTTTGGGCACCCCAGGTAAAAAATTTTATTAATGTGCATAAAGAAGCCAAGAAATGATGGAAAAATCTCCAAAAGGCATCAAATGTCAGATTAGACATTTGTATAATATGTCACAAAAAGTTAGATTTTATTTCCATCATTTACACTTTCAAATTAACAGAAAACAGAAAAAATGGCGTCTGCAAAAGTTTGGGCACCCTGCAGAGTTAATACCTTGTACCCTTTGGCAAGTATCACAGCCTGGAAATGCTTCTTGTAGCCAGCCAAGAGTCTTTCGATTCTTGTTTGAGGTATCTTCGCCCATTCTTCCTTCCAAAAGTCTTCCAGTTCTTTGAGATTTCTGGGCTGGCTGTCTGTCCTATTTTAATAAAAACGTCTGCTACGGAGCCATAACATGAGGTACAAGGTAATGGAGCCTTTCATACATTGTTGTGTTTCTTTAGAAAAAAATAATATACAAATAGAGTCTTTAAATGCTTCAGATTTTCACAAATGCCATTTATGTGTAATAACATGGATCTTCTGGAAGTTCTCCCAGATACATACAACTTTATTTTCTCTACAGATATTCACTCTCATTCATCTAGGCCAATGAATGATTTTTGGTTTTGCCTTTTTGCAAGTCATACATTTTTATTACATAAAGATGTCTACTGCTTTGGAATTTATTGAAATAGGTAGTTTAAATAGGTTTCAGTTTCAGGATAGGTTACAGCCCACTCTCTGCTACGTAGGCTGACTGAAAAAGAAAGTCTGCTGTGTAAAAAAGAACCCATCCCACCCATCAACACTGCTTCTTCTCACCCCTCCCCTCCGAGAGTGGGCACACAGCAATAACAAATCGTCTTCTTTCCGAGAGCTTTAGAGACTGCAACCCCCCCACCCCGCAAACCCTTCCAAAGACTAAACTAACTTGAATCTGTTTCTTGCTGCTAACTTACATTAACCCCTGTTTTTTTAAAGAAAAAATTGTTATACTATTTAAGATAATTTAAATAATAAAACAAGGTATATTTTTTCTAGTTGCCTTTGTGTTCTTTTTCCTTTAGCGTGAAAAATATGAATAAATAATGATTATAATTTGTTCTATTTATTACCCTTATGGTGCAGTTACTGTTTTTCAAGAACATGAAGGGAAAAATAAAAGTCTTATTTCTCTATTTCTTTGAACCTGCTGTTAATATGTAAATAAATTATTATTATTATTATTATTATTCTCAGATATACAGATTATACAGATAAGTTTTTAAGATGGTTCCTAAAAATACATCCTGAAACGTGCAATGTTTTGAATATGCAGAAAGTTTTGAACAATAAAGGAGAAAAATCATTTCCTTTACATAAAAAAAGACACTTGCACCATAAATTGATGCATCAAAATTCACCAGAATGCAAGAAACAAAGAGTTTGAAAGACAATGTTTTGTGAAGGATGACCCCCCTCCCCCCAGTTATACTGTGTCCCTCCCCAATCAATGACAAAACCAAACCTATGTCCTTGACTGAGAGGCAAAAACATAATCAGATCCAGAGGTTCAGCAGGTGGTTCTATAAAACCCATGTCCACCCTCTGCTGGAGACCCTGAGCTAACATATCAACGTCTGGCTGTTGGCTTTAAACAATGTTGGGGAGGAAGAGTTAATAAAGGGAAATGTAATCTTTTGCAGTTAACTGTGAACATGTCCATGATTACGTTTGGAGTTGTATGTGAATATTTTCTGTAAAAGGCTCAGCCATATAATGCTAAATTGCCGTCTGAGAGTTGACACCATATAGCTGCATATAAAAACGTGTTCCAGTACTGGAAATATAAATCTAAAATCTGAAAAGAGTTCCAACATAACCTTGCAATGCAAAGAATGTTTGTCAGCTGTCAAAATGCTGATGACCAACCTCAGGAAACATCTGCAAGAAGATAAGTTAATTTACCTTACAGCAGCTGCAAGCAGTCATATTCATGGTTAACAGTTGAAAACATTCATTACAAATTCAGAAATATATCACAATCTGAGCTCATGGTGCCTTAAAACATTTTATTGCATACAGTAGTGTAAACAAATACGGCCATTTCTTAAAAACGAAATCTCTGATGTTCCAAAAATCACAAAATTCTGAGGTAACTGTAGTGTGCAACATTTCAAATTGTTATTTGAGAAGGGTGATTTTTAAACATTCAATTTATAACGACAGTTATCTCAGGACACTTTAAAGATAGAGTAGGTAACTAATAACTAAAGTAACTAATAACTCAAGCTGTCAAATGAATGTAATGGAGTAACTAAAGTAACTAGTAACTAAAGTAACTAGTAACTAAAGCTGTCAGATGAATGTAGTGGAGTAAATAAAGTAACTAGTAACTAAAGTAACTAGTAACTAAAGCTATCAAATGATTGTAATGGAGTACCTAAAGTAATGTAACTGTCAGAGAATGTAGGATGGCAATGCCACAATGCCAATCTAGCAGTTCCACACATACTCTAGACTGTTGCGATTTGACAACCGCAAGTCGAGAGCTGCCCGCGAGCCTCGGACAAACTGGCGGCCGTACGAGAGGTGTGGGACGCGTGGGCGCAGCAGCTGCCTCGCCTCTCCAACCTGGGCGCCTACGTGACGGTGGACAAGCAGCTGGTGCCCTTTAGAGGCGTATTGCTTTGTTGCTATTGCTTGTTGTTTTTTTTAAATTTTTTTTACCATTGCCGTACAATTGTCTTTGTGTGTGTATGTGTGTATTTTTTTAATTTTTTCTTCCATCTCGTTCCATGTTACATGCTCTTGTTTGACACGCTGCTTCCAAAAGGTTGATGCGCCCTCTGCCAGTACATGCCAAGCAAGCCCGCCAGTAACGAACTCAAGTCGTGTGAGAGGTCTTGGGTTCAACTCCTGCAGGTACCCACAAGGTAGGGGCTGGTAAAAATGTATTATTTAATTTAAAGTCCAGTTTATAGTTAAATTACTCTGGCCAACCAGAGTTCTGTGTCTGGGAATGAAGTCCTTTTCTCTGGCTCTTCCAACTCATACTTACCGGGATCAAGAAGGTGGTTCACCCAGGGCGAGGCTTAACCATTGCACTCCGGTTATGCTGACCCCTGCCAATTCCCCAAATGTGGGAATCTCGACTGCATAATTTGTGGTAGTGGGGGACTGCGTTCGCGCTCTCCCCCGAACATAATGTTGAAAAAAACATAGTTTGCCTTATGATGTGCTGCATGCTACCAACTTTGTTCAAATTGGACTATGCATTTTGTCTGGACCGTTGCATCTTGCTGGGAATATGCTTGTTGAGTAGTTTGGATGCCAGTGATGAATGGGTGTGGCCTTTGGGATGTGTGACCACGTTATGCGTGTTCTCCCCTCCAAGGTTTTTCTCTCTTTAGGGGAATCAATGTACTTCAATTTTTCCAATGCTAGCATGCTTTGGTGAAAGGCTTTTGTGCAGCAGGTTTGCTTTCTGACATGCAGAAACAGCTTGCCAAGGTCTGATACTGCTGAAAGCACTGAACTCTGGGCTGATGGATTGTAGCAACCGCCAGCCAGAGTTCTGTGTCTGGGAATGAAGTCCTTTTCTCTGACTCTTCCAACTCATACTTACCTGGCAGGGGAGATACCATGATCAAGAAGGTGGATCCAAGGTTTTTCTCTTTTTAGGGGAATCAATGTACTCCAATTTTTCCAATGCTAGCATGCTTTGTTTAACCCTTGTGTTGACCTTCGGGTCCCTGGGACCCATGCAGTTTGACCCATCGTGCTTTCCTTTGGGTCACCGGGACCAAAAATCAAAGTTAAGTTCATACTTTGTAGCCCTGATTTTCCACTTGCCGATAGCAATCAACAAACTTTAACGGTAGTGTGAACAGTACTGCCTAAGGAGCTGCTGGTCCACTTCTACACAGCCATCGTCCAGTCTGTCCTCTGCACGTCCATCACTGTCTGGTTTGGATCTGTCACCAAAAAGGACAGGAGCAAACAGACAGTTAGGACAGCAGAAAAAATCTTCGGTGCCAACCTGCCCTCCGTTCATGACTTATACTCTTCCAGAGTCAGGAAACGGGCAGGAACCATCACTGCAGACCCTTCTCACCCCGGACACAACCTGTTCCAGCTTCTCCCCTCTGGTAGGCGGTACAGAGTACTGGACGCCAAAACCAACAGATACAGGAACAGTTTCTACCCACAAGCCATCTCTCAGATCAACAGCTGACTTCTTAACCACAGTGTCAGGTTCAATTCTGGTCAATAACCCAGTAACCTGTTTACTGGTTCTACTTATTATTCCATTTATTTAGTATTATTCATCATTCTCATTCTCATATCTCATTTATTATTTACTATTTACTCATCATACCCATTCTCAAATCTCACTTATTATTTGATATTTATTAATTATTTCCTATTTCAGAACTGTTCATAATGTTCACACTGTTCATATTGTAATATAACAACATAATACTCTTGCTCCTAGTACCCTTTGCACTATGCTCCACATTTAAATACATTTTATTGAACTCTTCATTGCACTCATGCCTCTATATTGTTTCTGTTTAGAGTATGTATATATTAGTGTGTATATTTTCTTTTGGTTGTTTTCTATGTGTAAGCACATTGTGAGCAACTATGCTCCAAAAAAAAATTCCTCGTATGTGTCCTCATACCTGGCAAAGCTGATTCTGATTCTGATCTTAAGACTTGGAAAGTCCTGTAGTGTGACCAAACTGTATTGGGATTGGATGTCTTGATTCATCTGTCTACAAGTCACTATAAGAGGTATAGACTGAGCTTAGTAGCACAATTCATTTCATTTGTACTGAAAGGGAGAGGCAACTTTCCAACCTTGCTCATCTCATTCAGTTTTCCTTCACCCTAAACCCTTAAAGGCTGTTTTTTAAAAGGTTTTTTAAAGGAAAGACACTTAAAGATGGAATTAGGGTTAAGTTTCACTTAGATAACATGACCTTCTGTTCTTTATGCAGTGCAGAGTACAGCACCTTCATCACCGAGGGAAAGTGAGGCCAGATGTCAGGAGACAGAGAGCAGCACTCAAGAGAGTGAAATTCAGGGCCAGGCAGGGGACCCAAGACAATTGTTTCCTTATAATGTGGCAGAATTTGTGCAAGATATTGTTTGGGCTTCATAGAAATACAGCAGTGTAGATGTTGGTCTGTTTACATTATGAACCTACGATGTAGGTTTCTCTCTCTGTCTGTCGCTCTCTCCCTCTCTCTTTCTCTCTGTCTTTGTCTCTTTTTCTCTCTCTCTCTCTCTTGGCTTTCTGCTGTCCCTGTTTATCTCCGTTTGCTCAGCCCTGTTTATCTGGAGGAAGATGATGCTCTTGAAGAGGCAATTCAGCGTAGTCATGAAAAGGCTTCTTTCTATATGTTAAATGCCAGACTTGACCTGATCAACTCTTTAGAGTCAGAGGAGCAGAGGGGGAAGGAGAAAAAGGGCCGTCTTGATCTACTCTTTACTGAGACAAAGGATGATAATTAAACAGCTTGATATGGAGTCTACACCATTGAATCATTAAATCATATCTTCCCAACCCGACTGCAGCATACATTAACAGAAATACCCTGTTTTCCAATTATTGTTTTTAACTTTTTGAAAATACAACACTACCCACAACAACTTCATGCATAGGCTACATCTGCTGGAGTAAGGATGAGGAAATATTTAATAAGTGAACTTTACCTTTAATTTATGGGGGAGCTGTGCGACTTTCTGTGTCAACGCGACATTCTCCGACGTCCAATGTCCCGATGTCCACCGAGGATCTCGTCTCAACCAAATCTACATGGCTCGCAAGGATGGCAAAATAATCACGTCTCTGGACTGTGTGTGTGTGTGTGTGTGTGTGTGTGTGTGTGGGTGTGTGTGTTCCACCAGTTTCTCTCCACTGGCCAATGTGATTTCATAAAACTTTTCAAAAAACCCTTCCAACATGTCCCAAACTGAACTTCTGTGAACTTGAGCAAGGAATCATCGTCCAATACGTACCTACCTTCTCCGGCTTGGGTCACACCAACATTTCCTTTAGTTTTGTAGATTTTTCTGTTGTGTTTTTTGAAATGCTTTCCTTTTATGACCTTCAGGGCCACCGTAGTAAATCACTTGTAGAGACAACTTAAAACATTGTCTAACGACAGGTGAACATACATTTTTTTACATTGCAGAGTTGTTCATCTAGGTGGCTCTGACGTCAACAAATACATTTTACTCCTGTGTCTCCATTTGTTTGAATCACTTTATTGCAGCTTTCCCCCACCTGATATACAAAGTTAACCAACATAAAACAACATTTCATTTTTATCAATCTGTTCATTTTTGTAGTATGTATTTACATTTAGACACACAGCATATACATGTATGAAATATGCAACATCTGCGTCATAACATAAGAAATCATGCAATGGTTAAATTTAAACAGATAAGAACACACCCATACAATATAGTAAGATGCAGTGAATCATGTGTAGCGTTACACCCCTATGTTAAACATATAACTCAAAAGTGAAAAATCCAAAGAAAATATTAAACAGCTTTGACAATGTCTCCTTTTTGTTAATATGAATATGTATTGCCGCCACATGAAGACCAAATGTGAAAGGTATTTTTTGTGGTGCCTTTGTCACGTGTACAAAGATTGTTTGTCACCAGTGTAGAGGATGTTCCCTTTCTTTTAATCACAGTAGTTATCAGTTGGTGGGGTGTTTTTTGTGGAATAGTCACAGCAGCTGCATTTTGGGTTAAAGACCAGATTATTTTGGCACTTTTGGATGTAGGTTCTTCCATCCCAACAATTGTAAAAAGAATGTGGGTCAGCAGGGTTGGTGTATTGCCCATTTCTCTTTCCATTACAGAAGTTTGCAATGGATGGAGTTGTAGGTTTTGTAGTGGGTGGAGTTGTAGGTTTTGCAGTGGGTGGAGTTGTACGTTTTGTAGTGGGTGGAGTTGTAGGTTTTGCAGTGGGTGGAGTTGTACGTTTTGTAGTGAATGGAGTTGTAGGTTTTGCAGTGGGTGGAGTTGTAGGTTTTGCAGTGGGTGGAGTTGTACGTTTTGTAGTGAATGGAGTTGTAGGTTTTGCAGTTGCATCATAGTCACAGCAGCTGCATTTTGGGTTAAAGACCAGATTATTTTGGCACTTTTGGATGTAGGTTCTTCCATCCCAACAATTGTAAAAAGAATTTGGGTCAGCAGGGTTGGTGTATTGCCCATTTCTCTTTCCATTACAGAAGTTTGCAGTGGATGGAGTTGTAGGTTTTGCAGTGGGTGGAGTTGTACGTTTTGTAGTGAATGGAGTTGTAGGTTTTGCAGTGGAAGGAGTTGTACGTTTTGTAGTGAATGGAGTTGTAGGTTTTGCAGTGGGTGGAGTTGTACGTTTTGTAGTGAATGGAGTTGTAGGTTTTGCAGTGGGTGGAGTTGTACGTTTTGTAGTGAATGGGGTTGTAGGTTTTGCAGTGGGTGGAGTTGTACGTTTTGTAGTGGGTGGAGTTGTAGGTTTTGCAGTGGGTGGAGTTGTACGTTTTGTAGTGAATGGAGTTGTAGGTTTTGCAGTGGAAGGAGTTGTACGTTTTGTAGTGAATGGAGTTGTAGGTTTTGCAGTGGGTGGAGTTGTACGTTTTGTAGTGAATGGGGTTGTAGGTTTTGCAGTGGGTGGAGTTGTACGTTTTGTAGTGGGTGGAGTTGTAGGTTTTGCAGTGGGTGGAGTTGTACGTTTTGTAGTGGGTGGAGTTGTAGGTTTTACAGTGGGTGGAGTTGTAGGTTTTGCAGTGGGTGGAGTTGTAGGTTTTGCAGTAGCATCATAGTCACAGCAGCTGCATTTTGGGTTAAAGACCAGATTATTTTGGCACTTTTGGATGTAGGTTCTTCCATCCCAACAATTGTAAAAAGAATTTGGGTCAGCAGGGTTGGTGTATTGCCCATTTCTCTTTCCATTACAGAAGTTTGGTGTATTTGCAGTGGATGGAGTTGTAGGTTTTGCAGTGGGTGGAGTTGTACGTTTTGTAGTGGGTGGACTTGTAGGTTTTGCAGTGGGTGGAGTTGTAGGTTTTGCAGTTGCATCATAGTCACAGCAGCTGCATTTTGGGTTAAAGACCAGATTATTTTGACACTTTTGGATGTAGGTTCTTCCATCCCAACAATTGTAAAAAGAATGTGGGTCAGCAGGGTTGGTGTATTGCCCATTTCTCTTTCCATTACAGAAGTTTGGTGTATTTGCAGTGGATGGAGTTGTAGGTTTTGCAGTGGGTGGAGTTGTACGTTTTGTAGTGGGTGGACTTGTAGGTTTTGCAGTGGGTGGAGTTGTAGGTTTTGTAGTGGGTGGACTTGTAGGTTTTGCAGTGGGTGGAGTTGTAGGTTTTGCAGTGGGTGGAGTTGTAGGTTTTGCAGTGGGTGGAGTTGTAGGTTTTGCAGTAGCATCATAGTCACAGCAGCTGCATTTTGGGTTAAAGACCAGATTATTTTGGCACTTTTGGATGTAGGTTCTTCCATCCCAACAATTGTAAAAAGAATGTGGGTCAGCAGGGTTGGTGTATTGCCCATTTCTCTTTCCATTACAGAAGTTTGGAGGCACTGCAGCTGTATCCGTGAGGCCAGGATATCCTGAAGGAATCAGATCAGAGAGTCATACTGTGTTAACTGTTCTTCTTCTTTAACTCTGTTTGATCATAAATTCATATCCCTGCTGAGATTCTATACAGAAAGAGCATCCATTGTCATTCTGTAAAGTCAATTAGAAAAGAAGAGGCAGTCCCTCCAGGCAGAGGCAGTCCCTCCAGGGTGTTGCGATTTTGCCAATTCACATTCACAATTCAACCAATCACTGTGACTTTGGTGCAACACGCAATATTGACCAATCACTGCAACTTTTTTGACCAATAATAACCAGAGTTTCCCTCAACTCAACCAATCCAAGCAGTCCCACCTGCCAGACTTTGTATCAGTGTGTGACTCTGAGAGCCAATGACCAGGCGGCAGTGAGAACGGGTTGATGTCACATGTACATGATGTGCAAATTCATTTCCTGGTTTCTGCTATGAAGCTGAGACGTGTTTAACTTGTTTATCAATAAACGGTGTATGCTGGACTGGATAAACCAGAAATGAGATGTAGTACAGGATGAACTAAATTGAGGACAGCTACGCACGTTATTGTAAGTGCAACGATAAGTTAAAGTCCAATAAGTCCTTTATCAAACCGTATGAATGTGTGTCCCAGCCCAGGACAGGAAACTAACTAACAATGGAAAGATCAACCAGCCACTGACAGACATGTTCAAATTTGATTCATTCAATACATTATTATTTAGTCTTAAATCCACTAGTCATTTTCATAGAGACACATTATATTACATTAACATTTGCAGCATCCTAAGCCTTTTTGGTAAGATTCCTAGGAAAACCCAGCCTACAGCCTACAAACAAGTTTCCTTTTAATTTTTAAAGAACTATAAAAACATCTTTTTTGCAACATTCTCTGTCTCCCACAACTTCATTGAAACAAACAACACAAAAAACATTGCAACTATTATCGCAATTTTTGTTACAAAATTTCCCTCAACATCAGGCATTTGGGCCACAACAATCTGAAAAAAGGGCCGCAAAATCCTGGAGGGACTGCAGAGGTGATTACATTATATTATATATTATATTATATGAATGAGATTAAATTAAATACACACTAAGAACAACCACCGCATGACAGGATACGATATGAAGTTTTGAATTTTGGTTACCAAGAACCAGAAGATAAGATTGAGTTGCCCTGTTTACATAACTGTCCACCTTCATCTATCTGCTAGTGCTATTAATTATGTTTAAAGCATGTTATGAACTTACCCAAGCTGGCGATGATCAAACAGAGACCTTCAAAGTGACAGACTGGTTATTATTTGATTAAAAAATTGTTAAACAAAACCAAAACTATCTGCATGGCTAGATACCACTGGAGGTAAGTGAGAAAATATGCATTACAATAACTTGTCCAGTGTGCCTTACCTGCAGTTAGAGTGACTTTGCACATGTTGCCACTATGTAGATAAGCAGAAATTAAATGAATTGCATTAACATGCAGCTGAAAAATATGAACATGAATTGTTTAATTTGATTAATAAACATTATTAGCAAAACTGTTGCCATACAAATTGAATTTCATGTTGGAAAACTGCACATCTTTTCTGTTCAAAATGGTCTTAGAAAGTAGGTCAGTTTCATATTCTGTGGCGTGTCTATCAGTGCCGCTTAGCACTTAGCACAGTTTGTAGGTTTACTTAGTATTGGAACTCTTATTTTCATACACGTTACATACACAGCTGATGTGGTTTTGCATTTAAGACGTAGGTAGGAGTAACTGATGTAGTCCGCAGCCAACTTAAACAATCAATGTTGTCCAAGATAAAAACTTAAATTCTTCATACCACAAGCTTTTGGTATAGCAGGATAGTTATTACTCAGCATAGTTTAAGTGCAGTGGTGCTCATAAGTTTACATACCCATGCTTAAATTGACTAATAAGAGGAATAAAAAAATCATCTTTTGTAAATAGATCTTAATGCCTTAATTTAAAAAAAAGGAAAACTCCAACCAATTGTCTTTGTGAATGAATAATGTATTGGAAATAAATAAATGTTCTTCCTTAAAATGCAGGGGACATAAGTATATACCCCCCTATGTTAAATTCCCATGGAGATTTTTATTATTAAAGACCAGTTATTACATAGATCAGGATACTATGCACCCTGATAAAGTTCCCTTGGCCTTTGGAATTAAAATAGCCCCCCCCCTCCATCATCAAATACTCTTCACCATACAAAGAGATTGGCAAGTTTTCAGTTAGACTAATAGCTGGTTCGATTTGCACTGAGAGATGATTTTATGCAAAGTATCCCATGCCAATCTCTATGTATGGTGAAGGGTATGTAATGATGGGGGGGGGGGGAGGCTATCACATACCCTTCACCATTTTAATTCCAAAGGCCAAGGGAACTTGATCAGGATGCATAGTATCCTGATCCATGTAATAACTGGCCTTTAATAATAAAAATCTGCCTGCCTCTATGGGAATTTAATGAAGAACATTTATTTATTTCCAATACATTATTCATTCAAAAAGAAAATTGATGTCCTTAAAAGGTTGGATTTTTCCTTTTTTTTTAAATTTTTAAATTTTTTTTGATTTTTTTTAGTCTTCTTTTTAGTCAATTTAAGCATTTGCATGTAAACTTATGAGCAAAACTGTATCTGCTTTACCCAAATCAATTTGAAAGTAAAGTCATAATATGGCCACAAAAACCCAACTGTACCAGCATATAGTCAGACCCAGGCTGCTGTTTGAGAAATTATACTATTTTACAGCACCAATGATATTTTCACTTACCTTTATCAGGATGGTGGGTAAAGATTCAATCAGTGATTAAACAGCACCTGTAATCATTAAAGAACACAATCAAAACTCTAAATACACAAATGTAATTAAAACGGAAAGAAATGAGTGATCAGAATTTAGATAAAATATGAATTAAAACAATATCAAAGGTATAGGGAGCAGTAAGAACATGGCGCTCAGATCAGGCGGGATTTGACTTAACAGGTTGGTGACTCTATGATTATAATCAATCAAGTTTGATTCATTAATTCTCTGCATCATGCAAAAATGGCTGCTCCTTCCCAAGTGTCGGACCAACAGACTCAAGGACTTCTTTTGTCCCTCATGCCATAAAACTATACAACTTCTCACTCAGGGGGAGGAGGAAATAGGGCAGAGAGGCCAATACATACATACATACACATATACACACACACACACACACACATACATACATACATACATACATACATACATACATACATACATACACATATACACACACACACACACACACACATACATACATACATACATACATACATACATACATACATACATACATACATACATACATACACACACACACATACATACATACATACATACATACATACATACATACATACATACATACATACATACATACATACATACATACACACACACATACATACATACCCAGACTTGCACTGACACTTTTTTACTATGATATTTATGGTTAATGTCCTTTTACAGCCAAATGTTCCTTATTATTATTACTATTATTATTATTATAATTACTGTTATTGTTTTTCTCTATACTGTCTTTTACTGTATTTCTTGCAAAAACTGATGCTGGAATTTCAATTTTCTTGCGGAAGTCATCCCAAAAGGATTAATAAAGAGAAGTCTAAGTCAAAAAAAAAAATGTATGACGGAAAATGATCACATGTACATTATTGGGACCACTAACAATAATAATAATAACATCAGAAAGCTACAGCAAAATGTAAAGAGAAAGCAGGTAGGATATAACAATATACATAGCAACAACAAAGAAATCAAATTAAATGGAGTTTGTCAAAATCAGAGTGAAAGGGATACTTACAAATGTAGTGGTGAAAGAAGCGTATTGTGTCTGATGGATGGCTGATGGATGTCTGGTGGATGTGTGGCTGAGCAGTTTATATTGGGTAGACAGCTGAGGGACCTGGTAAACAGGGTGAATAATTACTCCAAGTTCCTGTCGTTCTTGGCCAGTTGCTAATAGAATTCCTTCAATCAACAAATATTTCTTAAACATTATCATTTGTAAAAAGTGGTTAATTACAGTGAGGTGTCAGCATGTGGCAATTATCTAGGGAGGGGTAATTGCTGCATTGTTGCATACAATTATTCTAATTAATGTCCTAATTATACTTTTATTGTATCTTAACCCTGAGAACCCTGCAGTCATCATTACTAATGTGCACTAGAGACGGAGTCAGACCTCTTACAACAACTTGAAATTAATAACTTAAGTAAACTATGTAGCATATGTATGTAGGTTAAGAACATCAAAACAGCGGCACACAAAACAGCGGCATAGCTTTGTTTTTTTACCTGCAACAGCGTGACTGGAGGCATTATGTTTTGGGGTTTTCTGCACATCCATCCATCTGTCCATCTGTCCATCCGTCCATCTGCTCATCCCATTCTCGTGAATGTGATAGCTCAAGAACGCCTTGAATGATTGACTTCAAATTTGGCACAAACGTCCACTTAGACTCATGGATGAAGTGGATACATTTTAGAGGTCATAGGTCAATGCCACGGTGACCTCACAAAACAGGTTTTTGACCAGGTGTTTCTATGTTAATTATGACATAGTTTTGCATAAAGTGTCTTAGAGGAAAAACTTGTGATGACACTTTATATCCAGAATATCAAAGGTCAACCTCACTATGACTATGTTCTACAAAAATGGGTTTCTGGTCTATATCCAGCATCATAATTCAGAAACAGAAGGGGAAATTGTAATCATATGTCATATTTGGTCAGATACTGAATTGGTGACCCTAATCTTAAAACTGTGGTGATTGTATCTTGTATCTTGAGCTTCAGGTGATTGCCGTTGCTCCTCTGTACTACTCTGTAAAATAAAGTCTCTAAGTGAAGACAGCATGTTTCTCACTGGGAATTATTCACTGGAATCATACATGTTAATATAGTGATAGCTTGCTTTTTTCCAATAAATGCACTAAAAGCGCCCATATTCTGCTCATTTTCAGGTTCATAATTGTATTTTGAGGTTGTACCAGAATAGGTTTACATGGTTTCATTTTCAAAAAACACCATATTCTAGATGAGACAAAATAACACCCCAAATCTCAGAAAAAGAGATTTTCCACACTCACACACACACATACACACACACACAACCAAGCATGTCAATTTAGTGAAAACCTACATTTAGCCAAAAAATACACGTAATGCCTTTAGTCATAGCGGGTGTATTGCTAAGGAGCCAAGGAAGCACAGTGATGAGTTAGAAAATAGTATTAAGTGAATACATTGAGTATGTGTTGCTACTCCACGGATAAAAGTATCAAAAAGTTGCACTAGGTTTTAACTGTCTCACCACATTTATATGCAGAACTTAGTGTTGCGATCTAATTATTGTTTACCTGACCTTACTGGGTTGTGCCTGTTTCTTTTATTTTTTGCTTCCTTGTATCTCTCTCTCTCAGTTTTCATTTCCCTTGCCAGCCTCAAGTATTGGCACACGTTAAAGAGGTTGGAATGTTTAGCACGTGAAAAGTAGGTTAAAAATGCAGCCGGAGAAACACATGTACCATTCTCTGGAATACTTTGCAGTATGCTGTTTGGTAAAAATCTAATTAAGGCCAGTTGCAATGTCCTATTTATACTCTTGCTGTAACTTGGTACAAAAGAGCAGAGCCATTAATGCCATGTCCTTGTTACTTTGCTTTGAAATTGTATTTGCAAAAATAGCATGATTCCACCATGCATTCGTCATTACTAATGTGCACTAGAGACTGAGGCAGACCACTTACAACAACTTGAAGTTGATAAATTAAGTAAAGTATGTAGCTAATGTATGTAGGTTAAGAACATCAAAACAGCGGCACACAACACAGCGGCATAATTGTTTTTATACCTGCAACAGCGTTACTGGAGGCATTATGTTTTGGGGTTTTCTGCACATCCATCAGTCCATTCCTTCACCCCATTCACGTCCATTTAGACTCATGGACGAATTGAACATATTTTGGTGGTCATAGGCCAGTGTGACCTCACAAAACCTGTTTTAGACCATGACTCAAGTGGTCTTAAGTTAATTATCACATGATTTCATGAACATCAACTAAAATGATTAATGTATTTGTGAGAAAAAGTAAAACTACTTAAATTAAACAAGCCAGACGGAGCGGTGTCAATCTTGCCAGCATTCCAGTTACTATTATAAACCTTTTTCACGGCAGACATGTTGACATGTCATAGTAGGAAAAGCACAGGTGTATTCACAACCATTAATACAGACTATTAAGACAAACAATAACTATTTGTGGCCACTGGTATTTTGCCTACCTGTTGTTCTGGGCTAAGCCAGTAGGCTACACTGTTGGTTCCATTTAAGGCTCTGGTAAACAGGATCTGGTAATCCAGAAATTTGGTATTTGGATCACAGTGATCCCTTCCTATGTTCCTTTAAAAAACTGTCATAAAAGTAAGATGGATCAGGTGATCCTGAAGAGCAAAACATGGAATATCCAAATCCAGATCAATTTGATCCACATTACATTTTTTGAAAGACTGGCCCCTGGATATAAAATCCCATCATACATTTTTACTATAAGACACTTTATGTGAAATCATGTGATAATTAACTTAAGACCACTTGAGTCATGGTCTAAAACAGGTTTTGTGAGGTCACACTGGCCTATGACCACCAAAATATGTTCAATTCGTCCATGAGTCTAAATGGACGTGAATGGGGTGAAGGAATGGACTGATGAATGTGCAGAAAACCCCAAAACATAATGCCTCCAGTAACGCTGTTGCAGGTATAAAAACAATTATGCCGCTGTGTTGTGTGCCGCTGTTTTGATGTTCTTAACCTACATACATTAGCTACATACTTTACTTAATTTATCAACTTCAAGTTGTTGTAAGTGGTCTGCCTCAGTCTCTAGTGCACATTAGTAATGACAAATGCATGGTGGAATCATGCTATTTTTGCAAATACAATTTCAAAGCAAAGTAACAAGGACATGGCATTAATGGCTCTGCTCTTTTGTACCAAGTTACAGCAAGAGTATAAATAGGACATTGCAACTGGCCTTAATTAGATTTTTACCAAACAGCATACTGCAAAGTATTCCAGAGAATGGTACATGTGTTTCTCCGGCTGCATTTTTAACCTACTTTTCACGTGCTAAACATTCCAACCTCTTTAACGTGTGCCAATACTTGAGGCTGGCAAGGAAATGAAAACTGAGAGAGAGATACAAGGAAGCAAAAAATAAAAAATAAACAGGCACAACCCAGTAAGGTCAGGTAAACAATAATTAGATCGCAACACTAAGTTCTGCATATAAATGTGGTGAGACAGTTAAAACCTAGTGCAACTTTTTGATACTTTTATCCGTGGAGTAGCAACACATACTCAATGTATTCACTTAATACTATTTTCTAGCTCATCACTGTGCTTCCTTGGCTCCTTAGCAATACACCCGCTATGACTAAAGGCATTACGTGTATTTTTTGGCTAAATGTAGGTTTTCACTAAATTGACATGCTTGGTTGTGTGTGTGTGTGTGTGTGTGTGTGTGTGTGTATGTGTGTGTGTGTGAGTGTGGAAAATCTCTTTTTCTGAGATTTGGGGTGTTATTTTGTCTCATCTAAAAAATGGTGTTTTTTTTAAATGAAACCATGTAAACCTATTCTGGTACAACCTCAAAATACAATTATGAACCTGAAAATGAGCAGAATATGGGCGCTTTTAGTGCATTTATTGGAAAAAAGCAAGCTATCACTATATTAACATGTATGATTCCAGTGAATAATTCCCAGTGAGAAACATGCTGTCTTCACTTAGAGACTTTATTTTACAGAGTAGTACAGAGGAGCAACGGCAATCACCTGAAGCTCAAGATACAAGATACAATCACCACAGTTTTAAGATTAGGGTCACCAATTCAGTATCTGACCAAATATGACATATGATTACAATTTCCCCTTCTGTTTCTGAGTTATGATGCTGGATATAGACCAGAAACCCATTTTTGTAGAACATGAATGTGTCACAGTGAGGTTGGCCTTTAATATTCTGGATATAAAGTGTCATCACAAGTTTTTCCTCTAAGACACTTTATGCAAAACTATGTCATAATTAACATAGAAACACCTGAGTCATGGTCAAAAACCTGTTTTGTGAGGTCACCGTGGCATTGACCTATGACCTCTAAAATGTATCCACTTCTTCCATGAGTCTAAGTGGACGTTTGTGCCAAATTTGAAGTCAATCATTCAAGGCGTTCTTGAGCTATTACATTCACGAGAATGGGATGAGCAGATGGACGGATGGACAGATGGACAGATGGATGGATGTGCAGAAAACCCCAAAACATAATGCCTCCAGTCACGCTGTTGCAGGTAAAAAAACAAAGCTATGCCGCTGTTTTGATGTTCTTAACCTACATACATAAGCTACATAGTTTACTTAAGTTATTAATTTCAAGTTGTTGTAAGAGGTCTGACTCCGTCTCTAGTGCACATTAGTAATGATGACTGCAGGGTTCTCAGGGTTAAGATACAATAAAAGTATAATTAGGACATTAATTAGAATAATTGCATGAAACAATGCAGCAATTACCCCTCCCTAGATAATTGCCACATGCTGACAGCTCACTGTAATTAACCACTTCTTACAAATGATAATGTTTAAGAAATATTTGTTGATTGAAGGAATTCTATTAGCAACTGGCCAAGAACGACAGGAACTTGGAGTAATTATTCACCCTGTTTACCAGGTCCCTCAGCTGTCTACCCAATATAAACTGCTCAGCCACACATCCACCAGACATCCATCAGCCATCCATCAGACACAATACGCTTCTTTCACCACTACATTTGTAAGTATCCTTTTCACTCTGATTTTGACAAACTACATTTAATTTGATTTCTTTGTTGTTGCTATGTATATTGTTATATCCTACCTGCTTTCTCTTTACATTTTGCTGTAGCTTTCTGATGTTATTATTATTATTATTATTAGTGGTCCCAATAATGTACATGTGATCATTTTCAGTCATACATTTTTTTTTTTACTTAGACTTCTCTTTATTAATCCTTTTGGGATGACTTCCGCAAGAAAATTTACATTCCAGCATCAGTTTTTGCAAGAAATACAGTAAAAGACGGTACAGAGAAAAACAATAACAGTAATAATAATAATAATAATAATAATAATAATAATAATAATAATAATAATAATAATAATAATAATAAGGAACATTTGGCTGTAAAAGGACATTAACCATAAATATTATAGTAAAAAAGTGTCAGTGTAAGTCTGGGTATGTATGTATGTATGTATGTATGTATGTATGTATGTATGTATGTATGTATGTATGTATGTGTGTGTGTGTATGTGTGTATGTATGTATGTATGTATGTATGTATGTATGTATGTATGTATGTATGTATGTGTGTATGAGTGTGCATTTTGCATGATGCAGGGAATTAATGAATCAAACTTGATTGATTATAATCATAGAGTCACCAACCTGTTGAGTCAAATCCCGCCTGATCTGAGCGCCATGTTCTTTCTGCTCCCTATACCTTTGATATTGTTTTAATTCATATTTTATCTAAATTCTGATCACTCATTTCTTTCCGTTTTAATTACATTTGTGTATTTAGAGTTTTGATTGTGTTCTTTAATGATTACAGGTGCTGTTTAATCACTGATTGAATCTTTACCCACCATCCTGATAAAGGTAAGTGAAAATATCATTGGTGCTGTAAAATAGTATAATTTCTCAAACAGCATCCTGGGTCTGACTATATGCTGGTACAGTTGGGTTTTTGTGGCAATATTATGACTTTACTTTCAAATTGATTTGGGTAAAGCAGATACAGTTTTGCTCATAAGTTTACATGCAAATGCTTAAATTGACTAAAAGAAGACTAAAAAAATCATCTTTAATTGAAAAATTTAATTAAAAAAGGAAAAATCCAACCTTTTAAGGACATCAATTTTCTTTTGAATGAATAATGTATTGAAATAAATAAATGTTCTTTATTAAAATGCAGGGGGCATAAGTATACACCCCCTATGTTAAATTCCCATAGAGGCAGGCAGATTTTTATTATTAAAGGCCAGTTATTACATGGATCAGGATACTATGCATCCTGATAAAGTTCCCTTGGCCTTTGGAATTAAAATGGTGAAGGGTATGTGATAGCCCCCCCCCCCCATCATTACATACCCTTCACCATACATAGAGATTGGCATGGGATACTTTCCATAAAATCATCTCTCAGTGCAAATCGAACCAGCTATTAGTCTAACTGAAAAATTGCCAATCTCTATGTATGGTGAAGAGTATGTGATGATGGGGGGGGGGTATTTTAATTCCAAAGCCAAGGGAACTTTATCAGGGTGCATAGTATCCTGATCCATGTAATAACTGGTCTTTAATAATAAAAATCTCCATGGGAATTTAACATAGGGGGGTATATACTTATGTCCCCTGCATTTTAAGGAAGAACATTTATTTATTTCTAATACATTATTCATTCACAAAGACAATTGGTTGGAGTTTTCCTTTTTTTTAAATTAAGGCATTAAGATCTATTTACAAAAGATGATTTTTTTATTCCTCTTATTAGTCAATTTAAGCATGGGTATGTAAACTTATGAGCACCACTGCACTTAAACTATGCTGAGTAATAACTATCCTGCTATGCCAAAAGCTTGTGGTATGAAGAACTTAAGTTTTTATCTTGGACAACATTGATTGTTTAAGTTGGCTGCGGACTACATCAGTTACTCCTACCTACGTCTTAAATGCAAAACCACATCAGCTGTGTATGTAACGTGTATGAAAATAAGAGTTCCAATACTAAGTAAACCAACAAACTGTGCTAAGTGCTAAGCGGCACTGATAGACACGCCACAGAATATGAAACTGACCTACTTTCTAAGACCATTTTGAACAGAAAAGATGTGCAGTTTTCCAACATGAAATTCAATTTGTGTGGCAACAGTTTTGCTAATAATGTTTATTAATTAAATTAAACAATTCATGTTTATATTTTTCAGCTGCATGTTAATGCAATTCATTTAATTTCTGCTTATCTACATAGTGGCAACATGTGCAAACTCACTCTAACTGCAGGTAAGGCACACTGGACAAGTTATTGTAATGCATATTTTCTCACTTACCTCCAGTGGTATCTAGCCATGCAGATAGTCTTGGTTTTGTTTAACAATTTTTTAATCAAATAATAACCAGTCTGTCACTTTGAAGGTCTCTGTTTTATCATCGCCAGCTTGGGTAAGTTCATAACATGCTTTAAACATAATTAATAGCACTAGCAGATAGATGAAGGTGGACAGTTATGTAAACAGGGCAACTCATTTTTCAGCCTCTTGCAAAATCTTCTGGTTCTTGGTAACCAAAATTCAAAACTTCATATCGTATCCTGTCATGCGGTGGTTGTTCTTAGTGTGTATTTAATTTAATCTCATTCATATAATATAATATATAATATAATGTAATCACCTCTACAGTTCCTCCAGGATTTTACGGCCCTTTTTTCAGATTGTTGTGGCCCAAATGCCTGATGTTGAGGGAAATTTTTTAACAAAAATTGCGATAATAGTTGCAATGTTTTTTGTGTTGTTTGTTTCAATGAAGTTGTGGGAGACAGAGAATGTTGCAAAAAAGATGTTTTTATAGTTCTTTAAAAATTAAAAGGAAACTTGTTTGTAGGCTGTAGGCTGGGTTTTCCTAGGAATCTTACCAAAAAGGCTTAGGATGCTGCAAATGTTAATGTAATATAATGTGTCTCTATGAAAATGACTAGTGGATTTAAGACTAAATAATAATGTATTGAATGAATCAAATTTGAACATGTCTGTCAGTGGCTTGTTGATCTTTCCATTGTTAGTTAATTTCCTGTCCTGGGCTGGGACACACATTTATACGGTTTGATAAAGGACTTATTGGACTTTAACTTATCGTTGCACTTACAATAACGTGCGTAGCTGTCCTCAATTTAGTTCATCCTGTACTACGTCTCATTTCTGGTTTATCCAGTCCAGCATACACCGTTTATTGATAAACAAGTTAGACACGTCTCAGCTTCATAGCAGAAACCAGGAAATGAATTTGCACATCATGTACATGTGACATCAACCCGTTCTCACTGCCGCCTGGTCATTGGCTCTCAGAGTCACATACTGATACAAAGTCTGGCTGGTGGGACTGCTTGGATTGGTTGAGTTGAGGGAAACTCCGGTTATTATTGGTCAAATTTGCCCAAAAGTTGCAGTGATTGGTCAATATTGCGTGTTGCACCAAAGTCACAGTGATTGGTTGAATTGTGAATGTGAATTGGCAAAATCGCAACACCCTGGAGGGACTGCCTCTGCCTGGAGGGACTGCCTCTTCTTTTCTAATTGACTTTACAGAATGACAATGGATGTTCTTTCTGTATAGAATCTCAGCAGGGATATGAATTTATGATCAAACAGAGTTAAAGAACAGTTAACACAATATGACTCTCTGATCTGATTCCTTCAGGATATCCTGGCCTCACGGATACAGCTGCAGTGCCTCCAAACTTCTGTAATGGAAAGAGAAATGGGCAATACACCAACCCTGCTGACCCACATTCTTTTTACAATTGTTGGGATGGAAGAACCTACATCCAAAAGTGCCAAAATAATCTGGTCTTTAACCCAAAATGCAGCTGCTGTGACTATGATGCAACTGCAAAACCTACAACTCCACCTACTGCAAAACCTACAACTCCACCCACTGCAAATACACCAAACTTCTGTAATGGAAAGAGAAATGGGCAATACACCAACCCTGCTGACCCACATTCTTTTTACAATTGTTGGGATGGAAGAACCTACATCCAAAAGTGCCAAAATAATCTGGTCTTTAACCCAAAATGCAGCTGCTGTGACTATGATGCTACTGCAAAACCTACAACTCCACCCACTGCAAAACCTACAACTCCAACCACTGCAAAACCTACAACCCCATTCACTACAAAACGTACAACTCCACCCACTGCAAAACCTACAACTCCACCCACTGCAAAACCTACAACTCCACCCACTACAAAACGTACAACTCCACCCACTGCAAAACCTACAACTCCATTCACTACAAAACGTACAACTCCACCCACTGCAAAACCTACAACTCCACCCACTGCAAAACCTACAACTCCACCCACTACAAAACGTACAACTCCACCCACTGCAAAACCTACAACTCCACCCACTGCAAAACCTACAACTCCATTCACTACAAAACGTACAACTCCAACCACTGCAAAACCTACAACTCCATTTACTACAAAACGGACAACTCCAACCACTGCAAAACCTACAACCCCATTCACTACAAAACGTACAACTCCACCCACTGCAAAACCTACAACTCCATTCACTACAAAACGTACAACTCCACCCACTGCAAAACCTACAACTCCATTCACTACAAAACGTACAACTCCACCCACTGCAAAACCTACAACTCCACCCACTACAAAACCTACAACTCCACCCACTGCAAAACCTACAACCCCATTCACTACAAAACGTACAACTCCACCCACTGCAAAACCTACAACTCCATTCACTACAAAACGTACAACTCCATCCACTGCAAAACCTACAACTCCATTCACTACAAAACGTACAACTCCAACCACTGCAAAACCTACAACTCCATTCACTACAAAACGTACAACTCCATCCACTGCAAAACCTACAACTTCACCCACTACAAAACGTACAACTCCTTCCACTGCAAAACCTACAACTCCATTCACTACAAAACGTACAACTCCATCCACTGCAAAACCTACAACTCCATTCACTACAAAACGTACAACTCCAACCACTGCAAAACCTACAACTCCATTCACTACAAAACGTACAACTCCATCCACTGCAAAACCTACAACTTCACCCACTACAAAACGTACAACTCCTTCCACTGCAAAACCTACAACTCCATTCACTACAAAACGTACAACTACAACCACTGCAAAACCTACAACCGCATTCACTACAAAACGTACAACTCCACCCACTGCAAAACCTACAACTCCATTCACTACAAAACGTACAACTCCTTCCACTGCAAAACCTACAACTCCATTCACTACAAAACGTACAACTCCACCCACTGCAAAACCTACAACTCCACCCACTGCTAATACACCAAACTTCTGTAATGGAAAGAGAAATGGGCAATACACCAACCCTGCTGACCCAAATTCTTTTTACAATTGTTGGGATGGAAGAACCTACATCCAAAAGTGCCAAAATAATCTGGTCTTTAACCCAAAATGCAGCTGCTGTGACTATTCCACAAAAAACACCCCACCAACTGATAACTACTGTGATTAAAAGAAAGGGAACATCCTCTACACTGGTGACAAACAATCTTTGTACACGTGACAAAGGCACCACAAAAAATACCTTTCACATTTGGTCTTCATGTGGCGGCAATACATATTCATATTAACAAAAAGGAAACATTGTCAAAGCTGTTATATGTTTAACATAGGGGTGTAACGCTACACATGATTCACGGAATCTTACTATATTGTATGGGTGTGTTCTTATCTGTTTAAATTTAACCATTGCATGATTTCTTATGTTATGACGCAGATGTTGCATATTTCATACATGTATATGCGGTGTATCTAAATGTAAATACATACTACAAAAATGAATAAATTGATAAAAATGAAATGTTGTTCTATGTTGGTTAACTTTGTATATCAGGTGGGGGAAAGCTGCAATAAAGTGATTCAAACAAATGGAGACACAGGAGTAAAATGTATTTGTTGACGTCAGAGCCACCTACTGTATTATAAGATGAACTACTCTGCAATGTAAAAAAATTTATGTCCACCTGTCGTGAACTATGTTTTAAGTTGTCTCTACAAGTGATTTATTACGGTGACCCTGAAGGTCATAAAAGGAAAGCATTTCAAAAAACACAACAGAAAAATCTACAAAACTAAAGGAAATGTTGGTGTGACCCGAGCCGGAGAAGGTAGGTACGTATTGGACGATGATTCCTTGTCGCTCAAGTTCACGGAAGTTCAGTTTGGGACATGTTGGAAGGGTTTTATGAAAAGTTTTATGAAATCACATTGGCCAGTGGAGAGAAACTGGTGGAACACACACACCCACACACATACACACACACACACACACACACAGAGACACACACACAAACACACAGTCCAGAGACGTGATTATTTTGCCATCCTTGCGAGCCATGTAGATTTGGTTGAGACAAGATCCTCGGTGGACATCGGGACATTGGGCGTCGGAGAATGTCGCGTTGACACAGAAAGTCGCACAGCTCCCCCATAAATTAAAAGTAAAGTTCACTTTCTTCCAGAAGTGTCAAAAATGTTAAAAAGCGTCATAAATGGTGAAAGAAATCCCCATAAAGTAAATTAAAAAAGCTCAGTGGTCGAAAATCTGAATCGTGACACCACTTCAGTAAAAAATGCAACGAAAACATCAGAAATAGCAGCAAAAATGGGGTGGGGGTGGGGGCGTAAAAAACAGAGAAAAAAAAAGAGTCTTGTTTTCAGATTTTTCTGACGCATCTTTTGTCTATTTAAGCAGTATTGTTTTCAACAAAAAAAAAACTCCAAAAATAGTGCAAAAATGTTGGGAACAGGCATTACTTTAAAGTCTTGCTCCCCAGTACAGAGTAACTTGGTTGTAGAATACCAGCTGCAAAATCAGCTTCTTGACCTTTGTCCTCTCCTGGTATGTCAAGCAGCACACGCAAGCTGGGGTTCTCTCTCAGGAGTGATAAAACCTGGAGGGCAATTCAACTCCATACATGAAAGGCCATAAAGATAACTAAAGATGATACAGAACTGTGAGGTAAATCTTACTCCATAGTGGGACAAGCCATCAATTAGTTAATCAAGACAGCTCTACCGTTGCACAACAGTATGGTATAGAACAGCATTTTTCACAAGCACATCTCTGTTGGCCATGGTGACGACGAGTGGAAGACCCTCAACTTGATATCGCCATGAGTCACAGCAGCTGACTGCTTTCTCCAAATCATCCTGCAAGGTTGCATGTTGAACCTAAATATTACAGATTAAATGTTATTTTCTCAAAGTACTGCCTTTAATCAACATTTACAGAAGTACTATGTACACTGTGCATTTCACTTAATAGTTACTTACCTATGACAAGAAAAGTTGGAATTTTTAGTTGTTTATTTGGTAATATGAAACCAAAATTATTTTGATAATGCATTACACCAAAATAAAAGTAACTGTACTGCTGTGGAATAGTCAAAAGCAAAAGCTTACTACAATAGTCTTTAGATCAGAACGTTGCGCATTAACTTATTGAGGTTTTCCCTTAAATCAGGGTCACCTATATCATCAGGTGTCACATGAGCTTGAAGGATGTCCCCACTCGGGGACAGGAATGCAGGTGGTTCACCCCCTTGCACTATTATTCTAGACATCATCCTGCCAATGGTTCGATACACTCCATTTTGCAAGTGAAGCATGTTCAGTCTTGGCGTGCATCCATTTGGTGTGCCTGAAAGATGAAATGAATTAAAACAGCACACTCAGTATTATTTACTCTGGCATTTACAAACCAGTATTTGTGGTAACCACACACACACACACACACACACACACACACACACACACACACACACACACACACACACACACACCTTCAAAAGTGCCACTGTCCTGGAAGATAGCCTTTACCAGTAAGCGGAAAAACTCTCGTCTGGGACCCCCAAGGTCAGTAGCATCTTGTCCAGCATCATGCTCATCACTTGCAAATGTGACATGGAGCCTGTCACAGCTGGGAGATATTGTGGGAGGTCCTGCGGGAGTATGAGGTGAGGGGGTTCCTTCTCAGGGCCATCCAATCTCTGTATGACCAAAGCAAGAGCTGTGTAGGGGTTCTCAGTAGTAAGTCGGACTTGTTCCTGGTAGGGGTTGGCCTCTACCAGGGCTGCACTTTGTCACCAATCTTGTTAGTAATATTTATGGGGTGTAGTCAGGGTGGGGTTGCAGTTCGGTGGGCTCAGGATCTCATTGCTGCTTTTTGCAGATGATGTGGTCCTGATGGCATCATCGGCATTTGACCTTCAGCACTCACTGGATCGGTTCGCAGCCGAGTGTGAAGCGGCTGGGATGAGGATCAGCACCTCTAAATCTGAGACTATGGTTCTCAGCAGGAAACCGATGGAGTGCCTTCTTCAGTTCGGAGTGAGTCCTTACCCCAAGTGAAGGAGTTTAAATACCTTGGGGTCTTGTTCGCGAGTGAGGGGACCATGGAGCGTGAGATTGGTCGGAGAATCAGAGCAGCAGGTGCGGTATTATTAAGCGGATGAAGATAGAAAATATTTAGAAAAAAAATCTTATCTATCTATTTTGTAAAAAACTTAGTATATAAATATATATATATATATATATATATATATATATATATATATATATATATATATATATATATATATATATATATATATATATATATAGATTTATTTTCTAAATATTTTCTATCTTCATCCGCTTAATAATACCGCACCTGCTTCTCGACCAATCCCCTCACTGCGAACAAGAAAGGTATTTAAACTGCACCCCCTGCACAAGTTGCGGCTCCTTACCCCACAGAGAGGTGACGTTCCACGTTCCCAGAGCCAGCCTCTGCTACCCGGGTTTGGTCCGTTGAGGTCCCTGACCTTCACTGCCACCCATGTGGCAGCGCACCCGACCCCAGCGATTCCTTCCACAGGCTGTGGGCCCATGGGATGGAGAGAAGGATGCCAAGTAGCTTCTTTGGGCTGTGCCTGGCTGGGCTCTGTGGCAAATCCGGCCACAAGTAGCTCGCTGACGAGCCCTCCATCTGGGCCTGGCTCCAGACAGGGGCCCCAGGCTTCCTCTGGGCAGGGTCATTCCCTCTCGTCCTCGCTCACTCATATGGTTCTCACTCATAACCATTCTTTGTCTGGCCCCTCAACTGAGACCACTTTGCCATGGGAGATCCTACCAGGAGCACATAGTTCCAGAACACACAGCCCTCAGGTTCAAAGGGACACACAAACCACTCCACCACAATAAGTTGATGGTTCCAATTTCAATTCAGTAAAAATTTTTTATAGTATCAATTCATAACAAGTGTTATCTCGAGACACTTTACAGATAGAGCATGTCTAGACCACACTCCATAATTTACAAGGACCCAACAACAAGGACAACAACTTGTAGTTCCCTCCATAGCAATCAACAGTGTGACAGTGGCGAGGAAAAACTTCCTTTTAGGCAGAAACCTCGGACAGACCCAGGCTCTTGGTAGGCGGTGTCTGACGACCGGTTGGGGTTAGAATGAAGAGTGGCAATAACAGTTACAAAAAATAGTAGTTTGTAGTAGTTCTTTGTAGTAGTTCATGGCATAGCAGGGCACAGCAGAGCGTAGCAGGATGAACACGGCATCGCAGGACGTGTAGCGGGACCATGGCAACAGCTGCTACCATGATTTTGGAGCCTCCCTGATCTAAGGAAACATGCTGGGCGAAAAAGAACATAAGGACTTCTACTACATGCTATAAAGTTGTAGTTATGGACCATTCAGTATTTCTGGAATGAACCACTGAAAGAAAATAGGGGAGGGTCATGTCTTTTTATTCATTGTTCTTCTTTTTATTCATGGAAGGGTCATCCATCCATCCATCCTTTTGTCTTCATGAAAACAGTGACATTTCAAAGTGGCTTGTTTGGTGCATATTTTCCATGTAGCTCTCTCAGTCTCAGCCCCCCATCCCTAGCAGATGGGTCCCTCCCTGTTTAGTCTGCCAGCCAGAGATTTGAGCTGTAGTTGTGTAGAGATCGTGGGATTTCCCAAACTGAATAAATCCTGTCCCCACATATAAACACCAAACTGCTTTGCTAGTTCCATTTTGTTGTAACTAAGACTTCTGCTGCTTTACCTGTGCTAAAATATACAATGATTGAGTAAGCCTAGTGACGAGTCCATAGCAACCAGTTCACGTGTTGAATTTGTCATCAGTCTGTGTGCTTGTTGAATGGCCTCAATGTTTTATTGTGTGATTTCACGTCAATAGTAGTTTACTAGAGGAGTCACTTAGGATTTGAAGTAATGCTTATTGTGTTTCCACAACAATGTTAGTGAGTTAATCTACTGAAATGCCCCCCACGACAGTGGAGTGTGATGTGTAAGATGAGAAAGCAGAGTCACGTCTGTCATGGTTGTATAAAAACGATGGCTATCTGTACATCTTTGCCAAGTGTAAACCAGAACAGAAGGAATCAATAAATTGTTGGGGAGGGTCCCGCCTTTTTTCCCACTCATTTTGGAGGGTCATAGAAAAATGTATCATTGGCAAAGTAAGGGTCAAGTCTATTTGGACTAAAGAACCCAAAACTCCTCCGGTAGCCCCTTAAATAAAAGACCAACAGTCTCTAATTTTTTCTACTCACTAGGTGTAATGTAGGACATATCTTTGCTGGGGTGTAATTAGTGGCATTCCAGTTTCAAGTTAAGATGCCATGTGTTGTTCCCTGACTTGTCAATTAAAATAATCAGCGTCATTTAAATGGGCATGAAGGAAGTCAGAGCAACACACACACACACACACGGACACTGTTGTATCTGTCTTGTGAACTAAACCCTGTCGAGCAACATTCTTCTTGATGTGTCAGACTTTGCAGTATGCCGCTTGGTACAAATGTATTTAAGGCCACTGGAACCACACCTTTATATAAGCATGGGTGAGCTGAAGGTGTTTTAAGATACACAGATGATGCTCTGATATTGTCAATTAAATCAAAACTAAGCTCTACAATCTGCTCACCTTTGCTTACATAGAGGTAGGTGTGGTTCCAGTGACCTTAAAGAGACACTTATTTTGCTCCATGAATAAGCAAGTTACTGTTATGTTAAAATGTTTCATTCAAACATTATAATGTGACCTATGCTGGGATACAGATGATCTTCAACTCAACTCCAGGGCCCGGGATTTAGGATCAAGGATTGCCGTCCGTCAACACCCACCAGGTCCGGATTGGTTGCGGAACGGTTGCGGCCATGACTGACAGCTGAAATCTTGAGGACCCACGCAATCTCACAAATTCATGTAGATTAGAACCACAAAACCAACAACAGTTTGTTTCCATCCAGAGGAGTAGAAAGAAAACAACTCTGAACTTTTCTGTTTTCAAGGTGTAGTGCAGGGAATCTAACATGAGCACGGTCTATTTTATTTTGAAAATTAACCGGATGTTTTATTTGTTTATGTGCGGATCGCAGCACATTTGGCATGTTCATTAGCAAAATTAAGAAAATTGAGCCCCTGCAGTACGTTTAACGTAGACTCACGAAACTTGGTAGACATATGTAGAATGTCAAGACGTACATAAAACTCCATTGGAGCCATACCCTAAACCCAACAGGAAGTCCACCATTTTGAATTGAAAGTTCGGAATTGCGATTTTGGCTATTTTCCACGTCGTATTTAACAAACTCCTCCTAGAGATTTAATCCGATGAACTTTAAATTTGACCCGTGCCATCTGAACATGTTCATGATGAAAAGTTATAAAAAAAACAACTCTTTGTCATAGGGCATGGCCATGGCGGGTTGGCCATTTTGCCATTGAAACAGGAAGTGGGTGTAACTTGCGTGTACACTGTCCAATTGGATTGAAACTTTTCAATGTTCCAACCCTGACGACAAATACATGACGATATTGGCTCAAAGTTATAACGCCCCCTAGTGGCAACAGGAAGTAGACTTAAAAGTCAAGGTGCTATACTTTAACGAACTCCTAGAGATTTCATCAGATCGACTTCAAATTCAGTCTGTGTCATCTAAAGACCTTAAGGATGAAAATGTATTAAAAGAAAAACAGTGTATATTGTCATATCTGCTTGAAATTCCCCACAGTCAACAAGAGTCCAGGCCTGAGGATCTATACAGGCCAATATTGACTTTTGATCATAGCGCCACCAACTGACAACAGGAAATCAGCTGTATATGACAAACATCACCAAATTTACGTGAAACTTATGTCTGGTCTACATGTGATACTGAGCCACCCCCTATACTTTAACCACGCCCACTCACCGTTTGAATTGTTTAAGGTAGACTTTTGTGTGAGGTGTCATTGAACTCAGCAGAGATCCTTCTTCACTGGTGATGGTTTTTCCCGCCCCCTATGCTTAAGCCATGCCACCGTTCATAACTGGTGAACCATTTAAGGTAGAGTTTTATGTGAGGTATCAATGAACTTAGCAGACTTCCTTTTTTATTGGTAAAGGTTTTGCCCCGACCCTTTCTTGGTCTTAAAGTAGTTCTTATGTTTCAAAACTTCACAGCTTTCTCAGAGCCTGGTGGCGGAAGCGCTAACATTATTACTGCATAAAGTACAAAATTATGACAACTGGAAACAATGTTAGACCTATGCATCCTGGAATAAAACATTACCTGCTTAAAAGTGAATTTAATTGAATACTCAAAAATAAGTTGTGGGATCCCTGTTAACCAATAATAAAACACGTAAAAAAAAGGAAATAAACAATCTTGTAAATATACACATGTAATAAAATATGTGGCATTACGGCTCAGATGACATTACATTTAATAATTCCATTAATTTTACATATTCAGGGAAGACATGCACGCCAATGTTTTTACGCACTCATGTTTACACTCCTTCCTACTTCTTTTACGTAAAGTTGATAAAGTGAAGTACATCGTCTACTGAACCAAAAGTATATGGGACTCAAAAAAGGCAATAGCTTGTTAAAAATATGCTTAGCTGGTAATTTATTAATGTGTATGTACAGTATGTATGTGTATATTGTTAGGATACTGGATCAATGCAAAAATACATACAGAATTTGTTACAATAAAATGTTGACAACCCAAAGATGTGTAAACTCTAGAGCACCTCCACTTTTTGAAGGTTTGTTTGTGTTTTATACACCATCTTGTCCTGTTTAGTAGTTCCCTTTTTACACAGGTAACCAAACTCCTGCAAACCACCCTGGTAAATAATAAAATATGGCTTTCCTGCCCACAAACAACAAATACTGATACGCCAACTGTATGTAGACTACGGTACTATAGAGTGAAATGCAACTTTTATTTAAAAAAAAGGAAATAGTTGTGTATGTACAGCATGTGTGTGTATATTGTTATGATGCTGGATCAATGCTAGAATGCATACAGAATGTGTTAAAATGTTGAAAACTCAAAGATGTGTACACTCTAGAGCACCTCCACTTCTTTTGTGATTAACAATTTCTTTCACAAAACGAAAATTAAAAAAAACTCGCAAAATCCCCCACCCGTCATCACCACCCACCCAGACAAAAGTCAAGAAAAGACACAGACCCACTACAATATTTCAAGTCTAGAAGAATAGTAACAAAATAGTTAATAAACCATAAGCACATGTATGAACAACAACACCATAAGCCCATCATACACATCACAACAATCATTGAAACAATAAAAGTTGGATAAAATCAAATCAATAGATGTAGAACAGAATTTAAACAGTTAATGGCTTCGCTAAGCAGCCGTTGCGATGCTAATGCTAGCCCAGTAGGTTACATTACTACAGAAATAAAACCTTTGTTAACGTGGCAGTTCCATTGTTTTGGGAAAGCCAGGCTGGGAGAATTGTGGTTCTAAGCAGGCCAAAGAAATAGAAAAAGAATGTGTTATTATGCAATATCTGGAGTTCCATGGATATCAACCATGGATGTCAGATTATCTTCATAATCTGAATTAGTTTATACGACCCGTCAAAAATCATTTTAAAGCCTAACGTTCTCATTTTTTAATTTTAGACATGTAAAAAAGGACCCACAGATGATAAACTTTTAGACATTTCATTCATTTCTTTGTGTGTAAATGTTAGAACACGGCTCTCTGCTTTTTCCGGACGGCAGCTCCACTTCACACAGCTAAATGGTTTCTGACATGTGTTAGGGTTCTCATGTGTTTGCGTAAAGTTCCGCTGTCTGTAAAAGCTTTCTTACAGACTGAGCAGCTAAATCGTTTTTCTCCTGTGTGGATTCTCATGTGTATCCGCAAACTTCCCCGCTCTGTAAAAGCTTTCTTGCAGACTGAGCAGCTAAACGGTTTCTCTCCTGTGTGGATCCTCATGTGTTTCTGTAAACTTCCACTCTCTGTAAAAGCTTTCTTACAGACTGAGCAGCTAAAGGGTTTCTCTCCTGTGTGAATTCTCATGTGATTCTGTAAATGGCCACTCTCTGTAAAAGCTTTCTTACAGACGGAGCAGATAAACGGTTTCTCACCTGTGTGGATTCTCATGTGCGTCTGTAAGTGTCCACTCTCTGTAAAAGCTTTCTTACAGACGGAGCAGCTAAATGGCTTCTCTCCTGTGTGGATTCTCATGTGTTTCTGTAAACTTCCACTTACTGTAAAAGCTTTTTTACAGACGGAGCAGCTAAATGGTTTTTCGCCTGTGTGGATTCTCATGTGTCTATGTAAACAACCACTTGCTGTAAAAGCTTTCTTACAAACAGAGCAGGTAAATGGTTTTCTCCGGTGTGGATTTTCATGTGTTTCTGTAAATTTCCACTCTGCGTAAAAGCTTTCTTACAGACGGAGCAGCTAAAGGGTTTTTCTCCTGTGTGGACTCTCATGTGTTTCTGTAAATTGTCACTCTGTATAAAAGCTTTGTTACAGAAGGAGCAGTTAAATGGTTTCTCTCCTGTGTGGATTCTCATGTGTCTATGTAAATGTCCACTAACTGAAAAAGCCATCTTACAGACCGAGCAGCTAAATGGTTTCTCTCCTGTGTGGATTCTCATGTGTGTTTGTAAACTTCCACTCACTGTAAAAGCTTTCTTACAGACTGAGCAGCTAAATGGCTTCTTTCCTGTATGAGACCTCATTTGTCTCTTTAGAAGTCGACTGGTGCCAAACCCTTGCCCACACTCTGTCTCACCAGTACTACATCTCAGATCACTGGCAGGGACTTCAACATTATTTACAGACTTTAAACCTGACTGGGGTTCTCTGGTCTCCTTCCAGTCATTACTGCCATAAGTCTTAGATTCATGATAGTCTCCAGTATTTCCATTAATATCTGGATGTGAATGTGTATCTGGATCCGAGTTCCTGGCTGGTTCTGATCCTCCACTGTGCTCTCCATCAGCTTCGGTTTTCATCTGTTCAGTTTGCCTTTGATGATGTTGTGAGAACTGAGGTTTCTCTTCATCATCTTCACTCTTCATCGGAATAAAGAACCTGGTGATATCAGCCTCCTCCTGCCCTTGAAACTGCTCTACGCCCCGACTGATCCGCAGTTCCTCCTGGTCCTCGTTAATATGTGGAGGCTCTGGGTCATCCTGGTCCAAACTGGAGCTCCAATCCTGCTGATGTTCTTCACCAACAATCACTTTCTGGACATCTGAAGGTATGGCTGAAACACAAACAAACAGCCATCAATGTGAATCTTAATTTCCTAAAAAGTTAAACATATTAATTCGTAAGAACACGTTCATATTTATATCTGCTTTACCCCAGGTCCCGAAAGGTCATCATACAATATATTGCCTCACTGCTGACGTTTTGAAGCAAAGAGCTTGTTCACTTCCATTCTGAAAATATATAACATAACTTTGCTTTCCAGCCAGCTGGAAAAGCTGCGCCGGTCTGAGAAAATTACCTAGCAGGAAGGTACGACAATGTTTGCTGCATCAGATCAGAGATGAGGCCCTGCTCGACTCAATGTTGAGAAGTGGTCATTGGAAACGGTTTAAGAAAGGGCAGGCACTTTCAAAAAAATATACGTGGCAGGTGAATGGATGGACCATCTGTCTTTTGCGTCTACAATTTGTTTTGAATGAACAGTCTTAGGCATCACACACACCGAAATCATTCCAGTTGCAGCCAGTAGCCTCTCACCTAATACTGATAAGTGCGGTTAGCTAGTTTTTCAGACACAAGGGCAGTACTTGAAGCCTGACAAGATGGATTTATGAGAGACATTTCTCATGTAAAATCTGAAGACTGCAGCTGCCGTGCAAGGTAAGCACCCAATACTGAGGCTGAACGATAGCGTTTTAGCATCGACATCGCGATGTGCGCATGCGCGAGAGTCACATCGCAGGACGCTGCGATGTTGACGCTAATCCTTTTTTGCTGCTTGATAGAAAACTAAACTTTCACCGTTCTCCTTTTACATGATTATTACCGTTATGGGAAGTGAGGCTCTCCGTGTGTAGAAAAGTACCGTAGGCTGCAGCTGGCGCTGACAGTGATGCGCATAGTTTTCAATGGGTAGTGAAGCTACAGTTGTCAGTGTTTTATGTTTGCTGCAAAGACAAACTAAAAATCACCTGATTAATGCAACATAATCACAACGACATGGGACTGCAGGGTCAGGGATCGAACCATCAATCTTCCGATTGGCAGGCTTTGGTCATACAGATATATGATGGCCCTGAGAAGGGTCCCCCTCACCGCAGCACCTCCCACAGTATCTCCTGGAAGACCCAGTCATACGCTTTTCTCCAGATCCACTCCCAGGCTCCCTCCAGGATTTGGTTTAGATCACGCCTCTCCATGTATCTTCATCATCGAAAGCTTGGACAACAGCAGTGACCAATGCTAGTTGGTGTCTGTTAGCTCACAGGGCTCTACACTTGTGATATTTGTCCAGTTTTAATTGTTATTAACAGCTGTATATTGAGGCAAACCTGTATTTGTTCCAGTGTTTCCGCTGGTAACTCTGCTATTGCGGCGGCCAGGCAAAAAAAAATAATAAAAAAAAAAAAACACAAGAAGTTATTGAATGCAACTAACTTCAGTTGGTAGAGTAATAGCGTGTGAGACGGAGCCTGCTGGACCTGGACCAGAGATGTGACCCATGGCCAGAATATCATAGTCTCATCTGCTGACCCGCCATTCGACCCGTGCTGGACCCATTCATAATGAGTCAGCCGTCACTCTGTGAGTAGCATACGCACCCCCCATCTCTTTTATCAGTCTGTTACTTTTGTTGAAAACAAATGAAGGAGCTTTCTCAGAAATAATTTTAAATATATTACTAATTTTATATTACAGACTATGTATTTCAAATAATTCTTTATTTTTTTTAAATGTATTGCAGCTGTATATTTTCAATCTGGGAAGAAAATCTTTTTGTATTTAATTTTAATCCCAATCTGTTTTAATAAAAACGCTTGTGAAAAGTGGCTTTGACCTCTGAACTGAACATTTATCCCACTTTCTAAAAAAAGAATATATAGGAGGTATATAATGTGTCAATCGCCATTCAACCGAAAATACAGAGATATGATTTTTAGTCCTGGACTAGTAGAAGATCTCTAGCACAATATGGATGTGAAAGCAGTTATAAATAGGCTATAGGCTATTCATACTGCTTTATGTGACAATAACATTTGTTATGGTTAAAATCAACAAATTCATTAATTATTAATCTCAATATAGATCAAAATAATTGGGGTTATCATTTCATCCATAATTGTGCAGCCCTACCACCTCTCGCACAAGTTCTGTCTCCTTCCCCCACAGAGAACGTCCCCAGAGCCAGCCTTTGCCGCCTAGGTCTGGTCCATTGAGGCCCCTGACCTTCACCGCCACCCATGTGACAGCGCACCCGACCCCAGCGGTTCCTCCCACAGGTGGTGGGCCCATGCGATGGAGAGAGGGGTGCCACGTGGCAAACCCAGCCACCAGGCACTTGCTGACGAGCCCTCCATCTGGGCCTGGCTCCAGACAGGGGGGCCCCAGGCTTCCTCTGGGAAGGGTCACTCACCTCTCCCTCGATTGCGCCTTCTTTAGAAAATTAACTAGTTGCAAGTTTGCGGTAAAATGCAGTTGGGTTGTCGAGGTCTAAACAATATATGTGGCAGCTGTGAATTGAATAAACTTATAGTAAAAAATGTTATGTCATTTTTTTACCTTACACTGAATATTTCCTGCTTCAATCCAGATCCAGAGTATAGAAAAGTCATTTCAGTCCGAAACAGAGCTGAACAGCCTGACCAGTGTAATTTTTCCAGGCTTCAACCAGTGCTGCTCAAGCAAAAAGACAGGGTCAGGGAGAGCTAGAGGTTTGTTAGGTATTGAAGAAAGAGTAGGAAAGGACAGCATCCATTATTAGAAGTGAGCAAAATCCCCCAAAAAAAAAAAACACGGTGGAGGCTAACGGCAGAAGCATGGAAACAGATTGTGATTCGTGCAGTGTCGTAAATCCTCGTAAAACAGGATTATCATCATGCGCACAGATCGGGTAGCAACAGCTCCCCTCCTCTCAAGCATGAGTTCCACCAAGCAGAGCGATCACTGTTGGATTGTGGATAATGAAGTACTTATACAAGACATTGCAAATAAACAACATTTATCTCAAAACAAGGTTGGTGCCCTATGAACTTTTGCCATGTATATGAGCACATCCAATCGCTTATAGAGATGCACCGATTCCAATTTTTCATTGAGTTGGACCAGCCGATACAGAGTTTAGCCGATTCCAATTTCATCATTTCTAACCAATTCACAACACACAAATATTTAACAATTAATATCTTTTCTTTAATAGAAAATGTTATATCTTGCAATTTTTTTTTTTATTTATAGAAAATCGATCACTATAAAATAGAGCTATATAAATAACTCCTGGTGTGGGAAATCCACACACACACACATTGCTCTCCAAACTCAGGACTGTGCACCAGGTCCCCCCCCCCCACCTCTCTTTTTTTCTCTGCACTACCTACACTTTATATTTTTGATATTTTATATTCTTATCTTATATTTTTTTCTATTTTTGTGTCAACACTGTGAAGGGATTGCTTCAATGTCATTGCACAGGTACTGTGTACTTGTTTGAAATGACAATAAAGGCATTCTATTCTATTCTTCAACATCTAAAGTGCAATGTTATGGAAGAACACACACACACACACACACACACACACACACACACAGTTTGAACCAAGGTCATTTTTCGTAATGGAAACCCCAAAAAGGGGTGAGTAGAGTATTATTGTATATATTTATATATTACTATTATGATAAAAGTCCGATTTACAGTAGTCCGCCCAGAACTAGGCCGCATGATTTTTGCTATCTGGGAGGTTATTGATTAGTCATGCTCCGTTGATAAAAGCTTTACAACTGTTATTAATTGTAATTGCAACGTGACCAAACTACAGTACTCTGTTCTATCCGACATGTCTTCTTTGAATTATAAAGAGATTTGAATTCGCCACCCGACGTTTTTTAACGAGTTGCGTCGCCAGATGGAAGGCTAATGCTAGCAAGCTAAGGCCCTTGCTAAGGATGCTAATCATAGCGGATATACCACACACAGCTAACCGCAGCTTCCACCAAGATAAAAATGAAGTCTCTTTCGTTCGTAAGCTGCACTTTTATACCTCATGTGCTAAGTTTAATTAGTCCTGTGACAGGGGGACACTTTAACTACAACCCGTTCACAGCTGCTCCTGTCACTAACACACCTACAAACAGAGAAGTACTTCCTCTTATGAAAACACATTAGCTTCAGGAGCTAGCTGCAGCTAATGGGCTGTGAATGGTTTTAGCGAACCTTAGCTTAGCCTCAATTAGCACAGCAGTAAACAAGGAAACAAACCTTCTCCTCGTTTCCGGCGTCGGTCCATCTCGGAGAACCAGAGAACCAGACTAACTCCTCGGGTTTTCTGCCGTTGTTTGGATTCAGCTAACGGCTTCTCTCCGCTGACTACTCCGGTATTTAGGTCGGTAAAATATGAACCTTCTTCTTCTTCTTCTTCTTTTTCTTCTTCTTCTTCTTCTTCTTCGATTTAATGGCGGATCCCAAACCAGTAGGTGTATACCGCCACCCATTGCACCGGAGTGTGTAACATTAGGGCTTTGCATACTTGTCCCCTTTGTTGACTTCTGGATGCTGTAGTAGTGTCTCCCTTTGACATTTGTGTCCCCTTTCTTATCACTGATCTGACCCCACCTTTTATTATTTCATCATTATTTAATCTCAACGCTCTCTTTGCTATTTTGTCTGCTTTCTCACTACCCCCCACCCCCACCCCATAATAAATAATAAAGCAAGCCCCCAACAAAACCGTACATTAATCACAACTCTCTCATTGTAAATATTGCCAATAAAGCATTTGTTATTGATTCTTTTGAATTAATAATCATGTTTTTTGACCCCCAGTGGGGAAATTACAATTTACATTCTGTTTTTGTTAGAATTACCCCCCCCCCCCAACACACACACACACACACAATTCACTAATGGAGAGATGTCAGAGTGAGTGGGGTGTGGTGCCTTCTCTCACTAGGCTACTTTGGTCTTCACAGGGACTTGAACCAGCAACCCTCCGGTTTCCAACCCAACGCTGTGGGAGTCTTGAGATTGTAAGGCATGTTTTCAATTGGTCAAATTGACCAATCATGTCTTTACTCAAAATGGGGGATATGTCATGATATGTCATTGAAACTACGTTAAATCAACATCCAGCTGTCAACGATAAAGTCATTGAATCAAACGTCAAACTCCGATGTTGATTCTTCATCATGTCTTTTATCATTGAAACGTTGAAATCATACCCAGAAATCAACAGAATTTCAATGGTAATTCGAAACAATGTTGAAATCCCAGCATATCTCAACGAAACTGCAATGGTATTTTAGTGTAGGCCTACCACAGGTTCAACCTGGGGGTGAAATAGGGAAAAGAGGACAGTACCTACACACCTGGACTCACATAAATACCTGGACACTAACACATGACTTGACACTGACACTTTATGATAATTTATGGTGAATGTCTTTTTTTGATATAGCCAAAGTTTTATTTATTATTTATTATTATTACTGTTATATTTATACTGTCTTCCTCTTCTTTCTCTCTATACTGTATTCTTCTTACTAAAAACTGCTGCTGGAAATTTCTATTTCCTTGCGGGAGTCATCCCAAAAGGATTAATAAAGAGAAGTCTAAGTCTATGTATCGACGCATTTTCAATTATATTTCATTTGACTTTTCAACACATTGGCAATATCGCCCGGTAAGCCAAATATCAATGCTTAATCAATCATAAAGATAACTATAGATCGATGTTGTTCCAATGTCGCTGTCGTCAACATTAACAACGAAAAGGGTTCATCGATATGGTAACGGTGATTCAACATTTATTTTGCATCGAAATTTCAGTATGAACCATAAAGATGATTCAGATGGAAAATCAATATTTATTCAATGTTGGTTTGCTATCTGGGAAGACTTTGGCTGATTATGCAGGTTTTTTTCTGGAGGGACTGCATTACGTCCCAAATAGCAGTGTACCAATGATGAATGTCATTTTATTAGATGGTCAGTTACCCCCACCTAGTGGACAGACAGTAGAACTACACCATCCTATGTGGCTACTGTATCTCTGACACTGACGGGGTTCCTGTTAGACTGCTTTTGACTTCACTCTGTTTTTCTGCCCTATAATGATCCAGTTGTGAGTGTGTATCTTCTCTCTATTCATAACCACAAGCTGATCTCATGAGATTCAGTACTTTGTTCTTAACCTGTTCAACATGATTCCACCATATACAGTTCAGATCAAACCATAATCCTGAACAATTAAACATAACGCTGATACCCTTTTCTTTGTTATTTTGAACATATTATTAAAGATGCACATTATTTAGCCTTCTCTTTCTGATAAAGAACATACTATTCAGATCCTTTACTGAAGGCAAAATACTACTAGAATGTAGTTATACTACTACAACATGGCTATTGCACATACTCTTTATCCTGATTTTTTGCACATCTTGCACATCAACAAACAAAATGTATGAGAAGTAAAAGTACTTATTGTGTAGTGAAATGTTCCATTAAGCTTGTCCATTTGCGATCATTATTATTATTATTTTAACCCTCATGTTGTCCTCGGGTCAAATTGACCCGTTTTCCTATATCAATGTTCTTTTTAATTACCCAAAATAACATGATTGATTCCACACAACGCTCTTTGGCAAGTACAAATCTCTACTTTCATTAATTTTGGGGCGTCTTATTCAATTTTATAGCTTGGTTGGTTTCCAAATAGTAGTAGAGTAAAAGTTGACATATTCTAGTCTGTGATTAGCCATCAACATACTTTCCTTTAATTGTAGTCTAAATAATTTCTAATTTCTGCTTTTCTAACTCAAACATTAGGTATAATCTCCTATAAATGAGGTTTATTGACCATAAACTCCAAAAATAACTGTAAAACTAAAGTTAATCAGTTAGTGTTACGTAGTGTTGAAAACATCAAATAGTGACAAACATTGGAAAAAAAAAGCTTAAACGTGTTGAAAAAATTGACAAAAACGTGAGAAAGTTAAAAACATTGATACAAAGCATCAACAAAAGTGTTGATTTTAACGGAAGACAACACAAGGGCTAAAACGTTGTTTTATTCTGAAGGGCAGAGGAGTGTAGCGGAAGTTGTGTTTGTGTTTCCGGGACCCAGACGCTGTAACGACCTCCGGCCCATTGTTTTGCATGATTTTACCATTTACCGCATGATGACGACGGCGGAGTGATTTATTTTCTACAGAAAGACAAGTCACAAACTGCTACGTGAGGTTTTAAACCACCAAACAAAGCTACAAAGAGCAGGTCTGTTTCCTTTCTCGGACCGGAAATGCGTTAACTGCTGTTGTTTCAGGGAGTCCGTAATCTGAGCTAAGGTTAGCCGCAGCTAGCTCCTGCTAACGGGTGTTATTACACATAGTGGAAATTACGCATTTTCTGTTACAGGTCGGGGAGAAGTTGAGGAGAAGCACTTCAACATGACCTCTGAGAGGAAACTGCCAGCTGGCCAGCGGAGAGGTGGGACACATTTACAATGTTATATATTCGGCTCTACTATCTATTATTGATGAACTTGCTACACAAGCAAAGTAGCTTAATGTGTTTAGCACATTCAGCAACAATGCAATTCAACGTGCTTTACATAAATATAGTTATAAACAAAATTATAAACGCAACACTTGTCTTTGCCCCCATTTTTCATGAGCTGGATAAGATCTAAGGCTTAAAAAAAGGCTTATTTCTCTCAAATGTTGTTCACAAAAGTGTCTTAATCTGCTAGTGAGCACTTCTCCTTTGCCGAGATACTCCTTCCACCTCACAGGGGTGGCATGCTGATTAGATAGCATGTTAGTGAGGACTTGAGCAGCAGTGTTCTGAATTAGCTGCAGCGCTCTGGATGTTTTTTAGCCAGACCTAAGACAGACATAACGTGTGTGTGTGTGTATACATACATACATACACACACACACACACACACACACGTTTCACAGTAGGGATGGTGTTCTTGGGATGGTACTCCTGATTCTTCTTCCTCCAAACACGGTTAGTGGAATTATGACCAAAAAGTTCTATTTTCGTCTCATCTGACCACATGACTTTCTCCCATGACGTGCTGGTTTAAGCAGGGGAACCTTCCGTGCCATTCATGACGTCTTAGTGTATTACCAACAGTAACCTTGGAAACGGTGGTCCCAGCTCTTTTCAGGTCATTGACCAGCTCCTCCCGTGTAGTTCTGGTCTGATTTCTCACCTTTCTTAGGATCATTGAGACCCCCCGAGGTGAAATCTTGCATGGAGCCCCAGTCCGAGGGAGATGGACAGTCATGTTTAGCTTCTTCCATTTTCTAATGATTGCTCCAACAGTGGCCCTTTTTTCACCAAGCTGCTTGGCAATTTCCCCGTAGCCCTTTCCAGCCTTGTGGAGGTGTACAATGTTGTCTCTTGTGTCTTTGGACAGCTTTGGTCTTGGCCATGTTAGTAGTTGGATTCTTACTGATTGTATGGGGTGGACAGGTGTCTTTATGCAGCTAACGACCTCAAACAGGTGCATCTAATTTAGGACAATAAATGGAGTGGAGGTGGACATTTTGAAGGCAGACTAACAGGTCTTTGAGGGTCAAAATTCTAGCTGATAGACAGGTGTTCAAATACTTATTTGCAGCTGTATCATACAAATAAATAGTTAAAAAAAATCATACATTGTGATTTCTGGATTTATTTTTTTAGATTATGTCTCTCACAGTGGACATGCACCTACAATGACAATTTCAGACCCCTCCATGATTTCTAAGTGGGAGAACTTGCAAAATAGCAGGGTGTTCAAATACTTATTTTCCTCACTGTATATATAAATAAAAATGCCTTAAGTTATGTATTAGAGTGCAGCCATAAGTCAGTGAAAGTGTATTGCCGTTTTTGATTGGCCCGTGGAGGTTGTCTTTCATCCCAACAGTAACAGAATAAACCAATATGATTCAAAAAATGACTCACTGGCGTACGCATAGAGCAAATCTTAATTCTCATTTGCACGGCTTATTGAAATTAGATTAGATTAGATTATACTTTATTTATCCCACAACGGGGAAATTTCCTTATTACAGCAGCAGGAATACAGCAAAAACCAAAACAAAAACACACAAACAAGTAAACACACAAGAAATACAGGCAAACAATAGACAATAATTATAAGGTAGACAGAAAGTAGCAAAATGGCGTCAAATAAAGGTATTTTAAAGTGCGGCCATGATACAAGAAACAATATTGCAGTGTAAGTGACGTTAAAATTAAATTGAATGTGTAATTGGAGTAATAAAACGAGTCAGTAGCACAATATAAATTATATTAACCTGTGAAATGATGCTCAGTATTTAATATATTGCCAGGCTTGGTAACCAGGCATCAGCTTTTGGTTGCTGGAATTGACTTTACGGTTGCCATGCTTTAAACTGCCTACATTTGGGGTAATTAGTGTCTTTTGTAACTATACCACACATTTTATTAAGATAAGATAAGCCTTTTATTGTCTCCCATAGGAGAAATTTGTCTTGGGCATTTGAGAGAAACAAATGGCGACACATCACGCACAAACACACAGCCGACCTACATAGAACATAAACATACATTATCTCATCCAATGTTTCAATGAACATCAAACACACACGCACAGAGTTTTAGATCAGGACCGCAATCCTTGAATCCTGTGAAAAGCCACCAGGAGTACTTGCTTTCGTTATCTTCCTCACAGCTCCAACAAGGATCACTGTTTGCTGGTTCATCCATTTTCTCCCATTCAAAATTTGGTTTCCTTGATCTTTGTGCAGACCTGCACCACAGATCTAGTTGCCCCTCAGCGTTTCACGATTCTGATTCAAAGGCCAACGATTCCATTTTCAACCGATTATCGAAGCATTTCGATGCAGCAATTCTTTTATGTACATTCCCATGCGTGATTTAAAAAAAAAATACATATAAATCTGAGTACATTTAGGCTGCTTCGCCTGGCCATAAATAAACAGCATGTAACTTTAATTTTGAGTTTGAATACACAGGTGCTGATGAAGTATATAGAACCATTTACCTCGTCAAAACAAATAGTGCTTGTGTGGTTTGAGTGTTGTGAGAGACTCTGGCTCCCTTATCACTCATTATTTCCCACTCTGGGAGCTAGATACTTAGTTTTGTGAAGCTGGCTTAATTAGGTTTGTATCACCTCATTTGGCAATGGCTTGAATTTAACAGACGTTCATTATTATAAAATAGTTGCACACTATAGCTTTAAGCGCTACTCAGTCAAAATGTGATTGTGAACTAAAATAAGTAGGTTTTTGTAATGATTACCAAAGCATTTATCAGTAATACAGTTAAATTTGAAGTTATGAGTGGCAGGCCAATTTAAGGTGTGCGCCCCTAAATGTTCAGCCTGTGGCCCTGATAGGCTCAGGATGTGTGTTTTTTTAAGATACATTTTTGGGGCTTTTATTGCTTTTTATTTGATAGGACAGACTAAGGCAGGAAAGTGGGTGCACGGCTGAACAAGTCCGCCACCAGTGGAAATTTTGAATTGATCGTATTTTGCACGGCTACATGTAAATGGAAATATAAGTGGATTATTCTCTTTCATTAGCAATGTAAACAGCTTAGTCGGAATATCATCTTTTTTGGAATAAGGGAAAAAAACAGATTATTGTGTAAACGTAGTCAGTGATACCTCACACAAGTGTTATGACCCCTCCCTTTTCAACCTGCTGTTGGCTTCGCTGGCTTTCCTGCAGGAGCTGGCAGTTTGGGAGGGTTAATTGGCCAATGGGCTGACACCTGCAGAGGCCTTAAACTAGGCCTCAACCAAGGCTATATATACATGCCATGTCTCATTGTGTTTTGTTTTTTTTCTTCTAGCATCCACATCTCCTGGTTTGGGTTCGTTTTGATACTTTTGTTGCAGTTACCATCCATCCGTACATTCTTTACTCAGCCATACACTCCACGCACCACTGCTACTATTTACTCACCACACCTCATGCATTTGCATATAGTTATTTTCATTGGCACTTTAGCCTGTTTGGACTCCCCTCTTTGTCACATGTGTTGAGCTGGTTTGTGTGCTGTAAATTAGTATAAGCCTAATTTTGCCTACTTGGTCATTTGGCCCATATTGAGCATGTTTGTTGCTACTACCTATGGCAGTCAGCAGCATTTGTTTGATTTAGGGGGAAAGTAGAATTGTAATTCTTTGGGCTATGATATGGTTATTTTGAGAGGAATTGATTGATTGGGGCTTCATGGTGGGACCAGCTTGAGTATTCTGGTGTTTTGAGCAGGGTATCTTTTCCCTGTTAGGCTTGGTAGAAAGTGCCACTATGGTACTATGGTGTTACTCTAGGTGGCAGCAAAGGTGGGTATGGCTCATCGTTTAGTAAATAGTTTTGTTTATCAATAAACCTTTCATTGACACTTCAACCTGTTTGGACCCCCCTATTTGTCCTAGTTTGTGACACAAGGGACAGGGAAACGAGTAATTAGTTATGAAAGGGGCGTGGATTCAAAAAATGAACACATAGGGGGTGGAGCAAACCATGACCAATGAGAAAGGAACTCTGCTGAGTTGAAGAATACCTCACGCAAGAGAATCGGGTCATTAGCTATGAATGTGGCCATGTTTAATGCATAGGGGGCCAAGCAAACATTCCGCATACCATTGGCACCGCTTGCGATGCGCTCTCTTTAGTAAAGAGGATCTAAGGTCAAACGGTTCATGCGTTACAAAAGATGGGTCAAAATGCAAGGGGCTCAATATAACGTCTAGACCACATATTGTAAATTTCATTTAAATTGGATGATGTTTGTCATATAAGGCAGATTTCCAATTGCCAGCAAGGGGCGCTCATGAGAAATTTGGGGCAGACTGGAAAATATACACTTAAGATACAACAACTTCCTCGTTCATCGATCAATGCTTCAAATGGCCACCTTGCCCACATAGTTTGATGAAACCTCAAGTTACAACCGCTTCCTGTTTCGATGATGAAACGCACAAAATAGCAGCCATGGCTAGGGCCTGTGACAAAACTCAAGTTTTTAACAATTTTTCATCTTTAAGGTCTTGCACCAAATTTGAAGTCAATCAGATAAAATCTCTAGGAGGAGTTGGTTACAGTACTGTGTGTGGAAATGGTAAAAAATGCACTTCAATAGGCTTTTTTGTACACCTTGACAAATATGCTTACCAATTAGTCAATGTTACAACATACTGTAACATACTGCAAGGCAATGTTTGGCAGGGGGAGCTAGCGATCCATTTCTACACGCCTATTTAAGAAACCCAGGCCAGATGCGTGTGCAAATTTGAGTGAGTTTTTGAGTATGGGCAGTATGGCCAGAGCAGTTTTTGGGAACCTGGGGTAAAGCAGATGAAGTCATTATGAACCTGTGTCCTTATCAGACTGGATGTAGCTAATTGGCAAAGTATTGTTAAGATTTACATTAATGGATGTTTGTGTTTCAGCTTTACCTTCAGATGTCCACACAGTGATTGTTGGTGAAGAACATCAGCAGGATTGGAGCTCCAGTCTGGACCAGGAGGACACAAACCCCCACACATTAAAGAGGAGCAGGAGGAACTCCGAATTAGTCAGGACAGAGAGCAGATTCAAGGGCTGGAGGAGGCTGATATCACCAAGTTCCCAATCACTTATGTCCCTGTGAAGAGTGAAGATGCTGAAGAGAGACCTCAGTTCTCACAGCTTAATCAAATACAAACTGAACAGATAGAAACAGAAGCTGATGGAGAGGACTGTGGAGGACCAGAAACAACCAAGAACACAGATCCAGATACACATTTACAACCAGATACTGATGACGAGACTGGAGACTCTTCTGAACCTGAGACTGATGACAGTGCTGATTGGAAGAAGACCAGAGAACCTTGGTCAGGTTTAAACTCTCTGAATAGTGATGAAGCCCCTGTCAGTGATTTGAGATGTAGTACTGGTGAGAAATTGTATGAGAAAAGATTTGGCACCAGTGGACATCTGAAGCAACACATGAGATCTCATACAGAAAAGAGACCATTTAGCTGCTCGGTCTGTAAGAAAGCTTTTAAACAAAAGGGACATTTACAGACTCACATGAGAATCCACACAGGAGAGAAACCGTTTAGCTGCTCGATCTGCAAAAGAGCTTTTACAGAGAGCGGAAGTCTACGGAAACACATGCGAGTCCACACAGGAGAGAAACCGTTTAGCTGCCCTATCTGCAAGAAAACGTTTACAGAGAGTGGAAGTTTACATAAACACATAAGAATCCACACAGGAGAGAAAACATTTAGCTGCTCTGTATGTAAGATAGCTTTTACACAGAGTGGAAATTTACAGACTCACATGAGAATCCACACAGGAGAGAAATCATTTAGCTGCTCCGTCTGTAAGAAATCTTTTAGAGTCAGTGGAAGTTTACGGATACACATGAGAATCCACACGGGAGAGAAACCATTTAGCTGCTCCGTCTGTAAGAAATCTTTTAGAGTCAGCGGAAGTTTACAGATACACATGAGAATCCACACAGTAGAGAAACCATTTAGCGGTGTGAAGTGGAGCTCTAGTCTGGAAGGAGAGCATAGACCCTCAGTCAGGTTTAGACACTCTAAAAATGATTGAAGTCTCTAAAGGTTATGAGATTATGCACCCTTTGCACGAGATGTAACGCTCTGCTCGCGCAAATTATGTACGCCATAACGGACGGCGGAAGAGCTATGCTGTAGACGGACGGCAAGCCAAAAGCGTATGTGTTTGTGCATATAATAAAATGGTTATTTGTTGTTGTGCGGTGGGCTTCTGTAGGCTTTGTGTTATGGCTGGTTTGAGTCATTGTGTTATCAAGGAACAAACATCTAAGGTTCTTTCAATATTTAATGTATCACAAACTGGCCCACGTTAAATCACTCTTGATGTAGAGCTAGCTAACTTTTAGCCACGTAATGCTAGCGCGTTAGCCTGCCTAAACTGCTTCTCCTGTATTTACTTAGGTTAGTTAAGTTTAATGATCTTAAAGTGATACCAACAGACCACACCAATTCTGTTTCTTTGTATTTGAATGGTGCACAACTTCCCTTCAGTTTCACTTTTTGTGGCTCTTTTGGGAGTTTGCTGCTGGCTGCAGACTTTGCATGGAGCTCAACAGGTGATTGCTAGCTAACGTTAGCTTCCAACATAACTTGTGTTATTTATACCCAAAGTCAGCTGTTGAAACACACTAGTGTCCTCAGCGGTTGCCTTTTAATACGAAGAGAAATTGAAATGTTGGTAAACGTTATTCACATTTACATTTGGATTGTGATATGTCGTGTGAGTCAAAGCTGTGTTTAACTGTCTTGTTTTTAGTCTGGTTGGTTATACAGTAGATGGCTTGGCTCAGAGGGCAGCTAACTGGCTTGGAGATATGAAACGCCATAATCCTCGATGTGTTTAAAAGCTTTGAGATCAGCAGCAGTCTATGGGGATACCCTGTTTACCACATAGTGGTACAGATTGTGTGGACTGAAGTCAAGCAGACAAGGCGATTTTAATGAGGTCTTTGAAAACGGAGGGAGGAAGAAGGTACGGGTTGGAATCCAAAGATGCGATCTCAAACTCCAAATACCGCTCTTTATTAGCACCTACCAGATGCCCTACCTCGACCGATAATGGCACAACAATTTGTTCAATAAGAAGCCATAAAAGAAAATATTCGTTTATTTAGTGTTATGTATTTTAAACTGATAGAAACTAATGCAACTTTCCGCTCGTCCACTACACTGTTCAGCTTGTGATTCTGCCATCCGTCATGGCGTCATCACGTGGCCGTGGTCACGTGTTTGCCGCAAAGGGTGAATATTCCTTTTAAAAGTCAAAAATCCAATAATTAGAATGTTAGCTTTTAAAATGTCTAAAATGTGATTTTGACGGGTTTAAATAAAAAATGTATTGGATTATGAAGTTAATGTGACTGTTGGTATCCAAGGAAGATTACCTTGTTCACGTTTGCAGTTTTTTCTCTCGGCCATTCCATGCAACCCCAGCCCTCTGTTGTCACATGGACCAGCCCCCCAACTCAGTCTCCCTTAAGTGTGACATGCTGTGACAAGAACAAAAGCAACGACTATTATTTTTGGCTCTATTCCTACTATATTCCTAAAGAGCAAAAACATTATTGCATCTCGAGCAGGGGCCCAGATCATCTCTCAGCTACAGCATGGCCTACTGAAAGTAGCCCGACACAGAAACTCTTCCTCAGCAGATGATGCGAGTGCCTGTTTAGAGTAAACCAGTTGGCATCACCAACACGGACAAAGTCTACCAGCTAACCTGAAAAGGACTGAGATGCACCACAACAGAGACTGCATCGTTTGACCTCAGAACCACTATTCTCCCAGCCTCGCTTTCCCACCATGATGGATACTGCCAGCTAACAGATGGTGTCTTTCTGTGGTAATGTAACCAACTGGGCTAGCAGTAGCATAGCAACAGCGGCTAAGCAAAGCTGTACCATGTCTGTTAATGTACACATTGATTTGATTTACTGCCATCCAGACCTATATTGTTTGTCTTAGTCAAGCTATTGGGTAGCCAAACGGCTAAATTGATAAGTTAAGCTTCACCGAGACACTCTTGCACCTCCTCTTTCCAAACCTAGTACTTTAATTTACACACATTGACTTTAAACATCCAGACATACACACTTTAATAGTTGGCAAACCTCTCGCCTTACAGCCTTTGATTTGACTCGGACATAGAACACGGCGTGAAGAGATTCTAGTCTTCTTTTAAATATTCTCTTTCTGGGCCAGCCATGTGGCCATCTTCCAATCACGGTCACAGCTCGGCCATCTTGTATTAATCTGTACAACTAAAACCACCCTCACACAAATTTTTTTCCTTAAGCTTAGATCGTTGTTTACTTTTGCTTTATTAATTTTGGGAATAAATGCTATGGAAAATACATGTCTATGAAACATGGAACAAAAGGGAATTTTTTCCTACCTCTCCTGTGACAAGAACTCATATTTTAACTTTTGCTAGCTATTTAGGGTAACCGCAGGGGTCTTATATAGCTTAAATTAAATATTCTAAAAAACAAGGCCTTAAATGTCTTACATTTTGTTTACAAAGGTCTTGTTCTTTCGTAGGATTAAATAAATACGTAATATTAAAAATGCTGTGTGTGTGACTTTACAATTTACTACGTGTGACTTAGATGTTATACGACAGTACAGGTACGACTTACGTCTGTTTTTTTTTTTTTTATGCTTCTGACCATGGAGTGGTGTTTTATTATAAATCCATAGGTGAGCAAGCTTTGCCCTAAACACCCAAGGTCGGACGCGACCAATCAGTTGTCAGGAAAGAAAACCAAACGTCTCGCACCGTGCTACCAACCAGCTAACGTTAGCTCGACGGTTAGAACGAGCAAGTGTCTGAAGGTCTGGCCACATGTGAGGACAAGTTAGCGGACAAGGCGGGATTGGTTTAAAGCAGTGGTTCCCAATCTTTTTCAGCTCAAGACCCAAAAGAGAAATTTGGTGTCTCCCTGGGACCCAAATTTACAAAAATACACCATGAATCATTGTAACATCTAAATGTTTAAATTGTGGACGAAAGAACAAAACATGAATTTAATGTATATGAAGTGTATTTATTCCATTACAAAAGTAATCAAAAACAGAAAAGGTCTCTATTGTCCTCTCTGTGTCTCCGTCCCCTCCCATCGTCCCTCAGGACCCACACCAACATGTTTTTAATAATGCTGACTTGAATTTAATGAGATGTATGTGTCTGGTTGAAGATCTCAACCAGCTGATCTACTCTAGGTTTGGTTTCTGAAAGTGCCATTCTGAGGTCATGCTGAGGTCATGCTGAGGTCATGCTGAGGTCATGCTGAGGTCATTCTGAGGTCATGCTGAGCATTTAGTCTGTTTCTGTATTAGTTTCTCAGGTACGCTAGAGTCGAAAAGCCAGATTCTCATTTTACTCTGCCAATTGGCGACCCAATAAAACGGGTCTGCGACCCATTTTGGGTCCCGACCCTAAGTTTGGGAAACATTGGTTTAAAGAAATGCCAATTAACCAGAGCACGTTGTTCTGCCGTCCCAGAATGCTGTGTGGATTAGCCAGACCCTCTGCTCCGTAGGGTGTGGGTGGCTTGGCGAAGCGAGACCTGAGCATAACCGAGCGTTGTGATATAGTGTGGGGCTAGAAGTCAAAAAAATATTGACGTGTGTGCAGGACAAGACATATTTCATATAGATATACAGAGGTGAAGAGATTACCTGCAAACTACCAGAAACATTTCCAGGTAATCGCTGCACCTCTGTTATTCTAATATTACCATGTAGTAAAAAAGAAACAGGCAGTTTTTCATTTTGCACCGCTGATTCATGGTTATTACACAGAATATACCAGATGTGTTTCCAGGTAAGAAGTCACAAGATTAAACATAATTTGTAAAGAATTACCTGGAAAAAAAAGGGAAATATTTTGAACATAAAGGGTGGATGGATTTCAGCATTATAATATGGTAATTACCAATTATAAATTAAGACGTTTTATCTAATTTGGAAGCTATTACGCTGATAGTAGCCTATAATACAGTGAAAACATATTACCCCTTTATCATATTACAATATTAATATAACTATTACCACTTCCCAGCTATACATATGGTTATCAATAAACCCATTTGTAGTTATTACCTTGGTAATTGCATGTTATTACACCTTATTACCCCAGTATTACATCTTATTACTGTGGTGTTACCCAGTTATTACAAATTATTACCTCTTAATTATCACATTGTTACCCAACTATTACAATCTTATTAGCGTGGTGGAATGTCAAGTGCCAAGTACCAACATCCTTATACAATCTAACACTAGTAAACATACTTTTAGTATTATTGCATGTCACTGTCATTTCATGTTTTTACAGTCTTTGTCCATTGAGCAAACCCGGACGACCTTCTGAAATATAGGAAGCAAAAAAATAAAAAATAAATTATACTTTGAGCAAATTTACTCCATGAGCTTATTTTTTAGGAATTGTGCCTTGGACGACATCGTCTGCTGATCCAGATTCGTGAGATTCTTCTGCATCGCTGCGCGTCGCCCTTACGCCCCCTTCACACAGTTGCTTGTAACCAAGGAGGACACGGAGGATTAACAAAAACCATGGACTCTTCAGAAGAGCTAATTATCTTCAATGCGTGGTAAAGTCACCGGATCTTCTCATCATAGTGATACCTAAGAAATCCAGAGAGAGTTGGGTGGAGCTGATAGTCGGAATTGGCTCTGTATATCACAATATAGCCACTATTTCTTTTTAGCAATCAAGCAGATCAGTTCCCAAGAAACCAAACAGCTGGAGACTTACCTGCCCAGGTGATACAATGGACGTACTGAAGTCTTTCCCGGCAGTATGCCACCTGTCATTGAGGCTTAACACGGCACTGTTGATTCCAAGAACTTTGCAAATCAGCTTCTTTTGAAGCTAAAAAGATTTCTGCTAGTTTTGGATCCGCTCTCTGTATCATGCAAACACACATTCACGCTGATACATACGTGTACACACACACACACACACGCATTTTGATCCTTAAAAAGAAAGTTCTGGTTGTTACGTTACGTATGCTTTGAAAGTTATTCCACAGGTTTTGAAGCGTCTTAGGGTCTTACCCAACATCAATCACACGGTAAAAAGGTTGCCTTTCCCCCTTTTTACTAGGCTCTGTTCCCATAATCAACACTGTTTTGTGTCTATTTAATTCTTAATTTCCCTGTAATGTTGGGGATTATTGTTTTGATTTGTCACTTTATTATTTGACGTAGTCCTGTTCAGCAGGTTTAAGGGGTTGATCATGTCTTAATCAAGGAGAGTGGTTACAGGTTTGCCTCATGAGAGTTTTCCTGAAGGGAGGGGCTGGTTAATACTAAAGTGAACAAAATGGGTGAGATAGTTTGCAGTGAAATGACATATTTTTAATATTTGGAGTGCCTGTTGTAGATGGGAAACATATATGTATAAATAGCAATGTCAGCAGTAATGAATCTCTCTAATATGGCTTCAAGTCCAGTCACATCTCCAGATTTGAGGACATCACTTGTAACTTTTCTTTTGCTGGATGTCTATTGTCTATTTGCATATCAATATAGATTTTTTTTAATACAATGCACACTGCATTTGTAATTTCTCCCACTTTTATAGCACTTCAATTGTAAAAAATAATGAGCCTGACATATTACACTTATTATTATTAGTACTCCATGTTCAATGATTTACTAGCCGTCCGTTCATTTCTTATACACTGCTTCCATCTAGTGGTTGATTATTATAATGATTGATGCATTCATGTTTTTATCACTAATGTTGCAGCTGGCAAAGGTGGTGCTCATTCCAACAACTTTATATGCTGCTGGGTAGTTTTAATCTATGAATATACATAGTTATTTATTAGCTGATTATATTTTTGTTTCAATGATCAGAATCTGTAAAGTAACACAAGCTGTTAGATACATGTAATGCAATAAAAAAGTACAAATATTTCCATCTGGAATGTAGTGGAATACAAGTAGAAAGTAACTGAAAATGATAATACTAAAGAGCAAGTACCTCAAAATTGTAAAATACTTCAGTAAATGTACTTAGTTACATTCCACCACTGATCTTATCTAAAGTGACACTAGTTAGAATCGACTTCTAAATTTAAAGGCTTTAATTCTGAAAGCCAGAGGAATGTAGCGGAAGTTGGGTTTGTGTTTCCGGGTGTTGGTTGCTCTGACTGAACAGTTAGCATGTGTGTCTGTGCTAGCATGTCGGCTGAGCTTAAATAAGGATAATAATAATTAGGACAGAACGTTTTCGGTCGAGATTTAAGGATCTGCATTTGAAACATAGTGCCTCTGCGACTCGGGGACAGTTTATTGGAGATTTTGAGATAATAATAATATCCGGATATGAACAGAACATCGATTGCCAACGAAAAACTGGCGTTACTGGATGTGGTTTTAAACTCCGACATGAAGCTGCTGAGAGAAGCAGGTTGGTTTTCTTTCTCTTGCTGGAAATGTCTTTTCTACTAATGTCGTCCGTGTTAAGCTAACGTTAGCTAACGTGAGCTAAACCACCCACACAGCCTGTTAGCGGCTAGCTAGTTCAGCTGCTAGCAAGTTGTTTATGAGGCTTTTTGCAGACGCTTCACATTATTTGTGAAGTGGTGCAATATAACTAAGTAGGCTACATTTACTCAACTAACTCGAGATACTTGTGTTTTATTACATCTTCTACTACTTTCTACTGCATTACATTGTTTTTTTTGTTTGTTTTACCAAGTAATGGGTTTAACATTTTAATGACAACTTAACAAAAAGGCATTCACGCGGACAGCTACGTATTCTCTTCCGGTTTTCAACGGCCGTCGTCACTACGACAACAACGGACGCATTTGGCTGACGGTCGCCCATGGTAACTGGCGACCGTCGGCTTAAATGCGTCTGCTGTTGTTGACGTGTATTTTGTGGGACTCTTGTCAGTCGCGTTCGAAACGTGGCTCGCTGTGAAGGAAACACCCGTTATTGTCTATAATACGTTTTATTTAAGCCACCTATTCGTCTTCAGAGCATGTAAACGCATGTCACGTAGAAAAGTAGTTAGCCCTTTTTAAAAGTAGAAAATGCATGTTTGTTTAACGGTAAGCGCATTTAAATCAACCTGAAACTCAAATGTCCATCTCAGCTATCTCATACATCATATCTTTAAAAAAGGAGGCAGTCAGATCAAGTTGTGACCACTGTAGCCGTAAGCTACTAACATTAATATAAATTATATAAGCTATTTTAATGATGTATACTTCATTAATCTCACAAGGGGAAGTTACAATTTACACTCCGTTGTTATTACACACAGGCCTAAATTACACACACATGCTCAGTACCTGATGGAGAGATGTCAGAGTGAGGGGGCTGCCCACGGAAAGGCCTTCCATTAGCTCAAGGGCACCTTGGCAGTGCCCAGGAGGTGAACTTGCACCTCTCCAGCTAATAGTTCACCACCATACTTTGGTCCGAACGGGAACTTGAACCAGCGACCCTCCGGTTCCCAATCCAACTTTCTACGAACTGAGCTACTGCCACCCTCATAGCTTCAACCTTGAGGTTATAGGCTACTTAACACCACCTTTGGTCGCCACTCCTTCCAGTTCTCAGCTGCAAATGACTGAAATGAACTACAAAAAAACCTCCTGAAATTCAAAACCCTTATCCCACTCACTGCCTTTAAAGTACGGCTGCCTGCGCTCCTGTCTGATGACTGTACATGCTAACTGTTTTCCATCTGTACTGTACTATTCATCCTGCACACATGTTTTTTTTTAGAGATGGACATTTGAGGTTCAGGTTGATTTGAATGTGCTTACCGTTGACAAACGTACAAGGCATGCGTTTTGTGGGAATCAAACAAAATGAAGCCACTTTCCAAGCAAGAGCAACTTGTGAGTTATTTTGCATGCAGTGGGGTGTGGTCACTAGTTGATCTGGCTGCCTCGTCATTTTAAGAGACGCTGTGTGACGTTGGAGTTGATATCAAGCCATGCCCAGCGGCTCATGATACGATGTTACGGCGTGCTGCGTTACACTGCTGAGACTTATATGTTTTCTCACAAAGGTGGCTACGAGTTTGAATCCAAGTTGTTAATTCATTTTTTCCCTTCATTTAAAAGGGCTAAATATACATAATAAACAGTTAGTTAGTGGGCATGGCTAAGACTGTCCAGGGTGTCATTGGAAAAGAGAGCTTGCATTCAATGCCCCCCGCCCCCCCAAATAAATAAAGGTTAGAATAATAAAGCCCAACATCTTGGCATAATCTAAATCCCCCCCCCCCAATAAAAGGCATACTCTAGACTTAGTCATATCAAATGACCTGATATCACTGTGCCCTGTGTGGTGGATGTTGCTATCTCAGATGCAGTGGCGGCTGTTGGTCTTTCAAAGAGGAGAATCTCATTTTTGGCCTACATCATAAAAAAAGTTTCCATTTATGTATAATAATATATATGACATGATAATTATATATGATGGATAGATTTTATGGGCCGGTTAATATTTGCTATTGATTATCGGCCGATACGCGGCTGCTGCGTTCGCCTTATAGTTGTTGTTTTTTCCCCCGGCATTATTTCCACACAGGCGTCCACAGGCAGCTCTGTGTTGCTGGAGACGCTGCAGGTCACCTGCAGACCATGCGCTGCCCCACCCCCCCACCACTAGCACCATGGCATGTTCAATTAAATTACAAACCAAGCACTTTATTTCAATGGCTACTTTTCAGGTTTATCGGTTTATTAAGTTATTTAAATGTGTTGACAAAGGACATTTTGTTATGAAATGATTATATCTGTATTATAATATGTCAGCAAGCAACGCATCATCCAGGCTGTGTTGTAGACAGTGGATGAAAACCTTTGACCCCTAGTTAACCATATGCAGTGCACCCATCCATATGAAGCACACATAATTTGGGTGATATGAATGTAAGATTACTGCAGAAGTGATACAGATCTGTGTTTTTGTGTATTCTTTTCAAAGATAGGGAAGAGCAGATTCTGAAAACAAACCCAGTGTGGCAGAGTTTACATTTTTATGATGTAAATTGACATTTCGACAGACCCTCCAATCATCACGCAGAAGCCCGGCGTCCAGGCCATCCCAGTCCTCCGTTTACTCCCAGAGACGCTGAGGGTCCGTGGGCGGGACATAATCGCAGCATTTATCCAATGACCGTCGAGTTTCAAAGCAGTCCCGTTGAAGTCCATGGATGCTAGTGTTAGAAAAATTGTTTCCAAGAGTCACTTTAACAAAGTCACTTGACTTTATACATTGAAATCCCCCCCCTCCTTTCTCCATGGTTACCATGCCCCAAACAGCTGAACTATTTCAAAGGTAATTAAAACTCTACCTGACGTGTGAAGGTCGTGAAACAGTCAAGATAGGAAAAGGGGAGAAGTTCAGCCTTGAGTGTGTGAAGATAGCTAGGGAGGTATGTGACTCTGGGCCCTTGAAGATGGTTATTATATAAACCAGTAAAAGTACAGAAGATATTCAGTTAGAAATGCACTGTGACTCTATGGAAATGTATGAGGAGAAAATCGAGTCAGCTGATTCTGAACAAACTCGTCTTCGAGATGAACGTATTCTAACGCATTTTTAGTCAAGAAAATGTTAACACAATAGTAAATATTAGACTATTAATTTTTTTTTTTTTAAACATAATCACTACAACAAAGGGATGAAACTGGCCGGACAGTCTTTCTTCTCTAAAATCATTACTGAAAATATCAACAACGGTTGATCGAATTATTTTTAGGAATACTTTTTTTTTCAATTTACAAGAACAAACACAAATGAACAACCCCCATCCCAAAAAGGATGCTCCAATATTTTAAAGTAGGTATACAATGTTCCAATATCACATTATCCACATAATCTAGATAGGACTGCCACATTTTCATAAATGTGTTGTATCCCTTTCTAAGGTTACATGCTATTTTTTTTTTTTTGCTAAAGGCACACTGTAATTCATTTGTAAATCCCATTTAGTTATGGATAGAACCGTCCCTTCCAGGATTTCGTGGACTTTTTGAGATTGTTGCGGCCCAAAATGCCTGACGTTGCGGGAATTTTTGTAAGAAGAAATGCGATAAAAGTTGCTAGGTTTTTTTGTATGTTTGTTGCAATGACGAGAAAGTTGCGGAAAAAAATAGCTATTTATTTTTGTATAGTTGTTTATAAATAAAATAGAAACTTGTTTTGTGGGAGAATAAAACTACTTTAGGCTGAGTTTTCCTAGTAACCTTACCAAAAAGGCTCAGGATGCTGCAAATGTTGGTCTAATAAGAAAATGGCTGGTGGATTTAAGACAAAAAAATAATAATTTTATTGACTGAATCAAATTTGAATATGTCTGTCAATGGCTTGTTGATCTTTACATTGTTTCCTATCCTGGACTGGGACACATTCATACGGTTTGATAAAGGACGTATGGGACTTTAACTTATCATTGCACTTACAATAACGAGCATAGATAATCTGTAAACAAGGAAATGAATATGGCGACGTATGTGTGACGTCAACACATTCTCACTCAGCTTGGTCTCTGGCTCTCAGAGTCATATACTAATACTGAGTCTGGCACGTGGGACTGCTGGGATTGGTTGAAGTCGCAGGAAATTGGGGTTATTGGTCAACATTCAGATATTAACAAAGAATATACTTTAGAAATAAGCTTATATGGTCCACTATAATGTATTAATTTTTCCATGTCAGCGAGTTTGGGTAAAGCCGTAGTATTGTTCAAAGTGCTTCTCAGACTTAACCGCAGTTGAAGGTAACAAAAGAAAGGTATTGTTAGACAAATTATGTTTTCCTCTTAATTGTTCAGAAGTCATGAAATATGCGTTATCATAACAGCCCTCCAATTTCAGAATTCTCACAATGATGCCATGCTTCCAGTCAGAGGGATGACTTTGTTTTGCTTTAACCCTCAGGAACCAAAAGGGGTCATATACAATCCTAAACGGCACCACTGATTCATATTTCAATCATTTAATAACCATAAAAGACAGAACGTTACTGATTTTTACAGCTTAAAGCTAAAGAGTTAGCAGTCACGGAGGTCTCTTCCGGGTCTTTCTAGCCTCTACAGGTGATTTTCTATCCAGCCTGAAACTTGTCTTTTTCGGGGTCGTTGAGCATTAAATCTAAACTGTTACATCCAAGATTTATCCACTTGATGTCCATAATTTTCACGTTTTTGCTCATTACTGCCACTAGCTCTGTGCCCCGTGTCTTCATGATGCATTGCAAGCTTGTTTACAGATGTGGAGGGAGGGTCGTCACACATTATGCCTTATATGGGCTTTTGAGCAACAGCAAAGAGTAAGTAGTGGAAAAAATATAAATCTTACAATTCTTACTAGTCTAATATGATTATAGATAGTATATAGTGGACAAAAGAGATAGCTACTGTTTCACAGAGGAGAATGGCGTCACTGTTTTGAGATTTGGCATTTATTTGGGCCTTTTTTGAAGAAATGTAAATAGTTTGTGCTTTATATGAGTTAGGTTTATTTTTGCATAAAGAACTGTTTTAGACAGCCATGCAGAACAGTAAGCTCTGGTGTGGCTTTATTTTACATTGAAAAAGCCCTGTAAACCACCACAGAATCGAAATAAAGCTTTCCTCTTATTTTTGAAAATGTGACCCGTTTCAATCCCACCCCTCAAAGAACCGGAATCAAAAGGAAGAATCAGAATTGGAATCAGAATCGTTAAAATCCAATCGATGCCCAACCCTAGTTGGAAGTATGATGCACAGTGGAAGTATGACCAGAAGTATTGTTATTACATTACATGTCATTTAACTGATGCTTTGACCCAAAGCGACTTACAATTGCTATATACTGTATGTCAGAGGCTGCACGCCTCTTGAGCAACTAGAGGTTCATTGTCTTGCTCAGGGACACATTGGTTGATGTATGTCATGTGATTCCAACCCAGGTCCACACCAGAAGCATAGTCTGGTGCGCTATGGAGGTGTTAAAAAAACGGTGTTCACTTTAAATGTTTTTTTTTTTTTTACTTTTTATTTATTCAGGGAAGGTTCACTGAGAGGAAGCCTCTCTTTTGCAGGACCGCCCTAATCACATCCCCACAGTTCCACATTCATACTCGGAAGCTGCCCAGTACAACCACAGTCTGATCTGCTGGCCACTGAGCAGCTGCACTGGAGCGGTTGGGGTCAAGGGCCTTGCTCAAGGGTACCTCCGTGATGGTAATGAGGGAGGGACAAGTGCTGCTCTTTCTCTTTAGAACCAGTGACCTCCCATTCACAAGCTCGCTTCTCTAACCTTTAGACCACCACCTCCCCTACAGTACAATACATCGTGTTGTTACCAAAGTAGCGTTAAGTTAGAGCTAGCATGGCAAGTGCATTGAGTGTGTGACATTAGTTAGTAAGTGGTCAAGCTAGGAGAGTGAGAGGTAGCGGTGTTGGAGGGAGAGGTACTTAAGCCGTTTTTCCATTACATGGTACCTACTCAACTCGCCTCAACTCTACTCGTCTTTTTTGCTTTTCCATTATGAAAAAAAGTCCCTGGTACCTGCCAACAGGTACTTTTTTTTTTTTTAGTATTTCCTCCGTCGAGGTTCCAAGCGAGCTGAGGCGATACCAAAAGGTGACGTGGAAACCTGCAGACTACTGATTGGTTGGAGAGAATCGTCACTAATCACATCGTTGCTAGTGACAGACGGGGGTGTCCTAAACAAACCTGCCATTTTTAAATAGTTTAGCCAGCTGTGTTTTCTGGGTGCCAGCGGTGCCTCGAGCATCATTTGGAACAAAATCGGTCTTCTCAAGACACGGTGGATCATCTGATGTTACTGCCGGTAAAGTGAAGACTGTTACCCCCAAAATGACATCGGCCCTGGAGGGAATGTCTCCTCGGTGCTTCCTGACCATGGTCTGGAAGCCTAAACAGGAAATGTGTAACGCAGACTTATATAAGGAAACATTAAAAATCAATATTCAAATGCCAAAATTTGCCAAGCTTTTTTAGGGGCGTCACAGTTAAATTTCAAATATCAAAAGCAGTATAAATGATTCTCCTAGTATTTGTTTTCTCTCAATGCCAGCCTACTTGCGAAACAGAAAGAAGAAAGATAGTAAAGCCTCTTTGCTCCAACTGGACTTGATGGTGCATTCAGGTACCCTTCTGTCAACTCATAGGGCATTCATGTGCCCCTTGTTATTGTGCGTGTCAGAGCTGGGAAAAAAAATGTCTTTCATAAGACTAGTCCTTATGAGAGTGAATAAAGCTACTTAGCAAAGTATAGATACAATTCACATTGATGGCCGTTTGTTTGTGTTTCAGCTTTACCTTCAGATGTCCACACAGTGATTGTTGGTGAAGAACATCAGCAGGAGTGGAGCTCCAGTCTGGACCAGGTGGACACAAACCCCCCACACATTAAAGAGGAGCAGGAGGAACTCCGGATTAGTCAGAAGGGAGAGCACCTTCAGCGGCTGGAGGAGGCTGATAGCACCAAGTTCCCATTCACTCCTGTTCCTGTGAAGAGTGAATATGATGAAGAGAAACCTCAGTTCTCACAACTTCATCAAATACAAACTGAACAGATGAAAACCGGAAACTCTTCTGAACCTGAACCTGAGACTGAGACTGATGACAGTGAATGGAAGGAGATCATAGAACCTCTGTCAGGTTTAAACTCTCCGAGTAATGATGAAGTCCCTGTCTGGGAGTCAACATGTGGTTCTGGTGAGAAACCAGTAAGCTGCTTTGAGTGTGGGAAAAGATTTGGCACCAATGGACACCTGAAGAGACACATGAGATCTCATACAGCCGAGAAACTGTTTAGCTGCTCAGTCTGTAAGAAAGCTTTTATAAAGAGTGGACATTTACAGAACCACATGAGAATCCACACAGGAGAGAGACCGTTCAGCTGCTCGATCTGTACGAAAGCTTTTACAGAGAGCGGAAGTTTAAGTAGACACATGCGAATCCATACGGGAGAGAAACCATTTAACTGCTCCTTCTGTAAGAAGGCGTTCAGAGATAGTGGACAGCTGAAGAAACACCTGAGAACCCACACAGGAGAGAAGCCATTTAGCTGCTCCTTCTGTAAGAAAGCCTTTGCAGACAATGGCCATTTACAGAAACACACGAGAATCCACACAGGAGAGAAGCCGTTTAGCTGCTCAGTCTGTAAGAAAGCGTTTACAGTAAGTGGACATTTAAAGGCACACATGAGAATCCACACAGGAGAGAAGCCATTTAGCTGCTCCGTGTGTAAAAAAGCTTTTACAGAGAGTGGACACTTAAAGGTACACATGAGAACCCACACAGGGGAGAAACCATTTATCTGCTCTTTCTGTAGCAAAGCTTTTACTAAGAGTGGACATTTAAGGGAACACCTGAGAAGCCACACAGGGGAGAAACCATATAGCTGTTCTTTCTGTAGCAAAGCCTTTAGTAAAAGTGGAAATTTACAGACACATGTGAGTATCCACACAGGAGAGAACCTGTGTGGAGTGGCGCTCCAGTCTGAAACAAGAGCAGAGAACCTTAGTCAGGTTTAAAAAAATCGAAAAATGAATGAGTCTCATAAGGGTATGCAAGATGTAATATTCTCATGGAAAAGTCTTGAATAAAATGTAAGGCTTTAAAATGTCTTGAATAAGATTTTGACAGGTGTACATGAAACTCCATAGTATAAAGGCAACAACTGCTTTTGGTCGTGGCTCTTGGCTTTTCCTTTACTTCAGGAAAAGCAACAACTCTCAGCAAGGGGGGGGGGGTAGATCAGCTCTCTGTCTATTGTTTTTTGTGGGCTTGTTAGTCTAATCATAGACGAACAAAGCGTAACATTAATTTACCGTCACTTCCACGTGGTCAAAAAAACTCTGCCTTTCTTACATCAGCAAAATCTGTGTAAAGTTACCTTTTGACTATAATACATTTTTCTGTTGGAGTAAGGTCCGGCTACACCGAAGTGCATTCTGGGATAGGAGAAAATAAAATGCTAATTTGTCGCATTTTTTCTTTTTTATTTACGTTTTAGCTTTGGACCAAAAAACGGTGTTGTATGATATTGTTTGAAAAGGCATGCACAACTCTTATGAAATTACAGCAACAATCGACCAATCGACTCCAACCTTAGCCGTACCCGTACCCGGGTACGGAGCATCGTTGGGAGACGGTCCTTTAACCGTCCGTTATACAGTTGAGTTTAGCCGACAAGAAGCGAGCGTCACGCGACAATGACAGCTAAGTTTAGACACCAAAATGAAATTTACCCAATTTTGTTTCCTTCCCGTAAAGTCATAAAAGGATTTTCCAGCAGGCAGACTGGCTATACAGTAACACCGGAGCTAAGCTAGCATATCCAGACAGGTAAAAAGTAGCAGGAGATTTATTTATATAGGCCTGGTTGTGTTTTAATTTTAAAACTAATCAAAGAACTGAGGCCTAAAGCTTAACCCTGTGTTGTCTTCCCGTCGACCTGCAACTTTGTGTTTATCTGGGTTGAAATTTCAACATTTTGTTCTTTTTGTACACATTTCTAGATGTTTTTCTCAATTTTATTCAAATTTTATGTCACTTTTTTTACCTTTTTTTTAGAAAAATGTTTTAGTCAATTTTTAGCATTTTTTTTAAATTGCTTTTTCCAATTTTTTTGATGTTTTTTTTGTTGTCAATTTTTCCGATTTTGTTGATCACTTTTTCAGTGTTTAAAAAAAAAAGTCCTTTTCTATTTTAGCGTTTTTGTGGGTTTTTTATTTGTTTGTTTTTTTCAACTTTTCTCATTTTTTCAACGTTCTTTTGTCATAGTTCTGATATAGGACGTTTTTGTAATAATTTGTAGTCAGATTGACGCGAGGACAACAGGAGGGTTAAAGGGGGAGTGACAGACTGAGGGCAAAGACCAGAGTCAACTTTGGTCGGGTTTTCAACAGATGGAGACAGTTGGATTGTAAATTATTTGAAACCGACCCTGATTGGCCCATAGGTATGTAATATGTCTATTTTATTAATGCAATAGCTTTACATTGCACAATGTGGTTATATCTGAGTAGCATTTCACATTAAATTACGTCCCCCTTCCATTCAGCCCTCGTTTTTTCTTCTTGGTTATAGTCTGTTTGTTAGCCTACGGTTTTCTTTTTGTCCCCCTATACTTGTATTAAGCATCCTTGGATTTCATGTAATGCACTATATAACTCTAAGTTACTTTTTTAAATTATTATTATTACGTTGGTTGCAACAAACTCCTTCTTTGGCTCGGGATACATCCAAAGTTACTGTACTTGAAATGGTGCATCTGTTACATATTCTCTCATTATAAATGAATGATTTCATTCATCGCAACTCTCTGACCTCCCGCCTGCCATGTTGGGCACCAACATCTTTACTGAGTTTGCGAGTTGTTGTTCCAACTTCAGCAGGCCTTCACGAGCATTCTTCAACTCGTCTTTCCGACCCGTCCGACACCACACGAACACAGCATAAGGTCACAGCTGTAGCGTTACGTTTCCAGTATTTAATAATGTCATATGAGGGTATATTTAACTTCTGAAATAGACCTAGCCACTATTTAACATACTCCTAATGTGCCATCTGTACTATACGGTGTTGAGATAAACAACTGCTGTATGTATTTCGGGGTCAGCATACACCTATGGATGTACATACTCATGACTGTGGGTGCTACAGCTACTACATTTGATTCTTTGTCCCCTTTCTCTAATTTTATGTGCCTTGTTGTACTTTTTTTGTTTGTCAAATGTACAAAAAAACTCAATAAATACATGTTTAAAATAAGATTATTTAGGATTTCAGATAATCTGATACTAAATCTGTACTAATGGAGTGTGTATTCAGATCATTTATTGAAGCCAAAGTGTGTGGTTAAAGGTAAAAGTTGCGTTGTTGCCGTGGTGATTCCCTCACTCTCCTGATTGCTGCTCAGCTGGTTCACCTGCTCCCGGCTGCACACCTGCAACCCATCCACTAATCAACGCTGCACCATAGCAACCACTCACTGCTGGCATGATACAGTGGTAGCGGCACAGCGCAGCTACTTGAATTGTGCGTTCAAGTTGAGTTCCTTGTGTATTTTGTCTGTTTAAGATGGATTTATTTAATTAGGACAATGCACATTAATCAACATTTCTGTATATGCACCAGTTTTAGCCAGTTGGCTAATTTTCAACTGTAGTCCTAGTTTCCTAGCATGCATGTCTTTGTGGTGGGAGGAAACCCACGCAAACACAGGGAGAACATGCAAACTCCATTCTGACAGGCCCCGCCCGGACCGGGGATCGAATTGTTGTGAGGCAGAACTTTGTGCTGCTTTACCTGTGCCATAGAATCTCTGCCTGTCAGGGGTCGGATTTACTTTTGTAATACGTATTAGCTACATGGACCTACAGTGTAATGTATTACAAGGATAATCAGAGCTTTTCACATCTTGACTCTTGCAGGCCACTGTACAGTTGGAGAGATTGGCTGATTAGCCTTTTAACCCTCATGTGTGATTGATTCCACACAACGCTCTTTGGCAAGTACAAATCTCTACTTTCATTCATTTTGGGGCGTCTTATTCAATTTTAGAGCATTTGAAAAACAATGTTTTTTTTTCAAAGTTTTTTGAAATAGTATTGAGTAAAAGTTGACATATTCCAGTCTGTGATTATCCATCAATGTCCATTCCTTTAATTTTAGTCAAAATAATTGCTAACTTCTGCTTTTCTAACTCAAACATTAGGTATAATTTCCCATAAATGAGGTTTATTGACCATAAATTACAAAAATAACTGTAAAACTAGTTAATAAGTGAGTGTTACGTAGTGTTGAAAACGTCAAAAAAAGTGACAAACATTGAAAAAAAGCGCCAACAAAAATGTAAGACAAAGATAATTTTTAATTTTGACGGAAGACAACACAAGGGTTAATGAAAATGAACAGTGCGCAAATTATGTATTTGTCTTTTAAGGGGGCACACCCAGCACATAGCCTAGGCCAAGGCTTTCCAATTAAATATCCCATAGGCGTGAGTACGTGCACACGATATAACTTGACAAACACACACAACACAACAGAAATATATTCCTTTTAATTAATTTCAACATATTGATTGTGATAGTCCATATTTCAATTTCTCAATACAAAGAAATAGACTAAACGATTTAGTCTAGATCACCGTCTGAGATATCCTCAGTGTCAAACATAATGACTCAGACTTTGATGAGGCAGTTCCTGAATGAATTAATTAATTAATTAATGGACCAAATTCACGCCAAAATCAGAGATTCACGGCATCCTTAATTACATTTAAGCACCACCCCTCCCCTCTTTATGTAACACACAGTGGGCCACAGCAGGGCAACATGTTGGTGTGTTTTCTGGGAGTTTAGCCTTTGGAGAAGACAGTTGTGCACACGTCTCCTTTTGAAAACGCCTCTTAGCAGCTTGTGTCATCAGGAAAAATAGAGCCTATGTCTTGAATTATTTCCAGCCATATTTACCTTCATAAAGTCCTCCTCTGCGTCCTTGTCCTTGGTAAGTGCCCCCAGTAGCAGCCACAGCGTCCTCTGCCTTGGGACAGCGAGTGGGCGCCTGGCTACAACTAGCTGTTGCTAGTACCATATTTTCTAATTCTAAATCGGCAACTATTTGTATTTTTGTCGGGAAAACCGGAACTTGTCAGGGCCGATTATGAATCCGGTGGCATAACTGACAGTGATATTTGTTTTTAAGATGTGTTGGTGGTACCTTAAAAGCACACTAACCCTTGTGTTGTCTTCCCGTCAAAATGTGAAAATCAACACTTTAGTTGACGCTTTTTAATCAATGTTTTTAACTTTTTCTCACATTTTTTCTCCACGCTTTTTTTTCCCAAGGTTTGTCACTTTTTTGATGTTTTCAACACTACGTAACACTAACTTTAGTTTTAGTTATTTTTGGAATTTATGGTCATGTAAACCTCATTTATAGGAAATTATACCTAATATCCGAGTTAGAAAAGCAGAAATTAGGAATTATTAAGACTAAAATTAAAGGAATGGATATTGATGGATAATCAGACTGGAATATGTCAACTTTTACTCCATACGATTTCAAAACCACTTCAATTTGTTTTTTTTTCGGACTTGCTCGTATGCGGTTTGCTATCTTAGCCTAGTGGTGTGGTGGTGAAGTGCAGTCATGCTGCATTCATTAAGCATAGGGTCGGCTCCGGTCTACGCCCCGTAGTAGCCTGTCATGTGTCTTATTTTATCAGTATTTATGATCAATAAAATGTAACCCTAAACCATGTGGGGATTCCCGCGTACCGTCTTCCCATGCCATCACATTTTCTAGCTCCGCCGCTGCCGCTCTTCCACAACTGTAACTGACATTTACATCTTTTGTTGACGCTGCATCGGAGTGATTTCTTTAAAAATACTGAAACTGAACTCCAGTTTGTCCCGTCATCAAGGATTCTGATGGATTTGGAAGGGTCTGTGAAGGCTGTGTAAAAGGTTTGGCAGTGAAAAGAGAAAAGTCGTTAATGATGAACAATATAGCTATATATGTAAATTTTTTGTGTTGATTCTAGCGGCCGCTGTCTATGTGGTGCTTTATTGCCCACCGTATTACCGTTGTTAGCATTACGGGGAGGTCATATATTTTCATATTTTCAATGAATGTATTGCTCAGAGGGAAAATCATTTATTTACAATAAGAGAATTAGGTACAGATGCATCGTTGCATTTCAAGTGTTGCATACTGCAACTTAGCCTACTTTGGATGTCTCGTGAGATTGTCGTAGCAACCAGCGCTATAATAACTTTGATTTCATATAGCGCTTTTCCCACGAATGTTTTACACAAGTAACGTTACGGAGGGGACAAGGGAAAAGAAATAGTAGGCCAACACAAACACAAACTAAAAGGAATAAAACGCTAAATGGAAGAGGGACGTAATTATATGTTGGCTATCGATGTCCAACCACATCGCGCATTGTAAAGTTATTTACAAATACAAATATTATACTCCTGAGGGCCAATTCTGGATCAGTTTTGATTCATTTACAATCCCGTAATTGTCTCCATCTATTGAAAGCCCAACCAAAGTTGATTTTCCCTTTTAGCTGTTCTTCTAAAATAACATTAAAATACAATTAGGCCTAAATGAAGACATCTCCTGCTTCCTTGCACCGGGCTTGATACTAACACAGGCTTTTTCGGTGTAACAAAGACATCTGTGACCCATCCGAATGTGTAACTGTAGCGCTGTCTCTCTGAAAAATCAAACAAAGGCAGACACCTTACTAAAAACTACATAAAATTAGAATTATTTTCACTGCTTCAGAAACATTAAAGTTACATATAGTCACTTTAAACAGATGTTATGTATGTAGATTGAGAGGAGACTCTCTGAGACATTTATTGATTAAAAAGCGTAATGATTAATATTTAATTCCTCACTCATTCCAGAGCGGAGATGTGGTATGGAGGAAAGCTGCTGCCAAACTGATCCAGCGGTGACTAACTCAGTTAACTGCTCATGCTTTAGTTCTCAAATTACATATTAGAAAGAAAAAAAAAAACTAAATTTTTAACCATTAAAGCTATTAAAATCTATATTAAAAGCTTATAATTCCTCTATATGACCTTTAACCCTTGAGCTTCCTCACTAAACTCATTTTAAAATGTCAAACCTGTGGCACAAAACTATCAAAGCTTGGAATTTCCAATGATTTGTGTACACTGAAATTAGACAAGAAATAAAATCATAAAAGATGTAGCTCCGGTTTGTCGGCTCCTCCCTCTCAGTTTGAAGCTGCTGTGATTGGTGGAGGCGTAGTGGAAATGGCGAGGCGTGGGTCACACAGCTCTGTGGACCAATCACCTCAGGGCACAATGTTGACCCAAACAACTCCCCTCACCTGAAAAAAACACAACAGGGCAAGTATATTACCCTCTGAGGATGTAGTGGAGTATTTAGTGGACATGGAATATAACATTGCAGTTATTCAGCTCTCATAATGTGAGTAAAGATTCTTTCTGTATGAAAACATTCAACCGAATAGGACACAAAAAGAGCTTATTATCGCATCGGCTAGGTGGTGCAGGGGTGTAGATGATTGGTAAGTAAAGGGTAGTAGTAAAAAAACGTGTGTGTGATTTGAAGTGCCTGGTTCAAATACCTCAAACCACATTTTGCTCAGATCCAGTCTCAGATTCAACAGGTGGGGACAATATGCTAACTGCTATCCATGCCCCAGCTAGCATCTCTGACTACTAGCGTTGGCTCTATCACATCGGATGTGAACAACCTAAAAACTACAGTGGAAAGCAACGCACGTATGCCTGACAGCCATGGCCACGCTATTCAGGAGATGGAGATGCAGCTAGCAGATATGGAAGACAGAAACCGAAGATGCAAGATCGGCATCGTCGGGCTGAAAGAGGGACTAGGGGGTGCTAATGCTGTCCAGTAAACAACTGCCTAATGAACATGGACCGTTGGTTTGTCATGGTCTCTTGATGTGTCCTGGTTTTATTGTACTGTTGTCTGATATTATTACATTTAACTATGTTGACCTAGCTTAATATGGCCTACTCTCCATTGGTTAGCACTGTTAGGTTAGAGTTTCCTTTCCTTGTTCCGGTTTTAATTTAGTGTGGAAACAACCGCTATTGCGGTCGGGTAATTATCGGCTAGTGTTCCATTTCTTGCTGCCCCATATCTGATCTTGATCACAGATCTACTTTGAGTGTTGCTTCCTCCCCTCCCTTCTCTTGCTTTTACTTTAATGTCACTATCTTGTATGCTCTTGTTCTGTGTTTTACATGTTTTGTGTAATGGGGAACTTAGCTTTGGATGCTCTATTGTTTAACAGTAGGCTTTAACAAAATGAAAGGCAGTAGCAATATCCACATGTACTTTCATTTAGATCACAGATTTTTGCTAATGGGTGATCTTTCACTTTTAGTTTGGAATTGTGGTGGACTGAATGCTTCTCATGAATGAGCCAGCACTCTGGGCTTACTAAGAAAGAGAAATGTTGACATTGCATTATTACAGGAGACACATTTGCTACAAGCGGATACCGGCCGTTTAGCCAATAGATTCTATCATGCAATTGCATCCTCATCAGCAAATACTAAAACTAAAGGACCAGCCATTGTTGTCAAACGGAACCTCCCACTTAAAGTGTTGTCCTCTTGGTCAGATGATACAGGCAAGATTCTGGTCTCCACACCAGAATTTGGTGCCAGAAAAATTGCATTTGTGTCAGCTTGCGCCAAATGTTTTTGATGACAATTTCTATAATATGCTCACTAATCAAATGCTTGAGTTTACGGGCTGTTCTTTTATTGTTGGTGCCGATTTCAATGCTGTGTGGGACCCAAATATTGGTCGAACGCGAAGGCCACTAGGGCCCAGCCTCAGGCTACAAATGCTCTGTAATCCTGGGCCAGCAGCTTGGGGCTTATAGATATTTGGCATTGCTGGCGGTGTTACGCCCAATGGCATTGTCTGACCATAAAGGGGTCCTTTGTGCAACCACAGTCGGCCAACTGTCTCAACGTGCTGTTAGATGGCGTTTCAAAAGTTCTTTGCTGAAAAATGGATCCTCTATCACTCAGTGTATTGCAGGATTCCAAATATTTGCAGAAATGAAGGTTGTCTCATTAGAAGACCCAAGGATAATGTGGGACGTGATACAAGGTTTTATTAGGAGCAATACCATACTATTCTGCTCTAATGCTTGCAAAGCTACGTCATTTCAACTACTAACCCTTGAAGCTGAGTTCACTAGGTTAGACTTATTGTTGCAAAATAATTTTAGTGATCAAATAGCTTTAGAACGAGCACTAGTCATGAAAGAAATGAACATTCTGAAACTGAATTCCTCATCATAGCACAAGACAGCACCATTATTTCCAGGGCCCAAGATATAGTCACTCACTTTCCATGACAATTAGGTCCGGTGACCATTTTGCAGATATTCCCGCTATTAAATCAGCATACGGTAATATTAGAACTGACCCTGTTGAAATAAATAACTCATTTCAGACATTTTATTTCAATCTGTATTTATCAGAGGTCACTTTGGATAAAGCCCACTGCGAAGGGTGGTTAAATTAGTTTGATTTGCCTCAGTTGTCAGCAGAGGAATAAGGGGACTTAGACAAATTGATTACTATAGAAGAACTAAGGTTGGCTGTACAGAATATGCAAAAGGAAAATCACCAGGCATTGATGGGATCCCCCCTGAATTTTATGCAACTTTTTGGGAACAACATGGCCCGTTCCTTCTTGACATGGTTAACTTTTTAATTGAGAAGGGTAAATTCTCATTTATTCAACAATGCAGCACTCTTGATTGGTGGGAGGCCTATAACAGCCCCACAATGGGAACAGGGGGTTCTAAAAGACATCTTTAGCGAGACTGGCTTGTTACCTTTTTCCAACCTACAAAACGCATTCAGTCTACCACATTCCTCTTTTTGCTTTTACTTTCAATTAAGATTAGCCCTCAAGGCATACAGTGTCCTCTGGTAGAGTCTGTTGCACATCCATCCTATTCGGAAATTATTCAGTATGCAGTCAAAACCCTGTGGTATGGTATCCAGGCATATCAGTTTTTGGTAATATCTGGTTGCACTGCCCTTCCTGTTGAGAAGGTCTGGGAATGCGATTGTCCAGACCTGAACAGCGATCTTGAGTGGTATGATATATGGTCTAACATCCCAGAAGTATCACGCAATCCAGACCATCAGCAGATTCACTACTATTACATTCATGGGACATATCTCACCCCTGTGAAAATGCATCACATGAAAGTAATTAACTACCCTTTATGCACTTTCTGCCCATTGATCCCCCACTAAAAGCACCAAAAAGAGACAGGAGACTGTGTAAGGCTGGATGTGGCCAATTTCCACGGACAGTGTCTAAACATAAACACAGTTATGTTATACAGTACTTGAGTAAACATAGTTCCATTCCACTGCTTCCACTGTAATATGAGAGAGGAAGGTGTGAAGGTTACCTCGCAGAGGTTGCTGCAGTCCATCACCGCCACAAGGCAGCGATTTCCGGCCAGGCGAGGGTTGAAAGACTCCTTCCAGGAGATGGAAGCCTGAGGCTCAATGACTCTGAAACACACAGGTGTATGGGTATAAATACACACCAAGCCAAACCGCCACAACATGTCATCACCTTACACTGTATATAAAGATGACAAACGTGTCTCCACTTCCTCCCATTGTACAAAAGTTAAGGCAAAATATTCCGGATAGGGAAAATGACAATGTTGTGTGGGTGGGTGGGTGTGTACCCAAAGAAACGTGTCTTCTCGCTCATCAATCCAGCTCCTTCCATGGACAGCCTACAGGCCTTCAGGGTGAAGTTGAAGGGGTTGGTGAAGGTAACATCTGCAAACATCTCCTGCTGCACTTTGGGCAAACCGCTCAGCTGCAACCACAGAAGAAGATGCAGTAGAAAAAGAAGAGCAACAACAACACAAGCCAAGAACATCTCCTATAAAAAATAATGCCAGTGTCCCTATGGTTTTAATGGCGCTGCGCTAATATAACCGAGGGTTTATTACATCGCTCAGACTCTGGCTCGACTGGAAAATAAAGAACCACGGGCGTACAATACTGGAACCAAGACGTCTCTCTTTACTAATGAACATCCCAGTCAACGGCCACTCATTACAGCATTTTACCACTTCTGGTTTTCCCATCACACTAAAAGTCCTACGTCTTAACTTCCTCTTACCTAACAGAGGTAACGCAATAAAATACCTTACACCAAGCTTAAAGAGGGAAAGTGGCCGATTTTCAACCCTGACACGGGTCTTACCGTCACGGTTAGCGTCGGGATCTGCAACTCGAGCACCTTAATGGCAGTCACTGACTCGTCCTCAGCCTGTCCAGTCACAATAAAGTGCAGGCAGAGCAGGGTGCCCAAATACGGCATGTACTCGTCAGCTGTGATCTTTACCATCTCACTCTTCACTGCAAACACACAAACACACGACAATTGTAACAGAGGTTAACTCTAATAACCACAAATACTCTCTCGTTGCTGACGTTGCTCACTCTCATTGGCTGGCACAGTGATGGTGAAGTTGTGATATTTCAAGTGACTGGCTCTGACTCCGGTGTAGAAGATGACAGACCCGGCCAGGTTGGCTTGGATGGTTGTGGGGACATCACTCTGGTTGTAGAAATCCACCTGTAGGTTGACGTCCTGACCCAGGTTTACCTGGAGAGAAGGGAGGAGAGTACATTAAGTAGTACATTGAATTTGTACTTAAAGGGTAACGTTTTGGACCCTATGTTCATATGTTTGTGTCTAAGAAACTGAACACCAATCTTTTAAATTTGTCCAGGATTAAGCAAGACACGGAACAAGATGCAATGCATTGTTAATGGGCCCATCAATTTCCATCCACAAAACATGCTGTTTTTGCCACTGACATGCTCCAACTATTTTAAGTTTAGTTTATTAGTTTTATTATTATTTTTGTTAAAGAGTAGGATCCTTTTTGTTTTACATGAAACATCACTGAAATTGCCAAAATCACCAATCTGGTTTGGTTGGAATAAACCCATGTACATTTTTATTTCAGCACTTATGGAAATGCCACAATAAGAGCCACTAGATGGCAGAAGGGTACTTTGCAACAGTTTGAGTTTCTCTGAATTTACATGGTGCACCTGAATACACCATTGAGTCGTGTCAGAGTCCACCTGCGTTACCTTTGATGTTTGTTTCCATAACTTAACACAGGGAAGGCAAAATGCTGCCACACAGGGATGTCAGGGAAGCAGGAGGATTTCCCAGTTGTGTTGTTTCTCTGTCATCTCCGCAGTGGTCATGGTGTCTGGAAAAGTGCAGCTGCAGGCTACCACTAAGCTACCATTACCTTGTGTCTTTAGCTGCATGCTACCAGCCGGATATGCTACGTTTTGTCTGAGACATGGGTAGCCTGACATCATCATACTCAGATTCTAGTCAGAATATGAATCTGATCCTGCTCCATCAGGCTGTGATTATGGGGTGTGTTCCAACAGAACAAGGAAAAATGCCTCTGCACTCAATTGAACAGACCTACAACTAATCAGAGCAACGGAGTATGTGAAGCATGTTGAGCGATGCACAGAACTCAACTGCTAGCTACCGCTGATGTTAGCTACTGTAGCCGCGGCAGTTTGGAAAAATAATGACGTTCCATCCACGTTACAGGCTTTACAGCATACAGCCATCGGATGTATCATAAGATAATACCATGGATGTATTAATAGAACATGGTGAATTACATCCATTAGCTATATCCATTATTACAGCTAAAGGAACTCGGGAGAACCGTCATATGAGCATGCGCAGTGCAGGGGGGATATGGGTGGGCGCAGTACCGCGGTTCTGCTCACGTTCATCATTACGTTACTGTTGATCATCTCTCCATCATCGTATGAAGTCCGCCCTGACAATTTGATTGGTCCAGACTAAAGCGGGGGGTGGAGATGATTGAAAATCGAGAAATCGAGACACCCATAATGTTCAGTAATGAAAGACAGACGTGTAGACTGGTGTGTTACCTGACTGGCGGTAATAATGATAGACAGCGTGGTCTCGGGCAGCTCGGAGTGATCCCTCTCAACGCCATATCCTTCCGCCCGGTCCATAGTCCTATTGTCCTCGGCACTGCCTGCAGACGAAAATCACTTCACCACCGACTCCAATGTCTCCCAACCCCCTTGAATCTTTAATCAAGTTGCATTAAAAGGTCCAATATGTAATATATTTACTGTATTAAATCCAAATATGACCCCAATGCATCATCAGATATTAAGGAAACATGCTAAGTTGTTTCTGACAACAATGCTAATGCCAGTATTTTCTCCTTTTGCAAATTCTATTTGTGTTTTGACCTGTGTGTTATTATCAACTACCCAGTTTGACAGCTAGGTCGGGTTGCCAGATATACCTGTAAAAATGTAAGAAAGCAACGTGGCAACCCCGTGAACTTGGAGTCTGGGGAGGATGGGATGGGGGAGACGACTCTCTCCAGTATTTTGAATTTGTATTGCAGTAACTAGTAACACTAGCTGTTAACATACATACATATGGCACCTTTAAAGACGCGGTATCTGCAAACAGCTGCTGCACAAATTTAAAGTACTTGACCTTTACTCACACACAGGAAAATATTGTACTATTAGAGGAGAAAACTTGTCAAAAGTTGACATTGCTGTGGTTACTTGCAACTGCAAGCAATTGAAGCTGAAAACTAGAGTACACACTGACATAGCTATTCAGCAGTGACCTCTGGGGGGTGGTTGGACAGCGCCCAGAGGAGAAGCTTTTCAACATTACCAACCGTGCCATTAAAGCAACTACAAGGAACTTTCATTTTGTGTTAATTTTGGCGTCCCCTGTGAACAAAAACGGTAGTGTTTCGCTGCACTCTACGTCACATTGCACCCTGCCACTGGCAACCTGGAAGCACCTGCTGCTGAAAGCTAGCCTACATAATTCGGATTAAAAAGGTTTTAAATATATCTTTGTCCCATAGTTATATTACATATAAGACGGGCCGCGGACTGTCAATCACATCATAGCCACACCCTAAAACACCCCCTGCTTCAGACCGTAATTCAACTAATGAACGACATTCTGTTTTGCAGAAGACTTAAAACAAGTGATTGAGACCATAGAATCATTATGAAAATGTTTACTGAGGTAATAAATCAGATGAGAAGTGGGTCACCTTTTGCAACCGCACTTCCACATTTGCAGTACTTTGCCAAACTGGATGCTTTGTCCATTAACATTAACTATGGTTATTTTTTTTTTGTAATTTGAAACGTGTGTGTGTGTGTGACCTTTTGGGTACTTGTAGGTCTGTGTGATGTCATTTGGTAAGTCGCTGCCCAATGATTTGGTGTAAACAGCCTTCCCGATGTAATCCCTTTCCACCCGGTACGGCGTCAGCGTTCCGTAGCGATCCCGCTTGAAGAAGACAACGTCACTGTTCACCTGTTGGAAACACCGTCATGATACCAATTCAGACACTAAATGTGTAGCGTTTTATTCCGTTGGTGCAGCATGTAATGCGTTCTCTTTAGTTATAGAGAATCTATAACAAGCTAACAAGCTAACATTACCTCCGCTCCACAGCAGCTGCCTCGGGGCCTGTTCCATTGTGAAATTATTGTTATTACAATATTTTATATTGGAATGGGAATATAAATTCATGTCGCCATATGTAATGGCTTTGTGTCGGGCTGAACAACGCCCCATAGCTGTGATAAAACCACAACGTACCTCAGCCTATCGCGAGATAATGCTTAATTATCACGTTGAAATAATAAAGAAAAATATTAAGCTAAACTTTTTCGAAACATTTAAAACACAAAGTAATGCCCTTTCAATAGAAAAACCTCAATATATGGAAAAAAATAGAGAGTACACATAGAAATGAAAAAGGATCTACCCCAAAGATGGAATCTGTAAAATAAAATATCTCAATCTTCCAAGATTTGCCTAACCCTTGTGTTGTTGTCCCATCAACCATGCAGCTTTTTGATTTTGATCTGATTAAATTTAAAATTACCCCCGACACCTTCGTTATTTTGTTTTTGAAGCTTTTTCCAACAATTTTGTCACTCTGTTTCAACATTCTGTTATCATTTTTTTAGCTTCTTCAAATGCTAGAAAATGTTATGAGCGTTGCATGGAACAATCCACATAATGTTTTGGGGCAATTTGGTTGAAAGAAACTACAAAACATCTAATATAGATATTTTTGAAAATGGGTCAATGTGACCCAAGGACAACAGGAGGGTTAAAGTACTTCCACCTCTTTCCTACCCTTAGCATAAAATCTCATTACATTCTTTTGATTGTTCTTAAAGGCATCATGAAACGGAAGTCAGAGTATGAGTTTCCTGGAAAAACACAAAGCTAGGGACTTGTCTCGGCTATTGATTGCTGTTTAAAGTAACCAATAGCACTGCGCGGGCATTGCGTTACGCTCCGCCCTCCCCCGCCAGTGTGACAGCAGCTAACATAGAACCACAGGGAAAGCCTATTATCTGTTGTAGAGGACTTCTCGCCACCGTATGTGTTTGTGTCTAAGTGACTGATGGGAACAACAACCTTTGACATTGGTCCAGTAGTACGCAAGACCGTTGCAGTCAGCAAAACAAGCTACAATGTAAGTAATAGGGCAGTAATTGTGTCTTTACGTTCACGTCATCATGCCACTGACAGGCTCAGATTAATATACTGTGTTGGACAACATTATGGAAAGGATTTCTAAGGAGGTCAACCTTTCTGTTAAAGATTGAGATCCTTTTTTAAAACACAAAGTGCGTTTGCTAAACCCACCAGACTCCATGTAAATAATCAGTAATTAACGGCGGTGCAACTTTATTAGGTTTCCAATAAAGTCAAGGTGTGTACTTCTACTGACTCCGTCCCAGCTCCAACAGTCCCCACTCCTCCAGATACGCTGAGCTTCTATTTTTGGCCAGACACCGGAAAGTTCTGCAGCATCTCAGCACACGGCACATAGTGCAGGACAGGAAGTCGAGCACAGAAACAAATAAAACATCGGGTTCACTTTCAGAATAAAATAATGCGTGCTCACGGCGGATCATATATCGCTGCATACTTCCCACTACACCTTGAAACCCCCAGCACAGAGGTGTTTCCTCTCTATTCCTCTGGATGAAAACTGTTATTGGTTTTTGTGGTTCTATTCTACATGAATTCGCGAGATCACGTGGGCCCTCGAGATTTCCGCAACAAATCCGGACCTGGTTGGCAGACGGCGGAGCACGGAGCCAATCTGGATCCATCAACGCATCCAGTGAAATTTGGGGGGTTAGTGTTAAATCTCAGTTAATTACTGTGGTTTAAGGATAGGGATTTTTAGTTTTTTAGTTAGGTACTTGGAGGAATTGTGCAATAACGACAGATTCAGACATTTTTTCTTTTGTAATAAACAAATACAAATCTTAAATTCAAGTTAATAAAGTAACTTATTTTGCATTCATTTGATTCCAAATCAAGATATACTGGTCAAAACTGCTTTCCATTGTCAACATGTACTTAATTTTACATTTTACAAATAAAAAATAACAATAGATGAATAGACATTTATCATTGGGACACAGGTGTAATGAGGCCTTTTGAAGAATTAATGAAAGAAACTCACCTCAGCGAAGACGAACCTCGCGTCATATGGGTGACAGATCAAACCTTCCTTGGTGCCGACAATCGAAGCTGGACCGCAGCGAAAATATCCTGTAAAACAGACATCGTGTTTAGCATCCATCTATCTGTTGATCCGAACTTCTTCCTCTGTCTGTGTCTGTCCGTCCTACCATCGCTGGTCTCCTGGGGCGTGGCGTCCACCGCCTGCCATCCTCCGAGGCCGGGCGGCAGGTCGTCGCGCCTTATGAACACCTCGTTCCAGCAGTGGTAGTTCCTACAGACACGTGCTGTCAGTACACCTTTTTGTACATGTGCTTAGTAGGGCTATAACAATACACCAAACACAGGGTTCGGTTTGTATCATGATTTTTGGCCTACGAGTGGGGGCGGGGGTCCTCAGTGAGCAAAATACAACTAAAATGTTCTGCGTCATGGCATCGTTTTGTCATTGATTACATCCCACTTTGCAACAAAGTAATACAGAGACTTAATTTATTGATGTTGATTGATTTTAATATTGATCGAGCCAACACCAAAGATTCTTTTGTACCTTAAAATAATGTTTCCAAATCTGCTGGAGCTAGTGCCCCCTTGACCCAACCCTGGATAAGTAGATCACGCTAGATGGATTTCCAATGTTTTGGTACTTGTGAGGTACCACCGCAGTAATGGTGACTTGTCTACATCTAGTTATGTCTTTGTTGTCCTTTTGTGTCTCTTTGTGATCTATTCTTTTGGGTTCAAATTATGAGTTGATGCACAGGACAAGTACACACATTTCTAATGGTCAAGTTTCTGGCCTAGCGGTCTCCTAGCAACAGGCATGACTGACCAGATGGAGTCCCTGGTGTTGGCGGTGTCCGGCGAGCCGTCAGGCAGGCAGATGAGGTCGGTCTTCAGGTTGCCGTTGTTGTCGTGAGCTGAAACAAAGTTGGTGACGGGCCTCGCCGGGATGCCGAGGCAGCGTAGGACTGCAGAGATATGAAATATTCAACTCATTAAAATGAAATATTTCATACTATCAACAAAGAGCACATTGTTCATAGTGTGTCACTTTAAATTAAAATGCACTTATGCCTCCGCTCCATTCAAATATAGCAAAAAAAGAATGATATATATACATCAGAAGTAGAATTACATATATTTAACATTGTAGTCTTAACTCCAATGCATTTATTTTAGTTGTAGCTACTGTTCAGATAAAGATTTTACATATACTCATTTGCGTCACTTGGTAGTTTTTTGTCTCTTTGTGGTTATTTTGGGTCTGTTTGTGGATGTTTTTAAATATTTGCAGTCATTTTATTAGTCAGTTTTTTGTAGTTTTGCAGTTATTTGGGAGGTTTTTTTGGTCTCTTTATGGTTGTTACAACCTTTGAGCCTTGGCCCAGTAGGCCATTTACACTTAAAGTTATCTGAAAGTCTTGACACAACACCTTGACAAGTGTATCCTGGAAACAGTGTATGCTCTTACAGGTGTTGAAGACTCCAGCAAACACCCAGCACTGGGCGTAGCAGACCGGGAGTCCGGTTTGGGCGTACTGCAGAAGGATCTGGACGCTGCCCGTCCAAGATGTCGGAGGCCTGCCCAGCGAGTAGTCGTCACTCCAGTTCCCAACACACACGCCGTTCTCATCCTGAGCGTTAATCTGAGGGGAAGAGAAAGGTCAGGGAATCATCAGCGTCATTCTCTGGGTGATCAGAAATGTCTGAACCAAGATTTTTAAGAATCCATCAGACAGCTGTTGAGAGATTTCACTTTGGACCACATGTGAAAGTCTCTTTTCTCACCATTGCGGATCCCATCCTGACCGTTTTGATGATGTTGCCTCGGTCATTGATCGGCATCTTTGACGCATCCAGGATGTGAATACAGGCGTCCAAAATGTCGCGCTCAAACTGCAGTAAGAAAACACAGATACATTCTTAGATAGGAAAAAAAAGCTGTGGGTTGTTTGTATTTCTTTAAAGGTTCCATGTTGTAGATTAAGATGTCTTCTTTGATTACAAAGCAGGTCAAGGTTCAGGTTCTACATTAAAAACTATGAAAGTATCAAAACACTCAATCGACAGAGAAATGCACACAGCCCATCTTAGAAACTTTGTTTTCAAACGAGCTGTCAGAAGACACAACTATACTATACATAGGTAAAAAAGAGGCGCTATACAGTGCTTTCCCCGGCTGCAATGACAGTGTAGCGGCGCCGAGAGCGCAGATGGGGAAACGCTGACCAATCAGAGCTGAATGGGTTTTAAAGGGCATGTACAACCAGTAACACACAGTTTTCCAAGTGAGCTGCAGTTAATGGGTGATACACCTCTAACAAGCTGCACACGCGCTCACGGGCGACAATCAGTTTTAGGCACCACACCGGATATCCGGCTTGTCAGGCTTATCATGGCAGCGTGCCTCTGTTGATCCAGACCAACCTGTCCGTAAATCCAGTCACGGGTTGTCACAGCCTCAAATGAACCCTGATACATCACACCATGGTCGTTGAGGACGTACTCGTTCCGCTCGGCTTCATTAGGAAGAAACACAGCATCATCTGCATAGAGAGACAGGCCGAGAGTTTTCAATATACATTAACAGAAACAATATGAATTTCTCTGAAACATTTAAGCTGCTTGAAGGAAGATTTAAGAAGATGTGTGTTTTGCGTTGCATCATTACTTTGTAGCGTCCTGTGAGAAGCACATATCTTAGAAAAACTCAAAAATAAGGCTTTTTTTAGCTTTAAAAAAAGTATTTGTACTTTTTTATCTTACAACACTGTCAATCTGAAGGGACTACGACTGCAGTTAACCATTTCATCTTTGATTAATCTGTCCATTACTTTCTTGATTTTCTATTGGTTTGTTGTTTGGTCTACAAAATGTCAGATTATTGTGAAAAATTAGCAGCAATTCATTTAATAGTAATCAATGAATCTTTGCTTTTCTAGACAGGAGAGACCCATGTGAACATTGACTCTCAGGTGACAGGAGAGGAGTTCCTACCTTTACACCAGGCGTTGAACAACATGTACAGGTCGGTGGCGGCGTCCCTCTTGGTTCGCTGCATGCCGGTTCCCATCACGATGGCCACGTACGTACGAAATCTCCCAATTATGGCGTCGGGCGTTGGCGTGATGCCCAGAGTCACAGTTTTACCTTGTCTCTTCACAATCCGACTCGACCACGGGCCTCCAATACGGGAACTAAAGGTTACCACTACCAGGGAGCCCCTACGGGCCGAAGGGTTTTCCCCTGGAGGAGGAAGAGGAGGAGGAGGAGGAGGAGGAGGAGGAGGAGGAGGAGGAGGATTAGTGATGAAAGGAAAGAAAGGGAAACTCCAGAAAGTAAGTGTTGGAAAAAAAGCCTTAAAAAAGAGCCTCAAAACAGCATTAAAAGCATACTGTACTTAATAACTTGGACTGTTTTTCCAAAATGAAGTTAAAAGTTCAAGTAAAAACATAAATGTTACGGACGTTAAAAAAATAAAAAAATGTTCCTTTGGTCGAGCCAAGGCCAAACACGTCTGTGAACATCTGTCACACAGCAGCTCTGTGTGTCTAATGTTATATATCTATCTAATAATAATAATTCATTATTGATATCTATAATAACTGTTTCTTCATAACTTGTTACGATTTGGACTGCTAAGTCATTACTAGCCACCTGTTCAAACTTCTGCGCTCTGTGTTGCTAACTTGTTTTCACACTGTTCCATGAATGCAACATGTAGTGTTCAGGTGTCGCAGTTCACTCTAATTAATTGGGTCGGAATGATATCTTACAAAACGTACGTTCCATAATTTGTATCATGTCCTGCAAAATTGCACGGACCACCAGCTGGTAAACTCAAACTTCAATCAAAGTTGACTGAAATGGAAAAAAGTCAAAAGCCGTTTTGAGTCAACTTTCCAGTTTTGGTTGAAATAAACACACATTTTACCGATTTACATGTGAAAATATGTTGGCTCTATATACGCTAAAAGTATTGCTTTTTTAAATGGAGTCTGGTGGGTTTAGGGATAGCAATCTCAGAGCTGTTGTTGGTTAAACAAAGAGGATTGTACTCTTTTAGAAGAGGTCTATCTCTGTACAGATCCTTTCCATAATGTTATCAGACATTTATAATAATAATAATCCGAGCTGCTCAATGGCAAAAACATTTAATGGACGATAATGACGATGCACATTTGCCCCACAGGGTTATAGAGCAGCACCGGTCCGCGGCTGCTGATCATAGCATTGTTGCTCAATACTGGACCAATTTCAATGATTTCTTTTTGCATGCGGTGCTGCATACAATAAGAAACACGTGGAATACATAGAAAATATGCATTACTTTTCGGAGCTACATAGGGATGGTTCATGAGAACAGCCTTTTTTTAAAGTCTTAACACAGTTAAAGGTATTTCATTTTCATTTTTTTGACCGTGCACAAGTCACAGGAAAAACCTGTCCACCTGGCTCCTATCCCAGAATTCAAACTCACCAATCAGGAACTCGAGCTGGAAGTCGTCGCCCTGCGCCAGCGGGCGGTTGAAGGTGACTTTCACCTGGAACTGCTGACCGCGGCGGACCACCAGGTTGGGGGTGTCGTAGGCGCCCGTGTGGTGTTGCTGTTCGTTTAGCTTCTGACACATGTCGACCTTCTGCACCGACAGATTCTCTGAGAGGAAAGGCATAAAGGGAAAGGAATAAAGGGAGAGTACGCCATGTCTGTATGCGCATTGATCACTGATCACAGTTATCATCATCACTATTCTCTCCGTCTCATCATAGTCACCAGATTCATCTACCAACCCTTATAGACCCTTATAGAGCTGCAGTTATTCTGTAGGGGGACTTCCTTTGACACACTGAGCTCAGAAATGTCCCATGTTACTAACCTAGCTCTGGGGGAGCTTATTCCCCTTGTCCTTACGTTTTTTTTTTGCCCAGCAGTTGTCCTTGGATTAGGGCGGGACCTAAATTATTGCCCTTGTTTGTCACACCCCCAACCAACATCATCAGACACCTCCCACCAAGAGCCTGGGTCTGTCTGTGGAGTTTTTCCTTGCCACTGTTGCACTAATTGCTTGCTCTTGGGGGAAATATTGGAGTTATTGGGTCTTTGTACATCATAGAGTGGTCTAGACTCTATCTGTAAAGTTTTGTGAGATATGATTTGATCCTAAAATTGAATTGAATTGAATCAGATTAAATTAAAAAATGAATTAAATGGATCTTACTGCCGTCGGGTGCAGGTGCTCTGGCTGTGGGAGCGTCCGGAAAAGCCTCAAACTTTGGAAAATCTTCTTTCAAATGTCCAAGGTTGGAGGCTGACACCTAAGGATTAATAACACAAAATATAACAATAAAAGAAATAATGAGTGCATTAAAAGAAAACACTCTCTAATTCTTGGTTCGTGAATGTGAATATTTTCTCTCCTCTTTGACGGCAAATTGAATATCTTTGTGTTGTGAGACGGTTCAGGACGTCGTCTTGGGCTTTGAGAAACGTCTTTTTCTTTCTCTTTTAAAAAACCATTTTATAGAAGAAAAAAAAAAGTTAGCCCTCAAGTTGTCCTCGGGTCAAACTTGATCTGTTTTCAAAGCTTCGAGTTCCAAAAAATGGGTTTTCGTTCAACCACGTTGCCCGAAACGAATCATTAAAATGCTTTCAAAACGCTGACATACACCAGTCAGCATGCGTTCCTCTTATCTTAAATATCAGACAAAATAATTCACGATTTCTGCTTTTTATCTTTTTGCAAGACGAGTGCCTCGGACCTTTCTTCTTTTTGAATTTGTTTGTTGCCAGTGGTGCCGTACCCGCTTCTTGTAGCGCCCCTTGTAGTTTGACTCCCCCGTTGACAGAAACATGATGGCCGGAGGTTTCACTGAAGTCACTGCACGGAAAGAGAAACACATATTTAACCCCCGTGTTGTCCTCCTGTTAACCCTGAACTTGTCCTTCCAGGTCGAAAATTGAAAATGAATATTTTTGTCGCTTTTTCGAATTTATTTGTCCATTTTTCCATGCTTTTGGCGGTTTTTTTTTTTTAACAGGTTTTACACTTATTCTTGGAATTCATGGTCAACAAACCTCATTTATATCAAATCATACCTAAGTTTTGAGTTAAAAAGGCAGAAATGAGGAATTATTTTGACTAATAGTTAAGATCAGACGACGTTGAGCGACTTTGAGCTTGGGAAAAGCGCTATACAAATTCAATTTATTATTATTATTATTATTATTATTATTATTATCTCAGATGGGTAGATGTAAAAATTTAGTCCAGATCCTGTTTTGAAACCATTAAAAAAAAAAAAGAATTCAAATGCTTTAAGGGTTAATAAAACACCCCAAAAAATTCTATTAATTTCACCCGAAGAACATTGTATGGAATCATCCATGTTATTTTTGGGCAATTTGGTTGAAAGAAATCCATATTTCTGATATGAAACACTTTAAAACGGGTCAATTTGACCCGAGGACAACACAAGGGTTAATGCAGGAAACATGAATATAAAACTATGAATTTTGAAATGTAGGTTGAACCAATGCGTGGTGAATCGGTCAATAATCGCCATAAATGTGTCAAGATTGCGACCGGTTGACATAAAAACTGAATCGCCTAGTGCGTAATCTACTTTGGATTTCACTTATTTGACTTTTTTTATTTGACTTATTTGCGTGTATTTTTGAATGTAATTTTGTCATTCAGGATAATAAATGAAGGAATATTTTTCAGCCCTTTGTTATCTGTTAAAACAAGCGTGAGCCAATGGTATCATGGACCTAAGATTGGGAATCCTGACATGAGCATAACAACCCTAATATATGTTATAATATTTATGATTATCGATCATTAATGTGTTCATCTAAAAAAAAAAACTAACATCAAAAGCATCTTAGTGCCAAAACAACTCTTTTCTTTGCAAATAAAGGAATATTTTCAGTCAATTGTCTGCAACTCATGCTATTAAAGGTCATATCTTCTACATTCTGTTGAAAAAAACATGAAATAAAAAAATATCCATGAAGCCATTCTGCATTACGAGTACTTTTACTTTTGATAATGTAAATACATGTAGCTGATAATACACCTTTTGCAATGGACATGTAAATTCACAGTCTATATTTGTAATTCATTTGATATGTTCATGTTTTTTAAATATACAGGAGAAATCTGTAAAAAATTCAATGGAATAATTGCATAAAATTCAAAGAAATTTCAAGTACTTTGTGATAAGTGTGCATGACGAAATGTCTAGACTTTAAAAATGAACATGTTAATCTTTGCATCTCCAGCCAAATGTGTGTGTGTGTGTGTGTGTGTGTGTGTGTGTGTGTCACCGCTCAGCTGAAGGAGAGAAGTGGGTCTGTTGAGTCTCTAATGATCAGATCAGATGATGATGAGGTTGACTTCAGCATCAGTTTATATACACACACTACTTCCCCTTTTTACACACACACACACACACACACACACACACACACACACACACACACACACACCTATACATATACTTTGATACGTTTAGTTACTTTTTACATTAGGTACATCAGTAAATACTTGATAACAACAGAATATTTTACTATTCTCTAACAGTGAAACACTTTGTTGTTACTTGAGTATTTTCTGACGCTTCATACGAATTTTTTAGGCTTATAACACCTTTTTTATGCTTTTCCAATGCTATTTTTGACACTTTTTATGATGCTTTTTTGTTGGAGCAACACATTCTGATAAGCAGATTTATAGAGACGGGACATTGTAGGGAAATGCATGCACAATAATTGAAATAATATCCTATGAAATGACGGCGACCGCCGACCAATCCCGTAACAGGTAATTGTAGCGGTCTTTATAGCCGACAAAAGGTGAGTGTGAGCCGGGTACAGAACTCTGGGAGGTCACCGTCGTGACAACTGTTAAGTTTAGCTGACAAAAAGTTACCGTCATGCGGCGACGACAGTCAACTTTAGGCTCCAAGATTACAAAAAAAAAGATGGTGGATTGTTGTGCACATCCATGTAGTTCCTCCACCACAATTAAGTATTTTCCCGGAGCATTTAGCTGTTTGGCGGGCTTCACTCATTTCTTTAGGTAAAACCCTCCCAGGTAGTAGAACATGTGTTTCCCAGCCATCCACCCAAACTCCTCCCTATACGGTCCACAGCGTTCTTCTACAGCAGCAGTCAATGTGCTGCATACAGTAATAAATACATAGAATACATATTAGTGTTACTTTTTTGTAGCTATATGTACGAATGGTTCATGAGAATAGCCTTGGTATTATTATGCTTACTGCAGTAAAAGATCTGAATACTTCCTCCGCCTCTGACAAAAACACACACATCATCAGAACAGGGAAGTGTGTGTGTGTGTGAGTGACCTCGACCCAAACAGACACTCTGACCTGTTAGTCATCAGCAGTGACATTAAAGGGTAACTACCGTTTTTTTTCAACCTGGCCCCTACTTTCCTATGATATTGGGTCTAAGTGACTTAAAGGAACAACAATCTTTGAAACTGGTCCAGTATTAAGCAGGAACGCTGGAACCGGCAGCCACAGACCGGGCTGCAATGTAACCTTATGGGGCAAATGGGCATCGTCCTTTTGGTCCACTTAAAGTGCTGTTTTGCCACTGACAGGCTCAGATTATTATTCTAAGTGTCTGGCGACATCATGGAAAAGGATCCCTACAGAAATAGGCTTTTTAAAAACCTCTTTGAGACCCTTCTGTTTAACCAGAAACAGCTCTGAAGTCGCTAGCGCTAAACCCACCAGACTCCATTTAAAAAAATGATACTTTTAGCGTGTATAGAGCCAACATATTTTCACATGTAAATCAGTAAACTGTGTGTTCCCTTCAACCAAAACTAGAGTTGTGATGGTTGTAAAAGTGGAAAGACGTACCGAAACAAATTATCACAGTTTTATTTGGTTTTGTTTGTTTGTCGAAAATGACTGTTTATTTACATTAAACAAATTTTGATTGCACTCTTTAACAAGGTCGACCTCCTTAGAAATCCTTTCCATAAAGTTGTCAGGCACTTAGAATAATAATCTGAGCCTATCATCGGCAAAACGAGCACTTTTGTGAAGGTATAATACAAGCTGGACGATTGCCCGTTAACTTAACATTGTAGCTTGTTTCGCCGCTTAGTACTGGATCGATGTCAAAGATTGTGTTTCCCATCAGTCACTTGGAAACAAACACATGGGAAAATAGGGTCCAGGTTGAAAAGAATAAATAGGGTTGAGAAAAAAAACATGTAGTTACCCTTTAAAGTGTAACTTTGTTTTCTTTTCAACCTGGAACCTATTTTCCTATGTTTCTGTGATGGAACAAAAATCTTTGACATTAGTCCAGTATTAGGCAAGACTGCCGCAGCTGTAAAAACAAGCTAAAATGTAACGTTAATGGGTGATTGTGCACCTTCAAACTGCATTTTTTAAGTGAACGGAAAGTGATGGTGAACATTTACCCTGGAGGGTTACATCGCAAACCGGTTCACAGCTGCCGGCGACAGTGTCGAAGACTTTTAGTCGCTTAGACGATAGTCGTTGCTTCGTTGTTGTAAGTGACGTTCTAAATAAAACAATGGGACATGATGCAGTACTAAACTGATCTGAAATAGGCAAAAATATGGCCACACTGACATTAAAACAATCTAACGTGTATCCATTAGTGGTAAAAACAGAATATAATATTCTGTATTGATAAAACAGTTTGAAAGACGCCATTCTGCATAATGAGAACTTTTGACATCTTAAGGACATTTTGTTGATAATACCTTACATTTCAGGAGTATTTTTAGACTGTGGTATATCTTTTTCTTCAGTAAAGTATCTGAGTACTTCTTCTTCTTGGGGATAGACTTTGATTTTGGTTGTTTCAGCTGAACAATCTTAAATGAGCTCAGAGTGATGATGGAGTCTGGTCTCTAAACTTTGACTGCTGCTTTAACACAATGACAAAAACACGTTAGGGAAAAACAATATTCAACTAAAAGGAAACCTGTTTTTCTGCGTCCGATTTCTGGACATTCTGTGTTTTCCATAGCGCAGAAAACAAGGGATTGGGATTTCTGCATTTCAGATTAAAATATTGCCTTTCTTCATGACATCTAATCTATTTTTTGGATTCCAAGCATCAACATGTATATATCATCACGTTATAATGTTAAAGATCCGTCATGCTCTCCTCCTGTTAGAGGTTCAGTTAAAAAGATGAACTGAGATGATGGAAAGCTGTTTCCTCTGCAGGAACTTCCTCTGACCTCGACCTCTGGGCGCTCAGGTCATCCTGACACGCTGCTGCTGATTGGTCAGGGGACTGTACGTTCCACTTCCTGTTTGCTGACTGGCATCTGTGAACAGACCTGCAGCCCTCTGGGCCAAAAAGACTTCACGAAAGAGATATCTGTTCATCAGTGGATACATTTGTTTTCTACCCTTACAACCCCCCCAAAATGGCTCATTTCACACACAAAAAATGCCTCACAAGCGTAACCGGAAGTCAAGTAACTTAACATCAGATTTTAACCCAGGGTTAAACTGCTCACTGTTCTCAAATATCATTTATAGTAAATGGTAGAATTTATCAGTGAGTCAGTAGATTATACAGCTTATACAAGGTGAAAGAGAACTGAAGGGTTAACATTACAACATCATCGGTCACATCCCTGTTCACTAGCTCGTTGTATTCGTCCAACAGGACTGAGCTAGCAGGAGGCGCTGTAGCTTAGTGGTTAAAGCGCCTGTCTCGTAAACAGGAGATCCTGGGTTCAAATCCTGGCAGCGCCTGGTTGGCAATTGACAAATTTCTCACAGTGTTTGTTGTGAATATTTCATTTTCAAGTATTTGTTGTGAAGATGAACTGTACATTAACTGTACTCATGGCATGTCTTTTCCTAGCTCCTGTTAAATCATATTATAAAATAACTCCTAGATTTCTGACAGTAGTGCTGAAGGCCCGGGCAATAATATATAATTTACACTGTTTAAACCAAACCATCCAGAGTCTTTTGCTTGCGTTATTTTTTTATATGTACTGTATATATTTTTGTGTTATAGGTTTTCCTGCTTGTTTCATTTTTGTAGTGTACTTCTATTGATTTTGAAATGATATGACTGAAATTGCTTTTTTCTTACTTTGTATTGTATGCAATGTACTGGATATCTTCTCTTGTGCAAATAAACTAAAACAAACTAAAACTAGGCCTCTTGCAACTCATCTGTTCGTTCCTCTGATATTAACTATTAGTCAAAAATAGTTCATAATTTCTTTTGTTTTAACTCAAATATTAGGTACAATTCTACATAAATGAGGGTTATTGACCATGAATTCCTAAAAGTAATTTTAACTAGTGGTGGTGTTAGTGAAAACTAAAAATAAGTCTGAAAAAGGGACAAAAATGTCAAATCTTTAATCCCGGGAGGACAACATAAGGGTTAAACATGTCTGTCTGAATGTCTGTGGGCTGAAATCTTATTATTTGACGTGTTAAAGTGTTGGTTAGAAGCAGGAAGACCTGTCTGCTTTTTATTAAAACCAGCAGCTGTAGTTCCACCAGCCTGCCACTGAGTGTCGCTGTCTGACCGCTCTGTATTGGGGCGTTCAGGGGCGCTGCTGTAGGAAAGAAGAGAAAATACAGTTAAGCTAACAAAAACCACTACAACATAGTACCTTAAATTATTTATACACTAATGTGCTTTATATGTGTTCTGTATAAAAAGACCCAACAGCCTCACTTTACGCAGAAATAGCCCGTTCTGTCTTTCAGAAAAAGCAGATTTAACAAATTCAGGAGTCAGTTTGAACACAACTCGACAAATTCGACTCCAAATAACAATCCAGTTTGACTATTACAGTCTATTAAGGTATCGGCATCGACTTTGATTTAGTATTTCAGCTTCATCAGTTATCCCCACAACCAGGTGGGACAAAGAAGGAACAAAGAAGCTTTCAAGGAGAGAATGAAGTGAGGTAGATGTACATCCTTACCGCTTACTACAAGCTTGAATAAAATGCCGTCAGTTGAAAGCGGAACGAAAAACGGCCGCACTTTCGCTGTCGGAACTTAATCACTGTGACACCCAGCGGATGTAAACAACACAAGCGCGCTTAGCGTTAGCTGCATGCTAGTGTTGAGTTAGCTCGAAGAGACTGTGTTGTAGTCGGAGTGCAGGTAATTCTTACAGCTGTAATTAAGCAACAATGTCTTGAGTTGGGTATTTGAGAGAGGTTGTCAACGAGTGACTAACCGCTGCTGCTGAAGAAATATTATTTTTTTTAAATAAAATAAAATAAAACTATCGTCGAGTACTAGGAAGAGCTCCGTCGTCAGCGCAGACTGTCGGATATTGTTTGGAAACCCGAAAAATAGTTACACAGGATAGGTGTGTATGCACTTTATTATTTTAAATATGGAAACAACCGCAGATGTCTGGCTTTACGAGCTAACACGTTTTCCAGGTTAGTGGAGCATATCGTTTAAAACCAGCATGAAAATACGTTGTAATTAGACGTGTGTGTGTGTCAGAAAATGTCACGATTTGATTGACACGATGTCCGATTTTTTAAGCTCACGATTCAATTCTCGATTAAAAAAACGATTCACAGTATTTAAATGTAGTTACTTTTCTTATGTATGTATACGTATGTATGTATGTGTTTTTAAATGTAGGTGCACCTGCTATTCTCACACAAAGTTACACAATTGTTACATTCAAGCACTTTCACCTGTTCTGATTATGTTCTAAGAAATAAGCACCAATAATGAGAAAAAAATCTTGTTTCTGTTTTTAACCTTTTTAGTAATTGAATTTCCTTGTTTTCTCAAAAAAAAAAATCGAAAATAGTCATAAATGTGATCTCACGGGGCAAATATGAACCATAAATGATGTATATACCATTGGTAATTGAGCTAAAGTCAAAATCTGTTTCTGTCTGTATTGGTTTAAAGGCGTAATAACGTCAACGTGCGGGGCAGCATGCCGGAGACGGAAATGGGATCGGTACAACGGGAGACAGCCACACCTCCGCCGGGTCAGCGCGACGGGGTCCCTTCTCTGTCCCATCTCACACAAAGAGTCTTTGCATCAGAATAATATCTGTTTCAGCCTGATGTTGATGACGGTGAGTCTGTTCAGCTGAACATATATCACACACAGCAAGTAAACCGACAACGGATACGGAACACCTTTTGCATGTGCATCCCTCACGACACCTTTTCACTGACTGTCACCACTACCACGTTCATAGACATTGTGCGCTTGCTAATTCCTAACGGCCGCTTGATTGATCTCAGAACAATCCAGCAATTAATAGTACCCTAGGATTACCTGGGAAAAAAGGTGACTTGATTTTTTTTTTCTTCATGTTGCTTTTGAGCAGTGTGCGCCCCCACTAACCTGGAAACGTTAATACAGCGTGTAGGAGGAATACAACGTCTCCCGCAGCCAGCGAGGAGTCAGAGAAACGGCAGGCTTCGCTAACGTTAGCTTCTTGTCTCATCTCATCTGTTACTGGCTGCTTTTAATCAGCAACCGAAATCAGAGAGGCTCAGAACGATGGACGGGCTCGAGTTGTTCACATTTAGACGAGAAAAAACAAACATGAACACATGTTATATCTTCACCTTTTTGTATGTTGCGTATGTTTTTTCTTGAATACAGGCTGGAGATAACTTGAGGAGCACATTGCCTCAGACAGATGTTTGATTTTACATCCATAAAGCTTTTGGCAGTTTGCAGAGAAAACGTCCTTCAACATGGACTCAGTCTACAGTGACCACACATACTCGCACTGTTTCAACCATAAAGGTAAGCTGATGATTGCTTTTAGATATTAAGAATACGGTAGTCTTTTTGTCATTGGACATGTACGACAAAATTGGATGCAGTCCTTTCAGTGCAAAACATCAACAAAGGTGCAAAGGAGGCAGAGGTTAAAGTGGGCTGCAATTATCCGGAACTGCGTTTTAAACAGAATGTAAGTTTACAAAACCACGTGAAAATCCACACAGGAGTGTAGGGGAGAACAGAGAACCTCATTCAGGTTTAAACAATCTCAAAATGAATGACTTCTCTAAAAGTGATATGGGCTGTAATGCTGTTTGGGTTCCAGGATTTACTGATCTAACATTTTTCCAGGAACCAGTGTTCAAACTTTGGTAATGAATGCATTACTGTGTTAACAGTGTTTCCCACATGTGGTGGTGGGTGGCGCAGGATGTGATGGCACAGTGCGTGCTGGCTAGGTTCAGTAATAAACTAGTCACACAAAGGGTTTATGAACTATTTATTAAAATGACAGAAAATGCTGAAAAGCTGCAGCTACACTAGCCTGGCTCAGCCCTACTACGTAATTCTGCTCAATTTTCATTTTCTTTCAATACTCCATCTGGATTTGCGGTATATTCATTGGTTTCAGGCCAAACATTTGGCGGTCCAACCAGCGAACAGAGGCAGTGGCTGAGAACGATGACGTTGAGGTTCGGTAACCTTTGGTGAGTTCCGTACTAATGGCGGCGAAGAAAGTTGCGGTCTGTTGTGGCAACGCTGCCGAATATCCAGAAGTTAAAGCCCGAGCAAGAACAATCTTTGCTGAGTCTTGTTGGTGGCCGTGATGTTGGGGCCCTCCTCCCCATGGGGTTTGGGAAACATTTGATTTTCCAGCTCACTTTGTTAGTGGTGAAGGAGTTGGCTAAGGCTAACGCTAGCGATGCTAAGGCGGCATTACGACCAAACGGTAGCGATTGGTTATGGCAGATCCAGAGTGGCTCTGGGCAGATCCAATAGTTTTAAACTTCAACAGAGTACCCGCCTTCAAGGATGTTAACACTCGTCAATGGAGAGGGGCCAGACTCTCTGGACTAATGAAAGGTACCAGAGTCTGGTAGGACCAGGCTAATGTACCAGAGTCTGGTAGGACCGGGATAATGGACCGGTCTGGTAAGACCGGTCTAATGGACCAGAGTCCGGTTGGGGCCGGGCTAATAGACCAGAGTCTGGTAGAACCGGGCTAATGGACCAGAGACCAGAAAATAATGCCGCGTAGAATACCAAAGAGATAAAAAGAAAAGTAACGAGCTCATTGTAGCCTGGGTGGCAGTCTTTAGGGAGTTGGGGTGGGAACCGGAGGGTCGCCGGTTCAAGTCCCCATGCGGACCAAAGTATGGAGTGTGGATTGGTGGCTGGAGAGATGCCACTTCACCTCCTGGGCACTGCCAGGTGCTCTTGAGCAAGGCACCGTACCCCCCCAACCGCTAAAGGCGCTGGTCCAGCTGGCAACCCACTCACTCTGACATCTCTCCATTAGTGCATGAACAGGTACTGACAAAAAGTTACTTTTTACTAACAAAAAGTGTACACAGAGTGTAAATTGTAATTTCCCCATTGGGGATTAATAAATAGATTGAAATTAATGTAGCAGAGTAAGAGTACAGTTTCTTCTTCACAAATCTACTCAAGTAAAAAGTATAGTGATTTCAAACTACTCCTAGAAGTATAGTTTTTTTTCAAAAACTTACACTATGATCATCACTATGAATAAAATTTCCAGGAGGCTTCAAGGGGTTTTGCGCTAACAAAACAAAAACATCTGAAAACTTTCTAAAGGTTAGCTCAAGTTTCTGTGTGTTTCCCTGTTTTGATCTTGTGGATGTGTTCTGGTTGCAGTGTGTCGTTGGCAGGATGTGTACGGTTGGAAATGTTAACTGCCTCATCGGGAATCTGAAAGCTTTCTTTCACGGAGCGTCACAGATCACAGACATGTCGCCGGGTCATATTTCAACTCATGATTTGTAAGATATGGTCCCAGAATGTCAAACATACCCTGAATGCACAAAGTGGCGCACTCTATCACGCCATGACAAATTATTCATCCAGATGCGCTGCCACAAATCAAGCGGCCATAGAAAAACTCCAAAGTGAGATCATCTGTCTCTCACAGCCGTTACTAATCCCATAGAAGACTGAGAAACAGATTTTATGTATTTATCTCCCACATATGCGGGCAAAACTTGTTTCTGTGTGCCCATTTTAGAGCCGCAAAGATGAATCATTTAGTTGTAAATTGTTAAATTAATCACCAACTATTTTGATAGTTGGTTCATAGCATATAGCATAGTTCATTTTGAGTCATTGTTTATGAAAATAGTAAAACTTCTCTGATTGTAGCTTTTAAAATGTCAATATTTTCTCCTCTGTGACAGTAAACTGAATATTTTTGAGTTTTGGACAAAGCAGGAGTTTTTAGGACGTCATGATTGACATTTTTCAACAAGTTCTGACAATTTTATAGACATGTCAAATTGTCCATTAATTTTTTTTCCTTTTAAATCGAGAAAATCATATTTTTAGGCGCTGTGCAGATGTTCATGTGTGATTACTGAGAAATTGCAGCAGAAGGGGGGCCGTCTCTCAGCTGGGGAAGTTCCATGCTGATATCTGTTAGTTCTTTACCATTTACCGTTTCATTGGAGTTTCCCAAAGAAATTTCCCTTTCTCCGGGTCTACATCATTCGCCTACTATAAAATACAACGCATTCATACATGCAACCATGGATGTTTCTAATGTGCACCATCTTTGGACATATTGTGACAGACTTTCCTCGGAGCCGGACTGTGAAGCTACTCGGGCAGAGACAACCCAAGGATGTGGCTGCTGTCGGTGCTGGTGCCTCTTCTCAAGCTGCATTTCTGCGGAATCAAAGTTCTTCTCTATCAGACCTTCAACAGATCTTTTACGCTCCCAGGTCAGCTCCCAGTCTAAGTTGTTGGATTGTTTGAATGTCTTTTTCTGTGTCGCTTATCTCAGATGATAACGAGTCATTAGTTAAGGATACCATTTATGAAGCATTGGCATATCATACAGTAACTAATCCTTAGTGCTGAAGACCTTCCGGTGCTAACACAGTCCACATACTGTATGTTCTGGAAATGAGGGATGCATAATGTTCTGATGTGCCCCCCCCCCCCTTCTCTCTCCTCCCACAGTCTTGCCCAAGCAGAGTGGAAGAGTTGCCATTGTGACTGGGGGTACCAGAGGAATTGGCTTTGAGACAGCGAAACATCTGGCAAGGCTTGGCATGCATGTTGTCATAGGTAGGCTCCTGTCCAATCACACGCCTTCAGCCAGGAGATTGGAGATCACACAACAGCAGATTGGTGTCAGACGCGTTGTCACTTCCCGCAGATCGTAGTTTTGTACTATTTTTGGTTTACATCCTGAAGATTTAGCAGACAAAATTGCAAATGAAAGCTGGACTGCATCCGTCTCACACGCTATTACAGTAGACGTACTGTATTTCAAACTGAAAATGTTCTGTAGATGTAGGATTGGGTGAATATCTGTTGGACATTAGCTTCTGATCTGATCACTTTCAGCTGGAAACGAGAGAGAAGAAGGCGCCGTGGCCATCCGGAGGATTCAGGAAGAAGACTGCGTGGGGAAAGGTAATCAATCTCCCGGTAAAGTGACCGAGCAGCAAGCTAAAAGTAATGCTGCAAGTATTAATCTTAAACTTGTACATAAATAAAGCAAAAGAGGCTTTTGAAGATAAAACTGCTCTAAATAACACTGTTTATTGGGAAAAGCAGAGAAAAAGCACAATAATTGATGATTTATTGCCCGTTCCTCCAACGCACCGCAAGTTAAACTGGACAAATACTAATTTCACTTGTTTAAGAAAGCTCGCATCACAATAAATTAGAGCTAAAAAAAATCAAGTAAAATGACATTACGTGTCCTCCTTAACTTGAGATGTGCTACCTTTTCATCACTTTTTGGAACATTGAGTTTAGCGCTCCAACCGAGAATCTCCATTGTTGAAACTAGGGGTGGGAATAAAATTCGTAGACTCATCGCGATTCTCTCTAGAACGACTTTTAAACGTGTTGATTTTTTTATTTAAAAGTTACTGTCTCCAGACATGTACAAATCAGGAAACAAAGTGACTGAAAGAGGACGGGATAATTGACAACAACTTAGAGTTTAAGCAAGAGTGCAGGAAAAAAAATGGCTAAAAGGGGAAAAAAAGGTTTTGTAGATATGTACATGATCTAATAACACATGCATAAAATAATTAGACAAAACACATAACGGCTGTTGATCTACTTCATCACATTAGATGTGGCCACCTCATGTTTCATGAGATCTAGTAGATCTATGTAACCCTAATGCGTATATTAAGTGAAATATCCAATCTTGATAACTAACTCATCATATCCTATTCATGTACATGGAGGACTCTGTCAGAGCTCTGAGAATCTGTGCTAACCTGGCTTTCTGTTCCCAGTTGAGTTTGCCTTCTTGGACCTGACCTCTCTGAAATCAGTGCGACAGTTTGCTCAGACTTTCCGAAACCGAGGGCTCCCCCTCCACGTCCTGGTTAACAATGGTACGCTGCACACACTCTCGCACTGAACGCACCGCACCGGCTCACACACTTGGTCGTCCAAAAACCGCGTGTCCTTCTCTGGCGTAGCTGGAACCATGACGCTTCCTGAGAGACGGACGCAGGACGGCTTTGAGTTCCACTTCGCGCTCAACTACCTGGGCCACTTCCTGTTGACCAACCTGCTGCTGGACACGCTGAAGAGGTCTGGACGGCAGGGCCGCTGCTCCAGGGTGGTCAACATGTCCTCGGCTACGCACTACGCAGGAGTGGTGCACATGGACGACTTAAACAGGAGGTAAGATATTATCGGCCGATATTTGGCATTTCCCGATCTATCGGTATTGGCATTTATAATTAACAGCCATTTATAATGGCCAATTTTTTTTATTTTTTCAAATATTCATTCATCAGAATCAGAAATGATTTTATCATCTTCTTTTATCTTAATTATATATTATTATTATTTTGATTATTGGCATAAGTAAATGTCATGAGGGCAAAAGCGGACTTTTTTTGAGAAAATGTGTGTATTTTGTCTCCTGTATGAGTTATAATGTTAATTTCTTCCCAGTGTGACTCCCCAAGACATATGAGAAGTGTTTCAGAGGCGGTTGGCTTAGCTTGTACTGCTCTGTGTGTGATATCAATACATATCTGTGAGATTCATGTTCCGTTTTATATATTTATTTGCCTTTAAGGTCCTACAACCGTTTTTAACGTTCAAGTGACCTCACTGCAGCACAAATATTCTAATAGCCCAGTTTGTCTAGAAAAAAAAAATGATCTTGACTGTAGATAACAGGGTTGATATTTTACAATCTTTTTTTTTTTTAGAAAATAAAACCAGACGGACAATGAATTTGTAAAAATGACCTCGGCAAACTTAACAATGAAACATGCAAAACTATAATAACCTTGGTATGGGAAAAAAAACTTTAAAATCAGAAGTCAGATTGAGTATTTGTGCCCGTCGCTCTCCAGGAACAGCTACAGTTCCCTCGGTGCCTACGCCCAGAGCAAACTGGCCCTGGTCCTCTTCACCTACTACCTGCAGGAGCAGCTGAGGGCCGGCGGCCTTCCGGTGACCGTCAGCGCCGTGGACCCCGGCATGGTGAACACGCCGCTGTACGACAACCTATGGAGCATCGCGCAGGCTCTGAAGAAACCGGTGGCCAAGATCCTGTTCAGGGTAAGACTTTCTCTCTCTCTCGTCTAGATCTACAGTATCTGTCAATCCCAGCAGGAAGGACATCAGTATCTTTTGTACATAGAAGACTAAATCATT
>JABXJD010000319.1:0-7500 GCA_013375575.1 Percina caprodes
TGCTGAAATGTGCTGTACAAATAAAGCTGCCTTGCCTAACTGCTTATGACTTACCCCCAAACCCTCCATCATCTCCTCAGTTCCTCCTTGCAGCAACTAGGTTTCTCAGTCTTTCCAGCGCTGATTGACATGTCTGTTTTTTCTCTCTCTGCTGTGCACCATTGAACCTAATGTTGATGCACTTGATCACGTCATGTCAGTCTTGCTCTAGTTGACTTATCCACTCTGCAGCTTGCCTGAGAAAACGGCACTGTATGTGACACACTCCTCTCTTCTCCAAAGCTTTGTCGGCTCATTTCAGTCGTGGCGCGGAGCCTAATGAATATGCATCCCAGGCTCTTTTTCGCAGCAGTTTGAGGATCTCTAACAAAGCGGGATGAGAGAGTTCTTTGTTGTTGTCTGCTGGATTTAACCGTGACATTTCTCTGGAGCCTGCTGCCACTTTATTTATTTAAAAAAAAAAAACAATTTTTAATCTCCAACAGACTTTATCCCCAGGTCAGACTTGCGACCCCCCCTTTGAACGCTGGCATTGTCAAAGCTCACACCCAAAATCCTCGCTCCAACTATCATATTTCGTTATTCAGGGAATTCATAGTCTGTTTGAATTTTCTGCGCATCAATGACGTCATTAAAGCCCGGCAGAAATAAGTTGCCAAACACAGACTAATGTATTTTCAAGGAAACCCAAACAAAAGGTTATACAATGCTCATTTATGTCACATAATCCATGTTTTTAATCTGTCGAGTCGACGCAGTGCAGTGGTGGGTTCGTCGGCGAACACGTGAATCAGCGTTTTCCTCGTCTGCCCGACATTCAAACTTGCTGCACCCCGCACTGCAGCAATACACAGCAGGGAACCGGGCCATCGCCATGATCGTTGTCCTCTTAACACACCCTCCATCTCATGCATCCTTCCCCATCCACAGAGCGGGGAAGCCTCACACTGAGAGATTTAGAAATAGCACAGAGCAGTGAAAATCACAGGCGCCAATACTGATTTCACATTTCCGTTATCAGTGGGAGCCAGCAGGGTGAGCCAGCACGGGAATGACCTGGATACTGATCAACCTTTTTATTCTGCCTCTGCCACCTCATGGCCAGACCAACTCGATCTCTTATCTTGCTAGTGTGGTTACCTAAAATGACTGAGCGGAGGGAGAAGGAATATGTGTAGGACATGTGATTCAGAAGAGGCGAAACAGCTCGTTTTTGTTGTTAAGATTGAGGTGCACCCTGCAAAATAATCATTCAATGGCCACCAATGCAGCAGCATTCCCAAATTCTATACCTTGAGTTGCTTCATTTGTCTGGTGTGATTAACTAAAACACCTTCCTGTACCACACTGACAGCGCCCCTTATACTGGCCGTTACGCGCTCTGTGTTTTGTCTGTGATGCCATTTTATTCCCATAAAGCCCCACTTTTCCTTTGTGTGACAAACATTACAGTGCATTGCGCCCCGTCCCTGTACGGGAGCGTATCGCTGCGTTGCACCAGCAGGGACACTGTGTCCTTAATGCGCTGTGCAGTGCTTTGTGCTCCGTTGACCTAATCAGCTCCGCTTAAGCCAAAGTTAAGCTCATCTTTTTGTCCTACTGTATGCATGAAAGACAGGCAACGGTTCACTCAGCTGTGGATAAAACACATGGAGCTCATGTATGATATTTTGTACGGTTGCGTAAAGGCGCGACTGTCGCAAGTGGTAGGTGAACACTGCGGTATAAGTCGGGGATGTGCAAGTCAAACGCTGCGGCGGTTCGAATTGGTTGATCCTCTGCATAGCGGTCTGACGCCAGTGCAGCAGAAGTTGTTGAGGCCAGTGCTTTGGAGAGTTGCTCAAGAGACTAAATCCCTCCTCCCCAACACCTTCCTCCTCTCCTCCAGCAGAAGGAAAATCTCTGCTGAATTCATGTCTCCTTTCAAATTTCTAAGAGGCGTTAAACCTTTCTGGATTAAAGAAGGTAATCTGACAGGCAGAAGATTGTATTAGCCGGAGTGTTGGCAGAGCTTTTAATTTCTCCTCTTTTCATTTCCCCCTCTCAGCCTGCCTCTCCTGCTGACCTGCTAGATGGTATTATTGTGTTTTTCTTTTGAATTACAGCAAAAAAAAAAAAAAACATCCACATCTTCCCTACTATTCACTCTCCTCTCACATGCTCTCTATCCCACTCTTTTTCATATCTCTCCTCATCCGCGCTCTCCTACCCCTCTCTCTCCGGCTCTTCCAGCAGTGACAGCATACTTGTGTGAACCCATGATTTATCATTTGCTAATCCGTGATGATTATGAAGCTTTTCCACACGGCCCTTATCTGTTGCTGAGCCCGCTTTTCGCTCCATAGCTGCCAATTATCTTTCAGACGGCCTGCAAAACAGCCCTGTCTCTGTCAGCCAGCTGCAGAACTACCACTGAGGCTTCTTAAGCCGCCTACACGTGATCCGCGGTAAAAAAACGTTAGGCAGGGCAGAGAGGCAAAGCACACCGCAGGTATATAAGTCAGCATTGCTCCTGGAATTGGTTGCACCCTGGAAAGGTCAGCAGCAACGAAGCCAAAGTTGACATAAGAAAACAATGTAACGACCAGCGCAGAGCGGTTCTTCCGCCGATCATGTGTGGGCGGCTTTACGCTTTGTATACTTAAGAATACATCCACGGACGCTCCAAGTGCTTGTTGAAGTGTCAAGACTGAGAGCTCAAACTCAATTCATTGCGTTCTGTATGTTCTGCACTTTCACCAAAAGCTTAAACTCTCACTTAGTTTAACTCCCACTTATCACCCCCAGAGGGCAGGACATGTGTGAGTGAGATGAGTGATAGTACAGAATGGGCGGTTGGAAACCACAGCTGAAATGCAATCTGTCCATCATGGACGCTTACACTGCTTAACAAACCGGAGCCGGTCCCGGCATTACTTCACTCACAGAGAGCCGACCAGGATAAATAACCAGCTGTTTAAAAAAAAATAAAAAATAATAATAAAATATCTGATTGACAAATTCTTCTGAATTTATTATTTTTTAAAGCTGTTGATCTGAATATTTGTCCTCGACAGCTCTTAATGTGCAGAGCTGATATTAATTTAGATGCAAGCTGCTTTTGGCTAAAAATAAAACTCTGAGGAAGTGCTGTCACAAGCTTTTACTCATTTGATTTGACATCCGGAAGCTTAGATATTAATATATTAGAATCAAGGTCAACATTCTGCTAGCATGCCAAATGTGCCACCCACACAGTTAGGACCCCGGAGCCGTAGTGGCGATGCCTCATTGTGACTCATCCAACGCTTCCTGTGTAGCCAGGTGGTGGGACGGCCAGGGTTGGAATATGACAGCATGGGGGTTACGGTGTGCAGGACCTCGCCCGCGGGGAGGGTATGCAAATCACGACTTGCTCAGCTGATGTGGCGTCCAATTGTCAGTGTAATGGGAAGTGACGTGCACATCAGAGCAATGTGGGTCAGAACGCCAGACGACCAGCCTGCGGCCTGTATCTGCTCCGCCTGTCTAATCTGCTGAAGCCCAACCAGACGAGACACTTTAATCGACCCTGATATTCACTGAACACACATTACCATCTCCCCTCACGCTCAGGAACGCAAACATACACTCGAAGGCACGAAGGGAGTTACATATCAGAGATATATAAGACATTTAAATGTAGAGGATGGCAATGGAAAGAACCCAATTCTTTTGTAAGGTGTTGAATCATCATTTGATTGTGAAAAAAGAGGCCAGCACAGTCTAAAGACCCTGGCAGATATTATGTTAGGTAGTTTCTTCTTTTGTACTTAACCAAGACAAATCACAATTCATTGAAAGCGTGAGAAATCCATATTTTCCACGTTCATTTAACTCCCCATTTGTGATTGTTTAACCTTTTGATGTACTGACCAGTGGCGATGTTGCCCTACCTTTTTTTTTTTTCTTGTGTGTGTGTGTGTGTGTGTGTGTGTGTGTGTGTGTGTGTGTGTGTGTGTGTGTGTGTGTGTGTGTGTGTGTGTGTGTGTGTGTGTGTGTGTGTGTGTGTGTGTGTGTGTGTGTGTGTGTGTGTGTGTGTGTGTGTGTGTGTGTGTGTGTGTGTGTGTGTGTGTGTGTGTGTGTGTGTGTGTGTGTGTGTGTGTGTGTGTGTGTGTGTGTGTGTGTGTGTGTGTGTGGATAGATAATTTTTTTTTTTTTTTAACAGCTTTATACTAACCTTGTAGCACTATTATCATTGTAAGTATGGCCTGGCTCAGGTTACAGAGAATGAATGCCAAATAACTTTCTTTTATTATCTAGTTTAACAGTCTTGAACTTAAAAATATTAGTCGTTTTTTTTTTTCAGGGCTAAATTACGTGTTATCGGAACGGGCATTCCGATACTGGTATCAGAACAACTGTAATGGCCAGTATAGTTACATTATTTTCCACGCCCTCGGTTTTTGAAATATTTATGCAGAAGGCTAAATATAAATGTTGATGTCTGTGGTTTCCTTGCAGTGTGGTATTGAAATTGAGCTGTGATCCTTCAGCAGGTGAAAATGGGTTGGATGGATGCCTGGCTTAATAGGATTCCCATGACATGGTCAGGGGCTGGCGTCTGAAGACAGGAAGAGGACGGGAAGGGAAAGGCTGGGGAGGGGGCAGCAAGCAGCAGCAGTGGTGTTGGTGGAGAGAAAAAAAAAGCGCAAACTTTTTGCGAGTGTTTGCTTAGCACCTGTGTCTAGGCTTTACAACGCCATCGTAGGCGGAGGGAAGTGACACATGGAGGGGCCTTGAAGTCTTTGGATATTTTCTATTTTTTTTTTTTTTTATTGCCGGGGGACGAGGCCCAGAGGAGTTCCGCCTCTGCGAATCTGCCTCTGCCTCATCAAAGGCGGTAATTTCCTGTTCATTTCAGGCCACCATCCCCCAACCCAGAGCTCTTGTCTGCTAATCCTACCCCTGCAAACTGCCCCCACACCGCCAACCCCCACTCTGGGCCCCCCTGCTGGTGTCCTGCCCGCCTGTGCTTCGGCATGCTTACACTCCCGGGCTGAGGGACTGGGAGGTTATGCGCTTTGTGTCAGCAGGCTCGCGGCTGAGCGCTAACAAATCCTCATTGTCCCGCGCGGGAGTGGTGACAGAGGAGGAGGAGGAGGAGGAGGATGGGGGGTGAGGGGAGGTGCGGCGTGGCATCATCGCTGTCTGGTTTCTATTCAAATCCAGGTACACACACACACACACACACACACAGAGAGGCCTGGGAGGGAGCACAGGGTGCAGAGGGGCTAACGAAGTTCCAAACCACGGGATCAAAGTCCATGCAGACCTCAGCTCAGACCGGGCCGAGGTGCGGGGTCACAGGAGCCGCTTACACAACTGCTGTCTTCCCAGAATTGATAATCAACAAGTGCCACTGGCCTGCACAAAAAACGGCAAGGTTTTCAAAATGCTTTTTTTGGGATGGAATAAGAAAAAAATCAAAGCCATCAAGTTCACCTCCACAGAGTCCAAGTGTTATCATTGTGTCAACAAAGGACTTTGACTACCTGTAGTCCTTAAGTCTGTGCTTACACTCATTTTGTAAGAACAGAGTGTATTTTTTTCTCATCTGGAGACACAGCACTTGTTTTTGAAGGCTGTAGGTAGGCTGGAATGCATAGTTTAGAAGTGTTTTCAGTGACGGCGTCACTAAAAAAGTCTCGGCTGATTGGGGTTATGGAGTGTATGACTTCAGTTGGCAGCCATTGCCGGTGATGAGGGCTGAGATGTGTATCTGGGTAACAAGACTCTACATGTACAGGCATTTCAGAGAATGAGTTGTACTCTGCTTTCAGACGGAGGGCCTCAAAAGTATACACACACACACACACGCACACAATTTTCAATGAATGTTTTCCAGACCACAGCCCGGACTGTTGTTTTTGTTAATCTAAATAGAATTTGTGACCTTAAGTGATGACACTTGTTTTTCAGTTCCACAGCTGCGTGTAGCTTCAAAGAGCTGTGTCCGTCCACCCCCCTTCACCAGCACTTAAATATCAATCCACATTCATGTATGTGTGCGTGTTGTTTGTTCGTCCTCATGTTAAGCCTTTTGTGCCTTCTGTGAATGTGTTTTTTCTGACTACAGCAGCAGCCGCGGTGTACTGTGTATGTGATTCCGGGGCGATGTTTTTCCTGGTTGTTGTTACTCCTTCACGCACTCAGCTTTTGCTTTGGATATATATATATATATATATATATATATATATATATATATATATATATATATATATATATATATATATATATATATATATATATATATATATATATCTATCTATCTATCTATCTCTGTCACTGAATACATTCCAAACCCTGGGAGCCCCACACACATGCCGGCGGGGGAAAACCAACAAAAATAAGTAATAGAAAAAAAAAAAAAAACTCTGTGAAAATGACAGTGTCTGTCATTCTTCCTCTTTTAGCATTGTCTATATTTAACTGCCTCCTACATTTACACTTCCTTTGCTGCATTTTCCTCCCTTCCTCCCTTCATACCTTTTTTACTATTTTGGGTTAACTCTAGCAAGTCATTGAGAGCAGCTTATTTTGAATTTTTGATCCGGAACCATCTCTACTTTGAAGGAAAAAAAAGGCATTGGACAAAATGTTTACACAAACGAGTGCTGAAAGATTTTCCCAATGATGCAGGGGGGGGGGAACTGTTCTTTACACAGTCAAGTCATATTAACCTGCAAAGCACACCGGTGTTTTTCTCTAAGTGGGGAAGGGCGAGGTGCAAGGTGAGCACTTTGAGAGGCAGTTGTAAAGTGAAGCGTGGTCACCCCTAACCTCGATCGCAACTCTAACCCCCCATCCTGACGCTAAAGGCGGGGCATGCCCTCCCCTAGTGGAACGGAGCAGCAGCTGGCTGACCTGTCCCTCCGCTGCAGTCTCTAATGGCTGACCTGCCCTGTCTGGACAGCCCTGCTTGCTTTTGTCTACTGTCTGGCTCAGTTCCTCCCAGTCAAACATCGCTACTGGCTACCGCGGTCCGCATTCCGCATTCCCACAGAGCAAGCTTTTGAAAAAAATAAGACAAGCACACGTACACAGACAGTCACACGAGCACACGCACATGCAGACACACACACACACACTTTTCACACTTGGCACACTTTGTTTGGCTCACACAATCTCTCTGTCTCCCTCTCATTCACACATGCATTCTTTTCAAAACTCTCCCACACACAGAGCCACTGTCTGGTTTCACACGCATATAACACAGTTTTAGACCAACTGCACAAACACAAAGAACAAATGCTCATACACATCCAGAACAAATAAAAATGTATTTTGTACCTGCTTATAAGTGAAAATCCAAAAGTTTCCACACATTAGTAGCTTATTAGCTTTGTAGAAATACAGTAGTGTTTCAATGTAATCATTAACTGTAGTAATTAGTGTAAAACAAGTTGGAAAAGTGTTAAATCAGTGAAGTTGGAAGTGAAAAGACTCAGGGAAGGACAAGCAGTTTGAATACTTACCTAA
>JABXJD010000319.1:17500-85000 GCA_013375575.1 Percina caprodes
GTCCCGACCCACGTGCGTCAAAAAGTGATGCCAATAGTCCCAACGCCTAAATATGACACCATAGGGCTAAAATTTAGTCTTGAAGGCGGCATGTAATGACCCCAAAAGTCCCAACCCAGAACGTGAAAAAGTGACGCCAAGAGTCTTGACTAAGCGTGTCTAAACATGACGCCAAAGGAGACTTTTTTTGACGCGATGGGAGTGAGAATGTGTTTGTCCATTTCCCTCGCCATCTAAAGCATTTGTACTTTACTCACTTGAAGCACATCATCACTCAGTTCATGTAGAGCTAATCACAAATGCAGATTGGTTGATCTCTCTTTTTTAATAATAATAGCTTGGATTTTTATAGCGCCTTTCCATAATGCTTCACATGAAGGCAGAACAAGTAGCACAGACGGAATAAACAAAAGAAATACTGTACATAAATGGGTTAGTGGTGGTAATGTTCCGTGGTGGAAGAAGTATTCAGATCCTTTACTTACTTTAAGTCAAAGTACTAATACCACACTGTAAAAATACTATGTTACAAGTAAAAGTCCTGCATTGAAAATGTTACTTCAGTCAAAATATGTATCATCAGGAAAATATAGTGAAAGTATTAAAAGTATCAAAAACATGGCAGGATCCAATGGGATGGGTTTTATGGTCTAATCATTTCAGATGGACTTGTAGGCCGTTACATTGTTGGCTAGATTAATTTATAATAAAACCTCAGCTTTTATAAACTGCATGTGTTTTGTGTGAAGAAATCTTAATGTGTAAAAGTAACTAAAGCAGTCAGATGAATGTAGTGGAGAAAGAAGTACAATATTTCTCTCTGAAATGTAGTGGAGTAGAGAAGTAGAAAGTGGTATAAACAGTACAAGTACCTCAACATTTGTACTTAAGTACAGTACTTGATTAAATGTACTTAGTTACATTCCACCACTGGTAACGTTTGCTGGGACATACAGGATTTACCGGAGTCTGTATTCTGTGGTGAACATGTAGCCGCTGAGAAGTTTTTTGAAAATGTCCGTGGAGGTGGCATTAGGAATTTCTGCAGGTTGGGTTAGGGAGTGGTGAACAGACTAGGGTTTAATCCCAGGAAACAGGCTTCCCAGGAAAGCTGATCAAGACCATTTCCTGGTTCCTGGGAAAGGTTATAACGGGAAACAGGAAATAAATTAAATATAAAACAGAGTGCACGTCTATTGTTGTCATACGGTAACGTGCAGGCGACTGTGCTGTAATGTAGCTACGGTAACAAAGGCTCGCTACATTCATTACGCCGCAATAGTCTACATCCAAGGAGGCTGAGAGAGCGTTTTCCATCTGCAGGAAGGGGCAGAATGAGAATGCATTGGAACTAAAAGAAATATGTAGTCTAAGTTGTCACGAGTTCAATGCAATGCTGAGTGGGTAGGCATTTATTTTCAGTTTTCCATCGGCCTATGGCCCTGTCTTTGTTGTACATATGTATGCGTCATTTTCTTTAATTTAGTTGAACTGGTATGTGTTTTATTGAGAAATATGCCTAGAGAAATATTTTGGTTAACTTTGAGTGATTTATTCCCGTTTGCAGCAGCTTACAGCCACAGAATGGGTTTCGTTTAACAGAATGGTTTAGGAATCATTCAGTGCTTTACTTTAGCACATTTCATTAGTTTGTATAGTGAGTTCTGTAAAATATTGGTTTTATACGGGTTGCCTAGATATTTAGAAGACAAGTCACAGACAATCCACCTTGCATTTCATAATTGGCGCTGCAGCAGATGTCTCGCACGCAGCTCACTTGATCACACAGCAGAATTGATCATTGCAAACTGTGTTGATAAAATGTCAATTTGGGAACGCATACTTGAATGATATAGATACAATAAATAAATAAAAAAAACAGCTACTTCCCTGGATTCCTGGGAAATGGGTCATCTTTTTCCGGGATCTGACTCATTAGAATGTAAGGAAAAAGGACCAGATGTTCTGCTGTCAGGTATGATTAGGGCTGGATACCATATTCAATACTTATTGAGCCCCGACCAAACTGCCTATAACGTATCAAGTATCAAAAAATACCTGATCATTCAATACCCAATTTCAATACCTAAGGACAAAATTTTATCAGCGTCAGTCAGCTAATAAGCATGCAGCATGATTCTTCCAAGCTAATAATGTCCGTGATTGGTTGTCTAACGTTACACATCGTAGAGACACGCAGGAAAAACTCTGAGACTCGGCTCACGTAGTAGGAGCTGGATAATAAATCAAACGATTTGTGCCATAATATGTAATGTTGTAATTCATAAAACTGGTATTGAAAGAAGTATAGTATATCAACCAGTATTCAAGTCGCGGTATTGGTTATCGGCACTGGTATCGAATATTTTATCACTATACCCAGCCCTAGACATGCTTGTTTTAGAATGCTTGTGTATTTTCTCTAAAATACATATTTTTCTTTGAGGATATAAGGAGCTGCCTATCAGCTTGTCCCTTAATGTCTTGTAGACCAAACTAACTTTTATATTTATAATATAAATTTTTTAGTGTGTTTAATATTGTGCATGTTTAGAAATTCAGTTCATGGCTTGAGCCTGTGTACAATTCAATCAATGTTTTTGATCGAATACATTAGTTTGATATTGTGTTCCACAATTTGTTAATTATATTTTGAATATCAATTGCTATGACCTCTAAAGGTAAAACAGACTTGAAGATAATGCAGTAAAAATTAAAAGGAGCACCAAAAAAAGTAGCGTCAGAGGAATCTAAGATGTATTTTACTCCATCGTATTTCCACAGAAAAGTTTCAGTCAACCTTCAGTGTTAACTGACGGCGGTAATTTGTGTATATGGTTATTTATTAGTCGAGCAAGATATAGATGTGCTATAGCTTTTTGTTGTTGGCGTGTGTATTTTGATATTTTTTATGGTTAGCATGAAGGCTAGCAGTTTACCCCAGCATCCATCTTTGTGCCAAGCTAGGCTAAAGCATCCTGGACCTATTCTCACCTGATTCAAGTCAAAATGTTCCATGAATAGTTATTTTTCCAAAGAATAAAAGTTTTAAAGTTATGATGTTACTTGATGAAAGCCACAATTTCACACGGTTCCTCTTGTATGGCCATGGCTCAAATTGCATCTCCTCCCTAAACACCGCAACACTACGTCTTAATATTAGCATGTTGTTCTGTATCGAACACGGCATCTCGGTAAGGGATCATCTAATTATGCTGGCGGGCCTTTCTCCAAAACACCTCTTTGTTGTGCTAATGCGCTCTCTGTGATTGCATCTCCATCCATAACCTTCTCCATGTGTACAGATAACCTGGAGGGGGTGGAGTGGTGTATGTAGGGCACTGGGAGTTGAGCTGTGTGTGTGTGTGTGTGTGTGTGTGTGTGTGTGTGTGTGTGTGTGTGTGTGTGTGTGCAGCATGTCCTGCAGCTGTGCCTACGATGACACAAAGCCTGTCCTCAACCTGCCCTCTGCCAGACTAAACACAACACATAGCTGTACCTGCAGGCCTTCCTGCCTGCCTTCCTTCCTTCATTTTTTTGCAGTTCCACTTGTCTTCTGACTTTGGCGAGGATGTGGTGCGGTTTGGGATCTCAGCGGTACGTTTCTGCATTGCAAGCTGTAGTTAAAGCAGCAACGGCCTTCTGTTGCTGTGTGATTGCTAGGTTGGCCGCTCGCCCATGTGCACTGGCCTGACTGAATGAACTGAACCAGGTTTTTGTGCCCAAAGCAGTTCTGAGGGAGTCATGCTTGATCTTTCTGGGCCACGCTGAAACTAGGTCACTGTGCTGTGCTGTCAGTCGTGTCTCTCTTGGTGTGTGTGTGTGTGTGTGTGGAATAAAAGTGTAAAATAGGGCTTTTACATAAGGATGGGATGGGTTCCACAGATATGCAGTACTGCTGTTGCGGAGATTCTCTGAAACTGCAGCACAACCTCCCCTCCCTCGCCCCCCCAACCCGCGCAGTGCCACACTGGGATAGCGCAAGATAGAAAGAAATGGAGAGAGAGAGAGAGAGATAAATTCTCATCCTTCGTTCAGATCCCTAAGAACGCTTGGGAAAGCAGGATCTTATTATCACAGCAAATTTGCAATGTGCAGAGTGGAGGAGATTAGATGCGTCTTGCCTTTGAAGTGTATTTTCCAACCATTGTGCAATGGCAAATTCCATCAAGTGTTGGAGAGAGCCATGATAAGAGCTACGGGTTATGAATGCTGCGGCATTAAAAGCCTTCATTTGAGCAATAAGATGAAACACTCACAAACTCCTGCTAAATGGAAAAAATATATATTTCCCCTCATTTCAGCACTGTCATTCACAAATGTATTGTGGAAAAGGCACTGATATTAAAATGACAAGGTGCATTGGATAGCTTGGATAAATAGGTCAACATATGTGGAATATAGATTATACTTGATGTAAATGATTGGCTATTGAACTTTGAATTGGGGAATTCCAGTAATTTATTCTCTCTTTTCACATGTTTTCTCCCAATAAGCATCATTTAATTCAGCTCTGAATTAATGATTGTTTAAGTGCAATGCAATCTTTTTTGGTGTAAATTCATAACAGAAGTTATCAATAGAGTAGTCCTAGCACCAGGCAGGAGGGATGCCTGCTGGGCCGTGGGGACCCCCAAATAAGTAAAATAAATAACTGTATAAAAATCCAGTGTTCATATGGCACCGGTGCCACCAATGTTCCGAAACGGACGTCTTCAACAAGAGAAGCATCGGTACATGTGACGCTGGTTAATACTACACTTGGCAGCTGGTAACGTTATCCTACCATTAGCTTGTAGCTGCATGGCTTAAATGTCGAAATGCTGACAGCTACACGGTCCAAAGGATTCCAACACTGAGACGTACAACAGTCTGCAGCTAAAGACACAGACTAGCTGCACTACAGCCACTGTCTTCAGAGAAACAACACTGATGGGACATTATGTTGTGTTCACTTGCAACTTGTAAGCCTTGTAGTGCACAGCACTTATTGTAAATTACCCCATTCCCATTTAGTGGTTCTTTTTGTAGTTTAATAGCTATTTACTGGTGAAATAACTTGTTGATCGCAGTCCCGCCCCCTCAATTCCAGTTACACAGGGGCTTGGGTGGGAACTGCAGGGTGGGAGGCCATCTCAGGGGACCCAGCCGAGGAGTGACATCCTTGGCCTGGGCCTCAGATCCTGTTGCAGCTTTAGACCAAACACAAACAGCGCAGAGCTTCTGGAGGTGTCTCAACACGTTGTGACACAGTGCTTCCACTGTTATTCTACTTTGTCTTAGTCTTCTTTGACATCAAAGAGTCAAGGCCACACAAAACACAGGAATGCTGAATAAATGAATCATTCATTGAATTGTAATCACAGATTTCCATATGCTTTTCCTAAAGTTTAGTTTTGTCTTTGGTTGTATGTTCATGTGTGTCTGGATAGTAGCCATAAATCTGTGGGTTAGCTCATTAGTGTGCAGTGCATCTTTGCATGAAATAGCAACCCAGGCTATCACTACATTTACATAACATTTAAATAAAGTAAAAATTGTTGCAGTTCTATACTAATCTCATTTATTATTATGTGATACAAAAAGAAACCTCCTTTCTACTAGAGTATGCTAATAGTAAAACATCCAACCTCTTTGAGTCAGATGCAGCCACAAAATAATTCCATTTCTTAGCAAATTGCTAGTGGAACTAGGGCTTGGTTATATAGACATGAAAATGTCTATCATATGTTTTTCTATGATTTTAGCAATGTTAAAAAAACGCGGCGTTACAGTAATATGTATGTCATTTGGACGATGCTTTACGTTCTGATCCTTCCACGTCAGGTTAATGCTAAATTTCTTCATAAAATATTTGGACTTTTTTATATGGACAATTTAGTTATTGATTTACCAGAAAACATGGTGTATCATTATTAAGATATAAAATGACGAACATCAGGATAGAAGATTTTGGCCATATTGCCCAGTCCTAAGTGGAACCCAATAGTAGTCAACTTTGAACCAAAACAACAAGATAACAGTAGTCCTGCTGTCCATGTGCTGGCAAAATCATGTATGCTTTGTATCTAGAGATATTATTGTTGCAAAATCAAATGAACTTGTGAATTCTAACTCTCCAACAGACCTTTGTCTTCTTTGCTATGCCAGTTACTGAGCAGGTAAATTGCAAGCTTGGGGAACAAAACATGGCATTGCATGGTTGCTCGTCTTACCTTGTTGCTACAGTGAACACATATATATTGATGGAATTTCTGAAGAAACGTTTTGTGCAATTTAAAACTCTCGTACAGTAAAACTGCGGTCTCCTTTGTGCAACATTTCAAAAAGCTTGGAAAATCAACAGAAGAGTGAGCAGTGCTGGACAGTCTTTGGTTTTCAGATAATATATTTCCTTGGTTACCTGGTCACTTGAACAATCTATTTTATGTGTTCTGACTCCCATTCAGCACAGGTCTTTATCAAAATAATTGGATTTCAAATTTTGCTTTGTGTGGCAGCAATCAAAGAATTGGACTTATCTTTTTGGGCATTTTGGGCCTTTATTTTGATAGGACAGCTGAAGACATGAAAGGGGAGAGAGGGAAAATGACATGCAGCAAAGGGCTGCAGGTCAGAATCGAACCCCGGCTCGCTGCGTCAAGGAGGTAACCTCTATAAACCTATATATGGGCGCCCGCTCTACCAACTGAGCTATCTGGGTGTCCTGAATCACGATTTTTTTTTTGGCTGAGAATCGATAACACGATTCTCTGCCACGATTTTTTTTTTTCTCATGAAGAGTGAAACGCGTGACTAAAAGGCGCTTTGTCACTGGCTGAGGGTGAAGCCCTGAACTTTGTGAGAACATTGTCGCACTTTGAACCTATTTTATACAGTCTGTTTAAAACTCACAGAAGGAAGTAGTATTGTTTGGGATGCAGTTGGCTCGTTAAATTAAATCAGAATCAAAGTCATTTAAAAAAAATGTATTTAAAAAATGTAATTGATTGCAATTTTATAACGATTCATCATGCAGGCCTAGTCGGACTAGGGGAGGTCTCTAACCCAGTCATTTGTTCTCAGTCAGTCTTTCTCAGATACTCTCCACATGCTGCTGGTGAAAAATTGAGTTTGTTTTTTGGGGAAGCCTTCCCACCGAGCTTGACTGGGGTATTTTTAGACTACGGTCTCTTAAGTGGAGGTCTGAGAAACAACACTTTTGAGGGGGGGAGACACTCCCTTTTCACTACTGATCCACCCTACCCTTTCCCTTCCCCATTTCGTTTATCCCATGTGTCTCCTGATTGGCCTGTCCCATCACCTTCCAGGATTGCTTAAAGTGTATCTCAGAGGATAAATGTAAGAATCATGTTTACTGTTTACTTTATCATGTGGCCTAACTACCGTGTCTGCACCATTTAAAGGATTTATGAACTGTTTTATACAGTGTATATAAAAGCATAATGTCTTCATGCTGACAGCTAACTGATTTCTCCCAGGTGTTTCTATCTCTGTTTCCATATGTGTGCATACATAGCATTGCTCTACCCTTCTGTTTTATTGTTGAAGTGGAACTATAGCAGCACTGTATGCACATTCGCAAGGGCCCCCACAGAATAATTCATTTGATGCTTTGATGAGCGATAATGGACCCAGTAAGGTATTATTCATATGCCCCAGATCTCTTTAGAGACTGTATGGCTTCCACAAAATGTCCCACTACCTCCCTGAATACCCCCCACCCCCTTTCAAGACTCTTGTCTGGTGGAAGAGGGCCTATTTATTATTTAAATCCTTTCATAATTCATCCATTCCCCACCAATACACCCTCCGTTGCTCATTCCTCATCTAGTGCAAATTAGCATGAGCTCTGTATCTGTACGTCTGAAAACGGAACAGAGAAAGTAAGCAAACAGAAAGAGATAGCAGCGGCTCAGTCCAATGGAGACGTCTCAGTGCTTATTTCGACAGTCGTCCGTGTGATGTGATGCTCTGTGACATATTGAGTCTAATTTGGAGCCTAAAGAACCAAACAGCTGTGGCCTATTTTGTTTAGCTGTTGTTCGGGTGATGTCACCATTTCTGCCTCGTAAGGCTGCCTCGCTCTCGGCGCTCAGCGTGAGCATGTCAGGAGCATTTTGTTAAGCTGCTGATGAGGAGGGCAGGGGTTGGGTAGCCTTTAGAATAATCAGATAAGTCAACCGAGGCTGTTATGTGCAGTTTTTAAGACAACTATTAAACAGTGTTAAATATTCACACATGCCCTGTTGCTATGTTTGACATGAATTCTTTTTTTTTTTTATAATGAATATTGGTTTACCATGTATGATGATGTTTTGGGGGGTGGGGGTTGCGGTAGGGCTGAACGGTTTAGAAAGAAAATCTAACTGCATTTATTTTCACTGATATTGAATTTGCAATACGATTCATGATATTGGAGGGAATTATTGATTTTGCATGATTATTGTCATTATATTGAAAATTGAAAATTTATATTGAAATGATCACAATGTGATATTTTGCGAGGATCTGTCCAAACAAGCCTGGGACATCTTTACAGCACATCAAGACTTATTGTGTACTTATTAGCCCTAGGCAGGTTATTATAGTTTTGCATTTTTCATTAGTTTTTATTTGTATTTTGTTTTGACTTTTTGTTTTCAAATTTATTTTAGTTTTAATTAGCTTTTAAAGCGGGTTTGCTGGTTCAGTTTTTATTTTATTTTTAAATGCTTGATTTTAGTTTGTGTTAGTTTTAGTCTTTTTTTGTAATATGGGTTATTTGTCAGGGGCAAGATTAGAAAAGGTCAGAAAAGGTATTGTGTAAAAATAAATCAACAATAACATCAGTACATAAAATGTACATATGGTCATAAATACAGTATGTAAACAGTCTACACAAGACGCCACAAGTGACGTGTTCCAGGAAAAAAACGAAACGGCCAAAAGACTCTCTCTGTGTGTCTCTGTCTCTCTGTCTCTCTGTCTCTGTCTCTCACCCCCAACTGGTCAAGGCAGATGCCCCCCCACCCTGAGCCATGGTTCTTATTGAGGTTTCTGCCTCTTAAAAGGAAGTTTTTCCTTGTCTTGCTTGCTCATGGTGGGAACTGTTGGGTTTCTGTAAATAACATCCCAGAGTACGGTCTAGACCTGCTCTTTATGGAAAGCACAAACAGATAACTGTTGTTGTGATTTAGCGCTATATCAATACAATTGAATTGAAGACAAAAGAAGACACACATCAACAGGTGTTTTGAACTTTGGTTCAAGTAAAGTGGCGAACTCTTTGAAGTCATTCGACTCAGACAGGTGAAAGCCCTCCTGTAGTGTTCTCTGTCCTACGGTTGTCTCCGTCATGCTGCCGTCCCTGTGTCCATACATCCATACCCTGTATTTCTGGATTCCTAGACAGAAACTATGGCATAGACTTTATAAAACAGGTCTATGGTCGGAAATGTCAACTCTGAAAGATATAACGTTATTTGTTCTATGAAAGACATTTACAAAAACGAAAACAAAGGACATTTACTCAATCATTTTATTTTATTTTAGTTAGTTGTGCAAACAGAAATTACAGTTTTAGTTAGTTATTGTTTTTTTGTAATGCCTTGTTTTTATTGTTATTTCAGTTAAAAACAATGTTTTTCCCTCCTAGTTTTCGTTATTTTGTTTGTTGTCGTTGACTATAATAACCTTGGCCCCAGGTGGTGGTAGTACTACATTGTCTTAATAGTAGAATAATTACTAATACTAAGAGCACATGCGTGGTGTCAATGTGGTCCATGTTAGGCAGAAGCTCTGTCCTAAATTGCTGTTTTATCCAGTTTTAACCCATAGTTTTACAATACATTTTTCAGATCCTTGTGGTTTTACCACTAAAATCTTTTAGTAATCAGGCAAAAGTTTTGGGTCTTTCTGCATCATGGCAGTCCCATGGAGGCCCAGCTGTAATTGCTGTCAATCTACTTCCTTGCTGTGGGCTCCCTTTTATGGAACTCTTGGGACCATTCCCTTTCCTTACATCATGACATTACTCACCTTCCCTCCTGGCTATGACAGCTGCCTCCGGTTGGAGGAGAGGATTCTTGATAAATTGTGCAGCCCTAGTTTGACAACAGAACTTTTTCGGAGCAAACTCCATCTACTGAGGAAGACTGTGAAATGTTGTTGAGAGCATTGGTAGAGACATCTCCCATGCATTTGGGGTCACGTAATCGTGTTAGTTGTGACTCAGAAACAGTGTGATACTGTAGATAACTCCAATGCACGAGCTTCTTTTCCAGATAAGACTTCCAAAGTACAAACAAATGATCTGATATTTGTAAAAATGTATATTTCAGGATGTTGTAAGTGAACTTTGGAACATTGTTGTACTGGAACCCCCTACCCGACACTGACTTGCCTGCACCATTACCTCTTCCATCCCGCAGTGCAGGCCTCAGCTAGTCAGGCCGAATGCCCCGACTTAGCACATAGACATAACATTAAGGCTTGAGCGTCACTGCATGAATATGTCCTGACATTCCATCTCTATTGATCATGTGTATTGATACAACTTTTCTGTTTTCACAGATGCAATCAATGAAAGTAATCTAGGTAAGTGGAATACTTTGATTTTTTTTGGAGTTTTGATCTTATGTAGTGCTCTTTGATGAAGGTTATTCTTCAAGATAACAACTAAATCCTCATTAGATTGAAATGCTGTAGCTGTACCAGCATTACTTATATTACTTTGTACTAGTGGTGTAGTCTTGGAAGAAGTGGGCAAACTATCAGTTTACCAAGCACATTGCGGCCTGTTTCCTTTTTTTTAAATAATCATATTCATGCAATGCCCAGTGGCAAGAACCAAGTAGATGGTGTAGCAAATGTATTGCATTAATTATAAAAAATATATCTTCACGTCTTGGGTTTGAAACTCAAATTTGGCAGCACCATTCAAGCTGGTTGGGTCTTAGAGACACAAGAACAAGCTGGGTCTCGGTGTTAGGCCTGTGCAGTCCTCTTGCACCCCTATGTACACATTTTGCTGAGTGTTTTTTATGAAAAGGAAATGCCTGCTAAAATAAATACTAAAATATCCAAAGTTCACCAGAGCAGAGTGATCTGGTTCAAAACGTGAGTGAAGTCCAGGTAATTTTTCAGGTTCTTTATATATCGTTACAACCATACCCGGATAGGTAGGTATGTTCGTTTGTACCGATTATGATGTATGATTAACACCATGATACAGGCTGTGGGCTATAGCATGGGGGCCTGTCACATTCCTGCGTTCCACCTACTGCAGGAAGGAATGTTCATGGACAAACCTGCTTCAGAGCTGTTTGCTGATAATTCTCAGTGTTTGCTATAATCATCTTGAAGTGTAAAATGAGTGGGGTTTACTGCATTAGGAAATTGGATTGATGCTCATACACAGAGGTAATGATATACATGGGCGTTCCAACTGGCCATTGCTAAAACACCATATTGATTTTTCATAAAATACCATATAACTAGCTCAAGAAGGCTTTAAAATTGCTGTTTAAAATTTGCCATAAATGTGAGCCAAATAAAGCAAATCCAAAGATGTTGGCAGTACAAAGCCTAAAAACATGTGTAATATGTTTTAAAATAGACACCATGATGACTGTGAAGAAGGCAGGGTTTGGTGGGACAGGGCCTCACAGAGGTAGCAGTGAAGCTAGCAGAAGATGTACAATTACATTGCTAAATTCAGTATGAATGAGTAGCAATTCATCAGTCGCAAAAAGAAAATTGAAGGTGAAGGTTGGTTGAATTTAATTTCTCAAAGGGTAAAAAAATAAAAGAGTTTGTTGTGGCAACGTAATAATAACTAAGATTAATATAGCGCATTTCATTAAACCCAAGTACAAGAAAATATATAGTAGGGGATGTCATTTTATGTAGGCTACTGATGTAGTTACTTTATGAATGAAATAGACACATATACATACCTTAGCTTTTAGTTCTTTGTTTAATTTCCTTCTTTTCTGTGGTGGTCCTCTCCCAGTATCAGGCATAACTACAGTAGACAACTTCTAAAATAAAAATGTAATACAATTCGGCCTGTGTAAATAAATCTCCTGCTACCTTTTACCTGGCTGGATACACTAACACAGGCATTTCCGGTGTTACAACGAAATCTGTGACCCATCAGAATGTGTTACTATGGCGCCGTCTACCTGCCACAAATCATTCTGTGACTTTGCGGGAAAAATCTGACCTGGGCAGAGTCAATAATAAAAACTATGTGAAAATAGATTTCTTTTCCAATATTAGTCTTATTTGCTGTTACAGGCCATTTATGATCCTCAGATGGAAAATTAACCAGTTGCAGAAACATTTAAAAGTTACATATAGTTACTGTAATCAGTTAGTTGTCAACTATTGAAATAATATTATATAATATTAACTATTTTGATAATCAATTAATCAACACATCATTACCACACATGCAGTAGGCCTCGGTTGTCAACTTAGGTACACTTAAACAAAAAAGAACAAGAAGAAATCATATTCAAGACTAAATCAATAAGGGCCTGAGGGGAGGGACATAGAGGGCGTGGTTTATGGGTCATTTACACAGGCTACTGGTGAGAGACTGCACCTCCACAGGAATCCTCACTGATGTGTTAAAACGCATATCTGCAATGTCTTCCTCAAGTTCACCTGGAACCTCCAAATCTCAAGTAAGTAGTTTATCTCTGCCATTTCTTTCCACATAGAAGCAGGCTGGTTTAGTGTTAACTTTTAATGTAGGCCTAAGCTGTGCTGTTTAGCACTGTTCTCTTAAAGGAGAATTCCCAATTTTTATGTTAATCTTGATCACTATAAATATGCAAATACTTTCGAGTGAGAAAACCCCGACCTGAATCGGTGCAGGCAACACTGAGTATCTGCAGCTACGTGCAAGCTTCCACTGAGGTAAAACGCCAGTTAATGGGGAAAGTTTTAGAGTGCCTTTGTGCCTCTTACTAATATGTCTGTACAACATAAACAGGGCCCTTACGTCAAGATGCATTTTTAACTCAGACGTTGTTTTAATTCACTTACCCTGTCTTGTTCTGGCCCGTGGGTAGCTTGGTTAGCTGCTAGAGCTAGCTAGCTTTTAGCTGCTATTGATAAGTGTGCTCAGCCAGGCTTTTGTAAAAATCAAAACGCAGCAGTTCCGTGTGTATTTGTCATCCATTTTGTGTGTGATCGATCTGGTGTTGGTGAGTAGGAGGCTTGGCATTGTCAATTTGTGTTGTAGATTCCTTAGCCGGGCAGGCAGCCTTCATCCCCGCCTTCCTCGCCTCCCGCTGCCGACAACAATCCCCCGAGCGCCCCCGGTGGTATAGTGGGTGTCCTCCATGCCTTTGCGCTAACAAATTGTAGTTTATATCCTCCTCAAACATAGGTAATTGAGCACTGTAGTGGTTATGACCATATCAGTAACTACAAGTACATGGAAACGGGCTAAATATGCAAGTGCACAGTAATAACGAGCAGCTGTTTCATCTGCCTGTGGCACCTCTCTGTCTGGTTCTTTCCGACTCGTGTGAGGCGAGTTCTTTGTCTGTATTCTCGGGTTTCAATAAATAAAGACGACCATCAAACTCAAAAGGCTCTTCCATTTGTTGCAAATCTGCTGTATTCTGCTAGTTACGTTACTCCAAGCTTCTTTCCTTGTGAACAACTCCGCTCTTCACTCTTGACAAACACACACAGTCTGCACAGTACTGTTTAGCTACCTTTTCCTGCTACAACTATGCAGTTACATAGTTACTGATATACAGTCATAACTACTACAGTGCTCAATTACTTATTTTTGAGGAGGAAATAAACTACATCTGGTCACTGAAGGCACACTCACTACACATCTCCTAAAACTGGGAAAACACATTTAAGTTAAGGCAGTTTGTGAGTGAACGCGTTCTGCCTGTTAGTGAGTGTGTGATTTGCCTAGTAACCTGTCAGTCAGCAGCTATACTTGTGATTGGGTGAGAGTTTTGGGGGAGGAGTGTTAAGGTTCCGTGCCAGTGTTGGCGGCAGAAAGAGCGGAGCTCGTTCTCTTAATACATCCATGACGGAGCTAATGAGAGACACAAGCTAGTCAAGCCTTGTGCACCAGCTATAACACTGGCCTTAGGAGGACAGGAATTACTGTTATTATAAATACTAGATTATAGAAGATAAATTGACATCCCCGGCGGGAGACTTAGCTACAATAAGCCACAAGTTAGCTGACGTGTGCTAACCATGGATGTATTAAGAGAACAGTGCTAACCTCTGCTAACAGTACAGCTTAGGCCTACATTAAAAGTTAACACTAAACCAGCCTGCTTCTGTGTGAAAAAATGGCAGAGATAAACTACTTACTTGAGATTTGGAGGTTCCAGGTGAACTTGAGGAAGACATTGCAGATATGCGTTTTAACACATCAGTGAGGATTCCTGTGGAGGTGCGGTCTCTCATGTAAATTAGCCATAAACCACGCCCTCTATGTCCCTCCCCTCAGGCCCCTCCTCCCTACGCCAAAACAGTGGCAGAAAGTTGAAAGTGAAAACCAGTGACATTGTAAAAATCTTGACAGCGTAAACAAAACAAAACTGTCGGTTAAAAAAGACATCAAGAAAAAATGTAGCTTGACATTGAAAAACATCATAATGCAAACCAATGTCAAAGTAAAATAATATCATAGGATTGTGAGATTATTACTTAGATATTTGTGTTTTTATATATTAGTTCAAAATTTTTCATTGCCAATATTTGTTGTTTCAATGCCAAATTTTACTTTCAATACCACAGGTTACTGTCACTGTTCTATCTCCATGTAAGCACATAGCATAAGCTTCTCCAAAGCAAATGGCTTCTTAGGAGCCTTTCAGAAAAGTACTTTCCCCAGTTTCTAAACCATTTATATGATTTTTAAACACCGCCATTCTAGCCATCTCACAAGCCTTCCCCTGAAGGCACCCCTTCATTCCTCCATCCTCTTAAAAGAATCTGTCTGGCTATCATTAAATCAGTTCTGACCCACGTTATTATGTGCTTATCCATCTCGCTTAGGATTGACCCATCTCCCAGAACAAATTGTTTTGGGTTGAATGGAAACTGGATTCCTGCAATCAGATCATGTGTCTAAAATTTCTGGACCTTGTCACATGAACATAGGACATGAAGTAATTCTTTTCTGAAAGTACAAAATTCTTTGATTCCAACTTCGTGAATATGTTCTACATTCCTCACTACTCTGTGACAGTAAATATATTTGAGTTGTGCACAAATTAAAAAGAAAAATTAAAGGATGTCGTTGTGGGCTTTGGGAAACACTGATCAACATGTTTCCCCTTTTTGTGACCTTTTATAGACCAAAGAACTTATTGATTAATCGAGAGAATAGTCAACCGATTAATTGACATTGAAAATAATCGTTAGTTGCAGCTCTATTCTAAGTCTTTGAGCTGACTCTGTAGATGGAGTGATTGACAGATATTGTATATATTGTCCCATTTTTGTTTCACGGTCAAAGTCATGCAAGTGGATAGATTGATGGGAAGATAGAATACATCAACAAATAACAAATACAGGTATATAGACACATAGAAACAAGCACATTGACGACACACGACACCAGATCTATACAAGGTCAGTAAGATAATTTGTTTAGCAATGTTATGGCAGAAGTGACAAACCTTCTGCCAAAGCATTTCCGCCAGATGGTGGCTATGTGATGGTCTGGCTATAGAGGGTGATTGGTGTCATTGACACTGGTGAGGGCAAGGCGTGTCATGGCTCCATCATTCAGGGCTGAGATGTTGGGTGTAAGGGAGGTGATCATTTTGGAGGTGACATGTGTGACCTTGGTGAGTTTTTTATTTTTACATTTAGCTAGCGTTAGCCATGGTAAGCTACTGGTCATCCAGACCAAGTTAGGCTGTAGCAGCAAAGAGTTGCTTGGAAAACATATGTACTGCCTCGCTCATTGTACTTAAAACTAGGTTAGTTATTCTTGCCACTTGTTATTGCTCTTGGCATGTAAAAACAACAATGCATACTTAAGGTTTACATCTTTCGGAAATGATTTCCTGAGCCTGCAGGCCCTCCTAAGGTTGAGGTAAGACAGAGCCAGGCAGTTACCTCTTTGTCTCCACACCGAAACCAGTGTGACTGGCCTCTCCTTGTATCCCTGCCTTCCTGATTAGAGGTCTCCTCAGGGCGTAATGACAGAATTGTGTTCCTGTCAGTTCCTGCTGCTCAGAGTGGGCTAATAGTCATGTTAGCCCACGCAGCATGTCATTAGCTCTCCACCCGTAGCCCAATGAGGGGCAAGTCTGTCATTTTGAGGCTAAATCACAGGGCAGGCAGGCAGGCCGGAGATCACAGTCACACCGGTTCTCTGAAGCTTCAGTGTTTCCGCCCACCCTTCCTTGTCGCACTTAATATGCACTGACTTACACATACTATATTAACACGAAGGAATTACTGCGACAGGGGCTAGAGGAGGCAAATGGAAGTCAAAGAGAGGCACTTTGATTGGCCGCTGATACAGAGATCATTCCATCAAAATTGTAATTTAAAACACACTACTCATTTCTGACTGCGATGGGATGATTCATGGTTATCACTCTGATGATTAGCAGCCTTGCGTAGCATCTATCAGAGCTAGGGCTAATCTGCTTTGATTATTAGCCTCTAAGCCTTCCTTCCATGCTGGGCTTGTCGAGGACAGGGTGATGAGAAAATATACTCTCCTCATATTTGTATTAATCTATCTGTGCTTGCTTGTCAAACTGATAATTGCGTTGCCCATGCAGACAACCCCCATTAAAGTAATTGCCTCACACACGCAAACATTCCTTCACACTTAATCAATTATTGCATTGTAAATACTTAGTTTAATAATCAAGTTCACACCAGCTCTATTACATTTGTTAGGACTGGTTTATAAGTAGTGTTGGGCATCGTTTTAATTCTGACAACTGATTCCAATTCAGATTCTTTCTTTTGATTCCATTTTTCATTGAGTCTCGATTCCCATTCTTTGAAAGGTGAAGTTCAAATGGGTCACATGCTTATTTCACAGATAAGAGGAACATTAACTACTACAAACTATTATTTTTTTGTGACTGTTATTGCCACTCTTCATTCTAACCCCAACCGGTCGTCAGACACCGCCTACCAAGAGCCTGGGTCTGTCCCAGGTTTCTGCCTAAAAGGAAGTTTTTCCTCGCCACTGTCGCACTGTTGCTTGCTCTGGAGGAAACTACTAGAACTGTTGGGTCCTTGTAAATTATGGAGCGTGGTCTAGACCTACTCTATCTGTAAAGTGTCTCGAGATAACTCTTGTTATGAATTGATACTATAAATAAAATTAAATTGAAAAACATTGTATTTAGATTCAATGGTGATTTACAGTTTTACCGGGCTTTTTCAATGTAAAATAAAGCCACACTTGAGAGCGCCGCTTACTGCGCTCCATGGCTGCAACACAACAAGCACCTGGAAGTACGGCAGCTGCTACAGAAACCAGAACTTGCTTGTGTTAATTTGGAACCGGTGATCAAGTTCAAAACCACATTGTCCAAACAATTCCAATAAAAATAACGGTTCCATTGTAATTCTAATTTTTGTAACGATTTCTATTCCTACTAAATCCTATTTATAAGGGTCCACAGCCCTTCAAAATCTAAATCAGATTAATTATCCATGCTACACATTTCAAACCCCCCAAACTATTAGATGCAATGTACAGATAATCAGTCTGGACACAGCGACAACAGCTACAAGTAGAAATCCCCTCTCCAACTGGGTTAGATTAGTTTCAGGTGTTCAGTTTCTCACCCTGAGGGATGCAAGCCTGGCCTGGCTCGCTCTGGCTCTTCTTCTTTGTGGTGTTCTACTTGATTTCAGTAGCCATGCACACCATGAAATTTGAAATGTCTATGTTTGTGATTTCAATAAATATATTGATGTTGAAAATGCAAGACTCTTAAAGATAGTGACATATTTTCCGAGTGGAATACACAAACAACTAATCAGGCTTTGGAATGAAAATCAGCAGCCTGTATGCAGCATCTGTTACATGTATGCATGCCATATTGGAATCATTTTACCCTGTTTCAACGCACAATGAAAACTTCTGCACATTTTACAGCTTATTGGTCACAGTGGGCTTTTAATACCAACCACAACTTGCCCTGCAGCTGAAACTTCATGGGAAATAAGATGAGCATGATATATTTAACAAATTTTCAGGCCCGTGGCTCCATAAGTAGATAAGAAGTGGATCTGTTTTTGATCCACGTGAGCCAGATCTTAGCAAAGCTGTGGGTCGATTCTTGAATCAGTGGGGGACGAGCTGATAATTCTGAGTGAGCATGACTATGTTATACAATACATGCGCATCTTTACTCGGTGCCATGACCTTCTCCGCTGAGATTTGCGTCCGCCTTACTTTGCCCTTTAGTGGGGCATGTTGTGTAAGTGAAAGGGGCACAACGTGAATAACATTGGTATTTGCGCAACAGCCTGTGCTGAGTGCAGAGCTAACTGGAGCAGGAGAATGGCGCTGTTCGGCGAGGTTCACGGCTGTTATTCCTACAGGCCGTGAGCGTGAACGGAGCTAATGCCATCTGACAGTTCTGGAGCAAGAAGAGGAGGGCTGGACAGAAAAGGAGTAGAGAGAGAAGACAGCGGGGGTGTTAAGAGATAGAGGGGGTGGGGATGGGAATATATAAGGAGGGGGTTGGATGAGAGAGAAATAGAGGATGAGCTAGATATGGACAAAGCAGGGGTGAGGGATATAGGAGGGGAAGGGCTAAAGAGGCGATACTGTAGGGACCTCCATTGTTACCCGCTCTAGAAAATGGCCTGTGAGAGCCATCACTTTTTATCAGTGTGACATATTAAAAGTCCAAATAATCCCAAACATTTCTTTTGAAATACACAGAAGAAGTCCGCACCTCCAAAGCAGGCTGCAATATTTAAGTTTAGATATTCTATCAAATACTCATTGGAGTGCATCACATCCAGACTCCCCTGTGTGTTCGCACCGTGGGACACATTCACTCAAACACCATTGTGAGAATCTGCCTTTGAGGGAATTCCCGAAATACTCTTAAAGCTTCACTCACACATTTCTATCCAAAGTCTCTCCCAGATTTTGATGGAGCGCGGGCACGGCCGGACATGTTTATATAAGAACATTTTTGTTTTGTGAGGCTCCGAGTCGTAAAATGAGTTGTGTTACTTAAGAACTGACAGACAAAAGACAGCAAAAGGAGGAGTGGCGGTGAAGAGATAGACGACAGATGGAGGGAAGAGGGAGTGGGAAGTGTGTTGGGATCCCACTGTAATTTGACAGGCTCCAGTGCCATTCAGGCTACGGCAGCAGTTCTTCTTGAAGGAGGCGTAGCAGACACCCTGCTGCCAACCTAACCTGTCATTATCGACATGGCAGAAAGACAGAGATTCTTCATCGCGTCTCATCCCCCTTTACAATGCACATTTGGACATTCAAGATGTCCGGTTTGTGAATTCCTGGCATGTGGAGAGAAAATTGTCTACACAATCCTTGCACAAAGTATGCCTATACAAGAAAAATCCTTTAGCATGTGTATCTTCCACAATATTTCACTGTAGATATTATGTTGTGCTTTTGATGTTTTTTTGTCTACATGTTACTTATAATCAAAGTGGTTAAATGCTGCCATTTTTCCATCCATGCAAAAATAGAGATGATGCTCAATCATTTACCACCAATAGCCTATAGTTTTAGCTCCTGTGAAGAATTTTTCTAACTTATATTTTCTTACAATGGATTTGTTATCACAAGTGGGCTCATTGGCTTCAGCCCTACAATGCTGTAGCATATATAATATACATCTGCTGGCTTCATATCAGTTGGGTACATGCGGTTTGGGGTGGGGTCTCTGCTGTGAAGCTACCTCTTAAACCTGATTGTAGTGGTTTTTGTTTGGGCTTGCCTGCATTTGTTTGATCACCGTGAGGAGTTTAAACCACCTTTTTTGAATAATTGTACAGCTAGCCTTACAAATATTTGTCACCAAGCTAGACCTCGCTTAGTCATAGTCATTTTCTGTCTCCAAAATGGACATGTTTTGTAACAAAAGCCATATAATGCAGCAAAAAAAACGGTAGTTCAATCCAGAATAGTCAGCCGCTGCTGAAACCACTTCTGTGAACCGAAACCACGCAACATCAAAGGTGGTGTTGGTTTGTTTGGCAGCAGATAAGACGATTAGGAGTTGGAGCCCCCTCAGCACCCTCCATCATTAAAGCTGCTGGCCCACATCTAGAGCTTATAAGGGCTGCTCCGCTGCCTCTCAGCTCGCACATGACTCCGCTTTGATCAGCTTGTTGGTATTTGTGAGTGTCCAAGTCAGCTCATGCTGCTGTCTTCTCTTGCTCTTCGTCTGCTGACAGAAAGCTCACATTGGGCCCCATGTTTGTATGATACTGCCCTCTGGTGGGGAAGCATGACGCTGCCCTAGCCCATAAACACCCAGCAGCACCTTCTTACCTTCTGATGGTGCTGCATTCATAGGCAAAGATTTCGGGGGGGGTGATATGTGTGCCCCCCAATATTTATAAGAGGGTTTTCAGAGGGCTCAAAACATGGTTGGAAAATATGAATTGTGTCTACTTATGTTACGGTAAGGGAAAATAAAGATTGTATTTATGTAGATTTCAACTTAAGAGCGTATGGTTCTAACAAGGTCTCATTCTCCAACAGATTTGTTGAGATGAACATAATTCCTAAAAAAACAATATACCAAAACATGGTTATTTTGAATATGCAGAAGGAAATAATACAGGAGAATAATAATTTACATAAATACATTTTCATGTTAAATTCATGCATACAAATTCCTCCAAATGCAGGAAATTAAAATGTTATAGAACCCCATCCCCAGTTATACTGTTTAGTCCCCCCCTCACCCCCCCAGTTGAAACAAAAGCTTAAAAGTAGGCATAAGGCCGGTTTGAGTCTGACGATATGATAACCTTCAGCAGAAATATCATGGTTTTGGGTGCCCAGATAGCTCAGCTCGTAGAGCGGCCGTCCATATATAGAGGTTTACTCCTCGACGCAGCGGGACCGGGTTCAACTGTGACCTGTCGCCCTTTGCTGCATGTCATTCCCCCCTCTCTCCCCTTTCATATCTTCAGCTGTCCTTTAAAAATAAAGGCTGAAAATGCCCAAAAGATATTTAAAAAAAAAAAGAAGAAATCTCATGGTTTCACGGTATTGTAATATTGCTATTACTGAAAACGTTTCGCTTTGGAGACGTAATTTGGAAAAAAAAGTAATGAATTGAAATAAATGGCAGAATATATACGTTTAAAATCACAATAATATTGTATGGTGACATAAGTAACGTCATAATATCGCATCGTGGGGCCTCTGGTAATTCCAACCGCTAGCAATTACAGCTTTAAACGAAAATTTGTCACTTCCTGTACTCAAATAGAAGTACAGATACGTTTAAAAAATACTCTGGTAAAAGTAGAAGTACATATTTAACATCTTTAAGTAACAAAGTACAGGCTTGGAAATTTTTTAAATTTAGAAATTTGAAAGTATAAAAGTAACCTTGTAAGTGCCAACCATTTTTTATGCAAAGCTACCTGAACCACACACATCTTACTAGAGAGCACACTGAGAAACTTCAGTGGACATGGAAAAAGGCTCTTTATATGCCGTTACCTACATTGTAAATGGATGTCACCAATAGGCCTAAAACATCACACATATGATTATTGTGACAGAGACTGCAACTCCAGGTTAATAAGATTCTAACTGAGAAGCAAGATATGAATTCAATTGTGATTCTGTGAGAATCCACAGATCCAGTTTCTCTTTTTGTGATTTGCTGCAAATGAATGCTGTCGGATCTGTTGAGTCGTCTTGCAGTGGTGCATTAAGTACAACGGATATTTCCGTCCATCTCGATTGAATTTGGTATTGATGACGCAAAAACTGAAATTATTTGAAGTAACGAGCCAATTTTGTAAAATGTAAAAGTAAAAAGTCCGGACAGAAATAAATAGTAAAGTAAAAATATCTGAAAGATCTTCTTGAGGACAGTAACGAAAAAAAAACAAAGTGCTTTTGAAACCGTGACTTTTTCAAACCGGCAGTATGCCCATGTCTATATGCACAATCATGCACAATATCAATGGCACAATGGCTTAACATTCAGTTAAAGCTACACCAGTTAGATGAATCAGTACATTCAGCGATCTGGGTTTATTTAAGGGAGTAAGGATAGGGGCATTTGTACTCTTCAGACCGAGAGGACGCATTCAAATGTTTAATCAGGATCTTACACAGTTCAAAGTTTTCTGCTCCTTGAAAGACGTTTCTGTTTTCTTTGTTGTGGTGTGACTGATACCTTTCAAATCTTATCTTTTTAGATGGATTTAAATGAAAAAGGTTGATGATTATTCCTAATCATTTGCATGAGGGTCACTCTGAATGATTTCATCTCATGATAGTGTAGAAAAACAAGGATTTCAAAATATGGGTCCACATTCATTTCAGGACGGCTTAGATTGCATTTCAGGACTGTTCCGGGAGGATCTTGAAATAAGTTGGTTAGGACTGGGACCCACTCAACTTCCCTCACTGCGTTGGACACCTATCAACATCACTGGCATGTAAAAGTAATTTGTGTATGACTGGTATGTTTTATTCTGATAAGATTTCACCATGTAACAGATGAATTGTTCATTTTAAAGTCCAATATCACAATATTTTTGACCAAAACCATCAACGTTGCTATAGTGGCCATATTGCAGACTTGACTATTTCATAAAAACATTAACACAATGACAGTTTTTATAGATTATAAATCAACCAATCCAATTGTATTTAAAATGTAAAGTCACCATGAAATGTAGTCTCAGTGCACTTTACAAGTAAAGGAACACAGAAATAACAAGTGAACAGCAATTAAAGCAGGAATAATGAGCAATAAAAAACCAGCAACATAAAACAATAAGTGGAAACGGTTTGTGAAGGACACAGAAAGGATGATGTGTTATGGTTGGCTGTAGTATGAGTGGAGGTGGGTTGTCAATCGAGATGTAAAAAATGTCATCTGAATGGGCTTCTTTAATCACCAATAATGTGAATAAAGAATCCGGATGATTAACAGCTAGTAAGTCTGGTAAGTGCACATAATTACATCACTTTACTGTAATGTAGCATTTAAAACCAGGCAACGCTTGTGTCATACTACAATATCCAAAATCTAAGACGATATCTGGTGTATAAGGATGTTGAGATAATGTTAATACATTGCCCAGCCCTAGTTTGAAGGGATCTTCATTTTTGTCTGAGCTTTATTGCAGTAAGATGCCAAACCATTTGGTCCAACCGTATGTTGCTGCTGTAACAGTGAGGTCTGTACTGAGCAATGCTCCCCATTGTAAAACAACAACTGTAAAGCAGGAGAAATCCCTCCTCCTCTCTCCAGTCTTGTGACAAAGGCATGGTTTAACCTTTGACCCCACCCCCACCCCCATGCTGACTTAGCCCACTGTTCTCACTGCAATCAATTCCAGGAAGGTTAATTCTGTGATTTAGTTTTAATACAGAATAAATAGTACAGGTGCGAAAACAATTAGTTGTACCTACATTCAACAATCATATGAAAAGATATCCACTCTAGGAGAACCAGAGGGACCACTTTCTCCACATAGTGTAGCAACAAGACTTGTTTTTAGAAAGGGGTGAAATAGTTGATGAATTAGTGAATGAACTGATTAAACTATGCTTATATTCAAAGTAACAAATACACTGCATGTAGTGCCCTTTGCTGTGTTGCAAAGCTGCACGTTACTTAGAGAACTACTTTTTGGGAAAGACAGGTTTAGGGTCCTGTCTTGCAGTGTCTTTGCTAATTTAAGTCTGACACAGTTGTCAGTTTCCCATCCAGCGCCGACGTCGTTTAAATAGCAAATGCATCTGTGCTCCCATGGGCGTGCTGGTCTTACGGGGTGGTGTGTTCAGGTGCATTCTTGGTGTATTGCTATCTTGAGGCAAAAAAGTGATCCCGCCATTGACCAACAACAACCTGGTCTAAAGTCAATAAGGCAGCATTTCATTGTTATTTTAACAGCACATTAGTAAAATGTGCCTAGTCTCGTGAACAGCGTGCGCACACTATGCTTGTTACACACATAGGGACGCAGCAGCACACAAACATGCAGATTAAAAATAAAAAATGACATGTGAAATAGTATTTTGATATGATCTGTTTGTGCTTTCACTTCATGCAGATGAGTTTCTTCTCCTGAAAATCTCTCCTTCCTGCTTTGCAAATCCACCGTTATAATAGCAATGTGCTGACTTACATACACGCCTGGTTTTTAAAGGGAATGGGAGATGACACTGATTGCTTTATTTGCACGTTACGCCTAAAACACACCTATGATTAATTAAGACATTAAGTACAACCCTTTTGAACCATGCGCTTGGTGCATGGGCCCTTTTTTCTGCCGTTAAACTAGCAAAAGAACCTGCGCAAGGCGCTTCATTGATGTGTTTTGGTGTCTAAGAAGCCCTCGAATTTATTGATCTGTTATTCTAACCGGATTTCCTTGATTTAATTTCATGTTTTGATCTGTACGTGAAACAATGCAGCCCCTGCATTGTTTTAATGCAGAGGTGATGTGGGTCTGAGCACAGCCTTAGCGGGCATCCACACTGACACCAGCACGTCATGAAAAAACAGCTCCAACATTAATTTGAATGCTTTATACGTAAAAGACAGTCAAGGGATAGGCATTCATTTGAACTCTCGCCAAGGAAAGGAATTATCATATTTCTCAAAATGTCAAACTATTCCCTTCATGGGGACTTGGATGTGAGAGGATACTCAAATGATGCACAGAATGCAGTAATGGGGGTGTAGGTAGTCAACAGTGGCTCAACAGCAAAGTTTCGCCCTATGGCCTCAAAACAAGTTGATCCAGCCAAACCCTTAACATACAGTATGTTGGCAAACAGGAATTACATGAAGGTTACAACCTATTGTCCTGTTGACCTGTTGTCATTGTTAACTCTGCTTGGACTCTATAATAGGCCACACTATTGTATATTATTTTTTGCTCTAATACATTGTAAAAATGCCCTAATTTAGAGCATCCACTAGATGTGAGAAAAGAACATGAGAGTCAGTTATGGTTTTAACTGGAAAATACAATATACGTTTCGTCTTTCATAGACTAACAAATAAATTCTTAAAGTAAAAGTTCTGGCAACTAATAATACAGACTTGGCACCGTAATTTAAAAAAACTGAAAGGATGTGTGTGGCTACAGTATAAATACATTTCTGTTATTCAGAATTCCCTCATACAACAGCTGTTTGGTTAGTAAACTTCTGATAGCGTTAAATAAAAACTTGTGTTGTCAGAAAAAGCAACAAAAGTTTGAAAAAATCCACCCGACAAAAGCATCACTTAAAAAATGCCCCAAATGTCGAAAGAATTAAAAAAAAAAAATTTGAAAAAATGAACAACAAAAACCCTCCATGGCTGACAAAACCATACATACAACTGTTAATACAAATACACTCACCTAAAGGATTATTAGGAACACCTGTTCAATTTCTCATTAATGTAATTATCTAATCAACCAATCACATGGCAGTTGCTTCAATGCATTTAGGGGTGTGGTCCTGGTCAAGACAATCTCCTGAACTCCAAACTGAATGTCAGAATGGGAAAGAAAGGTGATTTAAGCAATTTTGAGCGTGGCATGGTTGTTGGTGCCAGACGGGCTGGTCTGAGTATTTCACAATCTGCTCAGTTACTGGGATTTTCATGCACAACCATTTCTAGGGTTTACAAAGAATGGTGTGAAAAGGAAAAAACATCCAGTATGCAGCAGTCCTGTGGGCGAAAATGCCTTGTTGATGCTAGAGGTCAGAGGAGAATGGGCCGACTGATTCAAGCTGATAGAAGAGCAACTTTGACTGAAATAACCACTCGTTACAACCGAGGTATGCAGCAAAGCATTTGTGAAGCCACAACACGCACAACCTTGAGGCGGATGGGCTACAACAGCAGAAGACCCCCCCGGGTACCACTCATCTCCACTACAAATAGGAAAAAGAGGCTACAATTTGCAAGAGCTCACCAAACTTGGACAGTTGAAGACTGGAAAAATGTTGCCTGGTCTGATGAGTCTCGATTTCTGTTGAGACATTCAGATGGTAGAGTCAGAATTTGGCGTAAACAGAATGAGAACATGAATCCATCATGCCTTGTTACCACTGTGCAGGCTGGTGGTGGTGGTGTAATGGTGTGGGGGATGTTTTCTTGGCACACTTTAGGCCCCTTAGTGCCAATTGGGCATCGTTTAAATGCCCCGGCCTACCTGAGCATTGTTTCTGACCATGTCCATCCCTTTATGGCCACCATGTACCCATCCTCTGATGGCTACTTCCAGCAGGATAATGCACCATGTCACAAAGCTGCAATCATTTCAAATTGGTTTCTTGAACATGACAATGAGTTCACTGTACTAAAATGGCCCCCACAGTCACCAGATCTCAACCCAATAGAGCATCTTTGGGATGTGGTGGAACAGGAGTTTCGTGCCCTGGATGTGCATCCCACAAATCTCCATCAACTGCAAGATGCTATCCTATCAATATGGGCCAACATTTCTAAAGAATGCTTTCAGCACCTTGTTGAATCAATGCCACGTAGAATTAAGGCAGTTCTGAAGGTTGAAAGGGGGTCAAACACAGTATTAGTATGGTGTTCCTAAAAATCCTATAGGTGAGTGTATATGTCTTTGCTTGCTTTTGAAAGGATGGATAGATAGATAGATAGATAGATAGATAGATAGATAGATAGATAGATAGATAGATAGACAGTGGTTTGATCCCTGGCCTTGCAGTCCCATGTCGAAATGTCCTTGGACCCCGGAGTGTAAATGTGTGTGCATGTTTATCTGATGAGCAGGTGGCACCTTGTACGGCAGCCTTGGCCACAGTGTATGAATGTGTGTGAATGGTGAATGTATCCTGTACTATGTAGAAGAGCTTTGAGTCATTATGACTAGAAAAGCGCTATATAAGAACAGTCTATTTCCATTTACAGATAGATAGATTGACTGATTACTTTATCAGGATACAATGGAAGGTCCGTAGTACAGTAAAGAAATTATACAATATATACAAAAATGTAGCAATAAATATATAGTACAATTCATATAATTTAAAAACAAGGTTAGCAATCTTCACCTGTAATATACAAACATGAGCGCCATTGTCTCCGTAGTCTAGATGTGAACCTGACAGAGCGAACATATGGAAATTATTTATTAGGAATAACCCCTTGAGATGGGACATCTCGTTTTCGAGGGGGTCCTTAAAGGCAAAGGCACATTCATAATAAGACAAAACGGTTAACATCAGTGTGCACTAAAGGCTGTATCATTTTCTGAGACTATCTATCTATCTATATATCTATCTCTCTATCTCTCTCAAATCTCAATAAATACGCTTTCTCATAATGTTGGAACAGGTAGGCACACCAACACTGACGTTTTGGCTAGCACTACAGAGTGAATACATAGATGCACTTTTTCAGACATTAACATCAATGCCTTAAATTTTTAATTCCTCCCTGTCAGGACAATTAAAGGCGCGATGAATGGCTATTAAGGATGGCTGTTTTAGTGGTCATTAACTCCCAAGACGGTGGCCAGGTCACCTCTGTTTTATATGCCCTTTGGAAGTTCAGGCCGAGAACAGCTGCATTGATCTGCTGGTCATCAGACCTCCAACAAAGCAAATGCATCCGGGCAATGTAAGGTGGATCATTGGAAATGTAATCTGCAGGAGTGGGCAAGACCCAAACCCTGAGGTTAGCTCCCGTACAAACAGCAGCCTCTGAGGTGACGCATCACAAACAGTCCTACACGCCAGTGATTCTCCACTGGTGGGTCGCGACCCAAACGTGGGTCGTGGACCCGTTCCAGGTGGGTCGACAACTAGTCAGTTAATAAATAAAAACTATTTAATGCACTTTGATTTTGGACTATAAAAATATAAAATATTTGGACGGTCATGCGTCAGAGCCCTGCAGCAGTCAGAGCTGTGCAGTAGTCTAGGGCCGTAGCCATGGTAACAATCATTTGGTTAACGTTTGTGTCGATTTTCGGAGGCAAGATAATTTGTGACCTTAATGATTTTCTGCAGTTTTGATATTTAATATATTTAAGTCACTTTTGTCCATGCAATTGTCATGTTCTGTCCGTGGGTACAAAATGATCATACTCATGAAAATAAATAGAAAAATCTTTTCTTTTTTTTTCAGAAAACCACACACTTCATGTGGCCTTATGTATCAGTAACAGAAATCTAAATGTTTTGGCAGAGAAAATATTTTTTAAGGAACTACTGTTCTTCCTATTTAAAGGATTTATCTTTCAGAGCACCTTTTCTGTGTCTTGGTGGCCTTTAGGCAGGGTGAGGCAGCTGGTTTTCAGGTTTTAGCAGGCAGACAACCCCCCCCCCCCGAAGCTCTGGAAAAAACCATAAAGGAGGGACCTCCATTAACTTCCACCTTCTTTTATTTTTTTAACAATCAATGGAGGATTCATATCTCTGTTTGGCTCTTGTTACTGTATTCAGTTGGGGCAGCATATGTTTTGTCTGCAGAGAGATGTTGAAGGTCTTGAAGTGCTTTAGCAACAGTTCTCATCCTTTTCTTCTAGGAAAGGCTGATTGTCCTGTATTCAGGAATACTTGACTTTAACTTGCTTTGGGAATTCAGAATGTACGTGTTTATATAAATTTGGAGGATTGGACAACCCAGTGTGGCCTATTTCACTTATTCTTAAAGCCCTTTGTTTGAAGAGTGGAGAGCTTTGGCCTATGTGACAGTGTGTGGAGGGGGGAGGGTAGCTCAAACAAAAGAATTGCCCTTTTGTTACTCTAATGTTTAGGGAAATGCAGAAACCCAAGTCTCAAAACGGATCATTCGGGCTGACATTGTATCAAATTAGCATTTAAGCTAACAAATTGGGCTTGTTTAAAAGGCCTTTGCTGCCTCTTAGTCAGGAGCAGGAAAGCCAAACCTAACCCTCCGGCTGCCTGAGGTTAATTTAAGATGTTCCCTTTAAATTCACTTTTCATGTCTGAGGGATACAACAACATGCTTATAGGAGTTTATATCTTTTAATGTCAGTGTCAAATGAAGTTTAATTATGCATTCGTCCAAAGCTGTGTAGATAGCTCAACTGTTTCTCTTTGCCAGTGTCTGAGTGTCAAAGCAAAAGTAGCTTTCTAAAGTTAGTTTAATATTGTTCATTGTGCGTGATGTTCTAAATGTCTGATTTATCTTTTGGAAAATAGAGATGACCCTTTTTTATTTTTAAATGGTCTGGATTTTTGGCATCAAACTCTGACAGTTCTACTGTGGTGTAGGGTTTTCTTTCAAATGTTTTTTTTTTTTTATTGTGATGCATCACTTACAAAGATATCTATAAAGTAGGGTGTTATGTTGTGGTCCAGGATTTTAATTAGTAAATCACATTCACACACAAATCAGTGGGATCTTACTAAAAATTAGAACAGCATGTATTAAATGATTGCCTTTTTTTTTTCTGGCTGCATGTCCACATATGGTACGGGCTCCCTAAAGGCCCACAAATCAAGAGAACACCTGAGGTTAAGAACCTTCACAAATTAAAGGGATCACTCTTTCATGAACACAGTATCAAAAATGGACATCGAAAACAATCAAAAATGCTTTTTATTCAGCAAAAATGATATACACCAATGTCATTTCAAGTCAAGTCAATTTTAATGTCAATTCTGCAATATGCGCCTGACATACAGAGCAATGGAAAATGTTTCTCTCCGACCCACGGTGCAGTAAGGACACTGTAATATAAAAAAGATGTGAAATGTATACAAAAAAGATTGTAATGTAAAAAATAAAAAAGATAAGTAATATTTACAAATAATATAAGAAAGATGAGTCATATATACTGTACAATGGAAAATTAAAGTCAGAATAGTAACAGTAATACATTCTAAAAAATGCAAATATTAGACCAAACTGTATAGAAAACTAAAGATAAAAGAGATTAGAGAGCAGGTCCGTTATGAAGTAGAATAAGTGGTATTAGCATTGCCCCCCCACCACCCATCCTAACACCCAGCCTTTAGGTAGCGCCTCTCTCCACATGACAGCAGATAACCAGCGGAGGCTCAGCGCCGCACCGACTCTGATTAACTTCAAGGTTAAAGGCGACATGGCTGATTATGCCGTTCATCTTCGCCGCATGGGAGGAAAGGTGCTAAGGTCAAGGGTGACATATGGCAGCAATGCCCCCACACGGCTCAGGTTTGACTTCCTATTACTATTGAGAAGCAGTGTTATGCTATTCAGACTGAAAATATGTCAACAAATCCTGCTCTTGAATCTGTTGGTATTGACCAATTTATGTTATTGTTTGCATTCAAATGAATGTCAAGAAAAGTGTATGTACTGCTGGGTTTACTTACAAAAACCTTGTAACAATACCAGAAATGTAATGAGGAAATTAAAAAGCTGGTTAAACTACGAGAATTTCTGGAGTTAACATGTATGCCAGCTTAAAGAACTTGGGCAATCTAAATGTGTAGAGCAGGTTTAGATCAGTTTACTCTCCCCTATTCCCCAGGCCATTAACTCATGGTGAACTGTAAATGATATTAATACTCAAAATCTGCATGAATGCAATTACAAGACCTTGGCTGGGTCCTTCCTATAAGCCTTCCCTGCCTTTGACACAGTGACATATGGCAGTAGACTCTTATGGTATTAGTGTAAAGTAACCTGGGAGACAGCAAGACTGCCTTTTATCACACCAACAGGTTACACATGTCCTCATATTTTTACCTGCTTACCAGCTCAGCTGCTGTTTTCTGTGAATTCTCCCAAGCCCAGTGGAACAGTTCTGTTCTCTTTCTAACTGTATGTTGTGTTTGAATGTGAAAAGCTTCTTATATGTGACTTAATACAGCCAGGCCATTAGCATTCTCATCAGGGGTTGGGCCCCGGGGGGGGGTTGCTGTTGTGAGAGTGAACAAGTGGTGTTAGTAGGGTGGAGCTGTGGAGAGGGTGGGCTGGGACACTGGCTGGGTGAATCGAGACAGGCTTGTCCACTGTAGTGTGAGGTGAGGATCAGGTAGAGAAGTGGCTGCTGGGCACACAGAGCATCAGGTTGTGCAGTAGAATTTAGGGAGTGGCACACCGGTGAAACACTGGATGCTTCTCACTATGGGCCCCTAACCAGGACGCTGGAGGGGATGAAGGAAGAGAACCCACTGGATGGTAAGATGCTCTTACAGGTTTAAGGCTGGTTACCACGGCACCAAGATATGGGTAGAATCATGTCAGAAAATGTGTTAATTTCAAATTGGATGGCTGTTCAAGTCAAAGGTGCAAGTAGGAAACTGTAGGATATCTGCAACCTGGTGTTTGTAAGGGCTGTAATTTTTTGTTTGTATGCTTTTATTGTCAATATAATAGCCACTAATATTTTGGTGTCTTACATGGTGCATTACAAAAAAAAGTGGAAAAAATACCAAAAGAAATCAGCAGCACAAACTTTTTTCTTGATAGGATCTTAAATCTTATCTTCTAATCTGAAATTGGCAATGTCTTGATTGAACTGGCTGATCAAAGAGAAAGTCTACTAGATACTAACCAGACATGGAATGCATTTAGTACTTGACAGTTTTTGATTGATGTTTCTGTGCCAAAGACCAATTTCAGTCAGTCCTAAAAACGTATTGGGGTTAAATACCTAACCCAAGATTTTGTAAAATGCACAGGTTCATAATTCACCTTTTAACAATGTGTTTGTTGTGTATTTTCATGTTCAAAATATGTTGGGTTGAGCACTGTAAATTAGGTAAGCAATTCACATTGTCCATTTTGTTTAACAAATGGTGACAAACCAAAAGCTTTTAGATATTAAACAGGGAAAGAAGCGAAGCATGTCAATGGAGAACCCAAACCAGCAAATGCATGGCATTTTTCTTGACCATGTTTATTTGATTCTGATCAAGGCAATAATTGCTTTTTTTTTTTTTCAAAACGATATTAACTATCCTTTTTAGAATTTATTTTATCATAGGAAAAATGGACACCAAACATTGGCATAGGGAGGGGTGACATGCAGTGAAAGTCCTGCCCTGAGTCAAACCAGGGACACTGAATTTAAATAGCATGCCATTTAGATAGGATTGTGCTAGTTACTGAAATTAGTAATGTGCTACTCTAACGTTTTGGTACTTTTTAAGTGTCTACTTTGAAATCTTGCCATTGGTAATTTGCCTGTAGCTCTCATTTTTAGTAGGCTTCTGTTGTCATACGCCGGTATCATGCCTTTAGTCCTGTGTCTGTGTGTACTTTCAATAATATCAGCCAGATGCCAAAATACCTCTTATCAGTTTGCTCATCACTTTTGGTTGGAATATGCTGGCCGACGTTTTGGTCAACATGACGGGGCAATGTGTTTGGGAATTGCCTTTGTAAACATTGTATGAAACAGAGCAGTCAATGGTGTGGTTTAACAAAAAAAAAAAAAAAATAGAATCACCATAAGAGTAGAGGACCTGGAAAAAATTCTAATGCTATTGGGTCCAGTAGTAGCCTGTGCGAGATTGGTTGCAGACAGACAGATACCCAACAATGCAGGTACACACATGACCAAACACATGATCCCTTCCAGACTTGTGCCTGGCAGATGGGGGAGATAATGACCAAGGAACAAGCCTTTCAGTAACAATAATTTAATTATTTATTTAAAAGATAATACGTTGGGGTACTAGTTGCTGCCAAAAGTAACAGAGCTACTGTAATGCCTTCCAATTTAGACCATTACATCCAGGATTCCCAATGAATCAATTCTTTAACTAATTTAAAGAATGACGAAATCATGTCATCACATGATTTTAGCACTATTATATGAAATAAGTATGCTAAATCTATACCTTGCACTACCATCATTATTCTTCCAATACTCTCATTACATGACCCGAAATCCATGAAACGTCAAGATGATCAAACGAAGTACACATTTATGATGTAACGTTGCACTTACAATTGTTTTCAGAAATACTGTATCCTTGACATTACATTTGCTGATGGAGAATAGTATTCCCTGTTGATTGAAAACAATGGGCGTGTCCATGTTGGACCACAAATGCACACCCACGTTTAGCTGGGGATCATCTGAATGCAATGTTCATGAATCTTCATCCTTTTTATGGAGGAATGAATTGGAGGAAGAGCATCCACCTCAGCGTTTCTCTTGGCCTCATTCTCATTCTTATCTCATTGGCACTTGGCTCCTTTTCTATTCCACTCTGCACAGTTTGTAAAAGGGCTGTGCAATTACTCGCAGTGTTAATTGTGATTACGTCACCGGCCTCGACCGATCACAAAAACACATTAATCGTACAACGGTAATTTTGCACATTGCGTTTTGCTAGTTCACTCTTGTGTTCTGAATGAAAACAAAAGTTTGAAACGGCAAAAGTTTGAAGGGAAATTCCACAGATCAAGGTGTTTTCACTGTTGTTTTTTCTAACATTAATAATTGCAACATTGTTCCAAAAAGACAAATAATCGTGATTTCAATGTTGACTAAAACAATCGTGATTATGATGAATTCTTGTCGTGCTCGAGCAGCCCCAGCTTGTAACCAAGCAAGCGGCGAAACTTTGGCTTTACCCTTTTAACCTTGTGCACTAAGTGCTTCAATTAGTTAATGTTTGTGTGTTTTGTCAGCTTGAACCTGTGTTTATGCTTAGCCATGCACTTTGGTCCCACAGTGAAGTGCCAGAGGCATTGGTTTGAGGGGAGGGCAAGCTAATTTGGGCGAGGGCTGGGAGTGCCGGTTTGGGAGTATAGTATTGTTGAACGGCAGCGAAAATAGGACTATCAGTTCCACTCAGATAACCCCTAGCTGTCATTGGACCTCAAGCCAAGCTGTGACCCCGGAGCTTGAACTCTGCGGTCATGTGACCGGGCAGTAAAGTGACCAGTGGTGTTGCTCTGCTCTGGCTGTGGTCAGAGAGGGACAGGCTGTCAAGGAAAGAGGTTGCTGGGAGAGAGAGAACAGAGACAGAGAAAGAGCAGAGAGTCATGAGGCAACCAGGCCCAGTGGCTTTTTCTTAGCCTACGTCCGAGCTTGAATGGGGTGCAGGCAGCCTGGGAGAAGAATGAAATGGATACATGGGAAGGTAAGGGCAGCATGAGAAGGCTATTGCTTTTATTTTTAAATTTTTTTAAATAGGCCATACTTCCACTCACCATAATTATATGTGCATGGGGGAGGAGAGTTTGTAATTAAGTACAGAGAATGTAATATTCTTTTGTATACCTTTTTGTTTCATTAGGGAGGCTAATTTCTGTTTTGTTTTTATATGTTACATTAGTATATTGCTAATATGTCAAACCAAGATCCATATCGAACCGGTTTCTGCAGTATATTTGAGAATTATATTGCCTTGGGATTACGATAAATCAATGTTTAAAAAAAAAACAATTAATACTAGAAAACAAATTAGTCCCGGTATCCGCTGCACTCAAGATCCTCTGCTGCAGTTTGGGTTAACAGATGCTGCATTGCTTTTAGATTTGCGCTACATTTGATGGGATTAGCCCTTTCTGCAGCGAGTTCTTAATGATTGTCAGGCCAGGGCTAATGAGCTGAAAGATATTCCAGCTTTTCACAAGGTTCCTTGTGATCGATGCTCTCAAGTGCTATGTTTATGTGTGTGTTATGACACATCTCACTATGCCTCCGTGTGTATTGATCTGTGGTATGGGCCTGTGGGTTTGTACAGTGTTGATGTGATCCCTCTGCTGGCCAGTCACAACTAACCCTACACTGGGAGTACTTTCACATATTGCTGTCTATTGCCGTTTTTTGTTTTGCTTCTTTCTCTGTTTTACTTTTTTTTACTTCCATGCCGTTTTGAGCCGTAGTGTAGTTTTTTTGCCTCTGAACTATGTTCATAACCCTCAACCCAAATTGCTTTTGGCTCGTCTGTTCTTTTGTTGCTTCATTTGGTTATTATCTAAAGTGCTAGAATAAAATAACCTTCCTTTTGCAGTTTTCGCACTACACCCCTCCCCAAGCACCCAACCCCCCGGTCCTCCCCTTGTATTTCAGGAATTTGGAACGTGATCCTCTCTCACTCTTTTAAGATATATAGCCCACATGGCAAAGCAAAGTGTCCTGGACTGCTCATCACTGCCGCATGTCCTTAAATAAGTGCTTATCTCCTAGTTTATTGATTGTAGTGTTCCCTCGAATCACGTTCGTCGTAACTTGCTAATCCTCGACACGACATTACCACTCGGGGAGTTTTAAAGACCATGAAAGAATGTTTGGTAATAATGTCCTTCATTCGATATTTTCCCTTCAGGGACTTGCAGTGTTGCATGTGGAGGAACTATGTTACTGTATTGGTCCCCCTCCCCCTAATGCTAATCCCTCTGCCAGCAGCCATGTTTGTTGTGCTCCAGCTGAGGGAGGGTTAACTTCACACGTACCACTGCTAACAATCACTACATCACCTTCATTCTGCAGGAAGCCCCACTGTTTTGATATTGTTCTGTATTTTTATTTTTTTTTGGAAAGGCTGTATTCATTCAGTGTGGGGGGAAGCAGAAACAAAGCACAAAAGGCAGAGAGAGAGAGCGAAAGAGAGAGATTGTTTGTTTGTGTGGATGTTGGTGCAGGGGGACAGAAGCTGTGTGAAGATCAATAGTAACCGTGGGGGAGGTCAGGGACTCCTGTGACTCTGTAATGCACGTCTATAAATAGCCAATGACAGGGGCTGCTCATTACAGCCGTGCATGCATGCTTCTTCCTCTTCCTAATTTCACTGAAACGTATCCATCTCCCCAGCCAAAGCCTTGTCAAACCAAACACCATGCACACACAAGTCCATCATGTTGCAGATCATTATCTATTTAAGGGTGTGTTATTTCAACTGCCCTTAACCCCCCCCCCCAACAAACACGCACACGCACGCATTTCAACAATTTAAGTCCATTCAAAGGGAACAATTTACAGGGACAGAAATATTATAGGTGCAGTTAAATATATATATATATATATTTTATATATCTCACACACACACACACAGGATTGAATTAATCATTGCGTATTGTTTATTTTCTTTTTGCTTATTGTTGCATATCTGCCTCAGAAAATCTGCTGAGCCACAACAACCTCCACATTTTAATGGTGGACTTTTGGCAGTGTTTTGGTCGGTCCTGCATAGAAAGTATCAGTGGGAGTTTATCCTGTTGGCTCTGAGGTCTCTGGGAAGTACTCCCCCCCCCCCCACCGTTAATGTAGGAGAGACTCAACATTCATTAACCACACTTTTATATGAGTGTGTATCACAAAGCCTGGGCTGTAAAAGTCACCACATGGTTTATATCAGCGTGTGCTGACCCGGCATTAAAAAGGAGCTCAGGGCCAAAAAAAAACAGGGGTATTAATGTTCTGCAAATAATAGGAAAGGAGGAACTAGCCACAGGCTTAGACCAGTTGAAATGCATCACTTCCACAGTTTATCCTCTTTCTTTGTTTTTATAAAATGTTGATATGTATTACACAAAATGTTATGGCACCCAATCAATAAAAAGGAACATGCGGGCCTTATTAACTGTAGAACACTAATTGAATTGAACAGCGTTCCCATTCAAGCGTACTAATCATGTTTTATTCTTCCAGGATTGTTCCTCTGGTTCACAAATGAACAGTAAATAACCAAAAACATTAAGTGGCATGTAGCTTTTCTTTACTACGTCTTGTGTTTTTTAAAGTGACAGATGTAAATGAACTGACATCAGTCATAAAAAATAAATAATTGTTTAATGCCAATTTCCTGTTTTCGGATGCCTCCGTCACTTTTCGTTTTTGAAAACGACAATCTGCGTCAAAAGGTGTTGGGGGAACTAGCAAACAATATTGTTTATTGTAAAAACCTATTGTGATTCACTTAAGAAAAATAAATAAGTTTGCTTAATAGTAAGGGCCGGCCATTAAGTCTTAATAGTCCTTTGGTATTGACCTTAATGTGTCATGTAGTAAGTATCAAAAACTGTTAACTACCGAATCTGGAATTGAATGTTGAGTTAGATTTATTGTATTCATTACTTATGTGTTGATAGGATTGTTCCTGAGGGGTTTTAGACTTTAGAACTTACACTTCAACTGTTTTTTAGAAAAACAAATGTTTTTCACAGTAGGGTATCGACACCCATATGGTCTTTGATTTTTTTAAGAAATATAGATTAAGTAGAAGAGTAACTCATGTACACATAAGTGTAAATGTAGGAATGTAACAAGCATCTTCACCAATGTTCTCCACATGCAGACCTAAATTATTTGGGAAAAAAATAAAAGTACATCTAAATGATCTTTTTAGATGCAAACAAGTCTGAGACAGTGAGCCAGAGTCCTACAGCCAAGGCTTTTCCTCCACATATACAAATATTAGCATAACATTAATATGTAGCCTATATTTGCTGTGGTTTTACTCAATGCTAATGATTTAGCCTCTAAGCCTGGGTGTATATTATCAAGACAGCAATGTCAACAGGTCGCCATTGTCTCGTTAACGAACCCGCTCTGCAACTCCATGAACGTTGCATGTAAGATTAGCATCACAGTGTGGGCTGCCAGGAATGCTGCATCTGAGTCGGATGCTTTTAACCCCTAACAATGTGTTAGATGTGTGGTGTCCATGCACATACCAGTCAAGTATGGGGGAAGGAGGGTTGGGGAGGCGGGATCTCCCTCATTCACCCCTAGGTATGAGAGATAAGTCAGATAGGAGGAGAAGAAGAGATATGAGGAAGGGAAAGGGGGAAGAAGAAAGGCTGTGAGAGAGGGAGGGAGGGCGGGTGCCAGCAGCGGAAAAATACTGCAGATTCCTCCAACCCCCGCTCCCTGTCTCAGCTGGGCATGATTGTGATGGAAAGCCCGAGACAAAACCTGAAGAGAAAACCCCTTCAGCAGCAGGCCTTGTTGCTCTTGTCAGCCACTCAAAAGGCTGCTTTACACTATCCACCAGCCTTTTGTGTGCGTCGGGTGTGGACAATAGGGAGATTTGGCCCATGATACATCTCTGTTCTCAGCATGATGCAGCTCACCGAGGGTCAAAGAGATGGGGAAACCTGGGCACTTTCCACATAGGAAATCATGGAAAATGTCTTGATTTCAGCCTCAAAGCATACTGTGCTAGAACATTCAAATCCTTTTCCTCTGTGTGAAGACTATTCCTTATAGTTTGAGTGACGAGTGATGCACATCTCACTCGATCAGCTGGGTTACAGTGAACATTTATTGGGACGTATTTGTTTTTTGCCAATGACGGGGGTTAAAATGCTTGAATTGCATTTCCTGGTTTGTGTTTGGAATTTCAGAATTAAACCCAGGCTGACCCCTGGGAAACAATGCAACCTTTAATGTGTGTGTGTGTGTGTGTGTGTGTGTGTGTGTGTGTGTGTGTGTGTGCGTGTGTGTGGGAGAGTGGGATTGACACAAAGCATCGGGGGTTTTCTGCAACTAAGCTAGAGAGAGAAATGGGGTGGAGGTCAAGATGAAGCACTGCTTTTATAACTCTTTATCTTCACCGCAAGTCATTGTTCGTTTCATTTTATGACCTCGTGATAAATTGACAAGCTGAATATTTCATTCAGAAACAGCCTTTCTGCGAATAAGTAAGATTGTTCCAATCTCATTCAAAATTCGTACTTGAGTGAGGGAACATTTGGCCAGCTGCAACTACTTAGCTGTAACCTCTGAATTTAGCAGCAATCAAAATCCTAAAAATGTCAAATTCTTTGCAAATCAAGCATAAGTGCTTACAGACTTCACTAGCATGTAGGACACGTAAGCAGGATCCACTATCAACTATGTATTCCATTAGTTCCATTTCCAGTGTTAAAATACTAAATACATTAAATGGGTACTTCAGCAAAATAGTTTTGCGTTTCTGTAAAGTTGGAGGATTTACAGACTGCAGACGTAAACAAAATGGAAGCAACAGAGGTTTAGCCTACATCCACACGACTAGGTTTTATTTTATTTTAAACCGGTGTATTAAAATGAAAACGATGTCTATCTTCCCAAGCATATTAGCACTGTTTCTCCCTCCATACTAACAAGCCTTAAAATGCATATCACAGACAATTTACGATCACTGGGCATTGGCATGTTGGTGTACAGTGTAGGGCCAACAGCAAGGACTCTTTTGTATAGTGTCTAAGCTTTTTTTTTGTCTTATTTTGATTTATTTATGTTGTACAATCTTTTTCTATTTTTGTCAGTGTGCTTTTCTTTGCCCTTAAGCCTTTTTTACTTGACTCAAAGAGCTGTGACAAGAATTCCTATGTGCCTGGACTGTTTGGTGTATGCACCAATGGCAAATAAAATTCTTGAATCTTGAAGGCCAGAAACGGCTGTAATTCATTATCCATGTTGAATTTACAACTGGTAGTCAAGTCGGATTTCATTTTTTTTTTTTTTTTCGGAAAAGGCTCACGTGATGGGGGCGTGACCAATCCCCAAAGACCCAATCAGGAAGTGTATGTGGGGCAGATTAAAACGCAACCCCAAAGTTTTCAAACTAAACTGGATACATTGCTGGATTCAACTTGGACTAATTAAGGATAATGGGTGAAATGACCCTTTACAACCATCAGATGTGTATTACAAGAGGGTTACATGGTGCTTTACTAGAAGACTGGGTCAGCAGCATTTTCAAACTGAAACATCAGAGTAGTGGGAACGCCAGGTGTAAACATTGCACGAATTGTGCGTAGAAGTGTGTATGTAGCTAGTAAGATATCCTGACTTTTAGTCCATAGTATGTGTTAGGCTGCGTTTACATACACTCTTCTCTAGGAGTTCTCAGGTGGACTTGGGAAAATGCAAGTCTTCCCATTAATTTTGAATGGAGCTTGTGCGGGGGGAAAAGCACAGGGGCATGCGGCGAAAAGATGAGACGGATTCAACTTCTGAAGAAACCGAACCAGACGTCACTCTGCGATGGCCAACCATGTCACTGACGATGAGATTGTCAGCTTGTTTTGAGGTGGTGTGAGATTGCCGTACAGTAAACGGGAAACGTTCCTGCAACAACAAAGCATAGTCCCTCCGTCACTTTTCTTTCTCTTTTTCTCCATGAAACAAAGCTACCTTTGTGTGCCATCTGACAGAAAAACAATAATTGGGAAAAATTAAGTTAACTTGTGCTGCATTAGAGCGTTTAACAACACTACAGAACATCACAAATGGGCCATTTGGTGACACCCCACACACCGCCGCACAACCCTGTGAAGAATCGCTGGATCACTTTCTTTGGTCTCATCACAGCTTTAAGCTTAAAAAAACTCTGCATCCTACATTTCCCACAATGCAACTAATAGCATCCTTATATTAGACCCTTCCTGCCTGGTAACCGCCCACGTCTTTCAAATCCCACATGCCCAATTTTGTTTTAACACAGGCTCAGCTCCAGCATGTAGACTCCAAGCCCAAGCTGATAACCCTGATGATGTTATCGTGCAACACATGATCACTGTTATTTTCTCAGACTTAACAAACCCTACTACAGCCACAGAAGGCATCAGACCTTTGTTTCCACAGGCTGAATAGTACGCCTCGTGAATAAACATTTAAAGCCTCTGCTGGCTCCATCTATCAGTTCATGTAATAACCTTCTAGTAAAGCACCATGTAACCCCCTTGTAATACACATCTGATGAATACTGACATGTGAAAATGGTTTACACAGCACACCACTCAAGTTGGTTGTAAAGGGCCAGTGCACCTGTCATCCTTAATTAGTCCAAGTTGTATCCAGCAGTGTATCCAGTTTAGGTTTATTTGTCCCTTGTTTTCAGACGTCTGTTTTGGACTCATGGCGCTTTTCCATTAATGGTACCTGCTCAACTCGGCCGCGGTGCTACTACCGTGACCTAACACGACAAACACACAGAACATCGAAGGTGTGTTGCTTTTTGATTCTCGTTTTGGGGCTGTTACCACAGCCCTCCCCCCCGTCTGTCGCTAGCAATGATGACGTAGTGAATAGTGACGATTCTCTCCGACCAACCAGTAGTCTGCAGGTTTTCTCATCACCGTTTGGTATCCTCTCAGCTCCCTTGGAATCTCTATTAGCAAGTACCTGTTAGCAGGTTTTTTTTTTTTTCGTAATGGAAAACCAAAAAACGTACCATGCAGTGGAAAAACTCATTTAGACTTTGTTCTAAGGTGTCTACTGCCACTACAACAGAGACTAACTGAATTTCATTGATGATGCCCAACCACTATGTGTCCAGTTAGCCATGTAAAACTACAGTTTGCCAGGTGTTCTGGGGACTTTCTTTCGTAACCGGTACATTGTTTCTGGGTAACAAAAGTTGCATTTAGGTGTCATTTTTCCATTCCTTAAGCACCACAGTTAAAACATTTTCCTCTTCAAGTATTGGTGTGAAGGCAGAAATCTCATAGACAGATATCTACAAACCTACCGGTAGGGATATGTGAGAACAATATGTGTTTGAGTAACTTGGGGTGAGCTGACCATTTAAAAAATAATTGCAAGAGGTCGGGGTTTGCTACTTTTATCAAATGCTTTTATTTTTGGAAGATATTTTATTCTGAGTCTATTTTTTGTATCAGTTACTGCAAAGTTAGGTTAAATACAGTGGTGGAATGTACATTTACTCAAGTACTGTACTTAAGTACAAATGTTAAAGTACTTTACTTGAGTCTTTTCTTTTCATGGCACTTTCTACTTCTACTACTCTACATTTCAGAGAGAAATATTCATATAAATATACTTTTTACTCCACTACATTCATCTGACACCTTTAGTTACTACAATGAAACACATTATGATTTTTGCCGAAAAAACACAAGCTTCCAAGTAAATTATTAGACCATTAAACACACAACTGTTTTGATTGTTTCCAGTTTCTATAATCGGAGGATTATTCTACATCTGCTACTTTTACTTTTTATACTTTAAGTACATTTTCCTGATAATACTGGCATGCTTTAACATTTTAAATGCAGGACATTTACTTGTAATACAGTATTTTGTACAGTGAAGTATTAGTACTTTTACTGAAGTAAAGGATCTGAATACTTTTTCAACCATTGGTTACATATGATCTACTTTACCAGACTGCCACGAACTCCAGGTCAGACATGCTGCAGACAGAACCGTTACCCAGTCCCTTAGAGTTAATGTCATGAATATTTAACTGTCATCTACAGGCAGGAGGAGGAGGAGTCATAGGACGTGACAATGTGAGATCAAGTGTGTTGAAGGTGTGAATCAGCCCGTTTTATATGGTGGCCATGCACTTGAAAGAAAGGGTGATAGATTTGGCAAATAAGCCGAGTGAAGGCAACTAATAGCCATTGTGTTTTCGCCTCAATGAAGGAAGTCAGGCGTTTTCACATAGGGTGGCCAATGAAATATATGGTTTTAATGTGTTCCCTGAATGAGCACATGGGCTGACAAATGGCTGGCTGGGGAGCTGATTTGATCTTCCTCATGTTTTATGATACCAGGGTCTTCATATGGCCTAATGCTTAGCTTTACTTACAGTAACATGCGTAAATGAGATCGCTATACAGTAAAAGCAGTTTTAGCTGAAAGTTAAAACAAGGTTGCTTTTATTGAAAAGCTGTCAGGCATATATCTGAAGCATGTTGGACCACTTTCTACTTTTAAAACTCCCTTTTTAAAAAAAAAAAAAAAAAAAAGGGGGTGGTCCTCCAAATAATGAAACAAATTCCACTGGCCATTGTACCTGGATCACTTTAAAGCTTTCTTTTTGAGAATAACCCAAGAAGAGGAGAGTCTGATCTGTTGCAGTCTACTGTTAATATCCATGTAACTTATACCTGCAGTTTGTGAAAGTTCATCACATGGGCAGAACAGTGGGCGGGAAAGGGGTCAATTTAGTGACTATCGTCACATATAAAGAAGCAGTTACAGACAGAAACTTCAGAGTCTTGTGTGTTTCAGTTTTTAGAGAAATGTAATCCTTTAATCCTTAAAGGCAAGTCCACACACTTGTATGTAAATCCTTTTGATTTAGGTACTATATAGGCATTATTTAGAGAGCAGAAACAATGAATATATTAATCAGCCAGTATTCTGATTGATTTATTCATTATTATTTCTGTTAACGTTCAAAGCAAAATACCAAACATCCACTATTGCGCCTTCTTAAATGTAAGGATGTGCTGCTTTTCTTTATCTTGTATGATTGTAAAAATTAATATATTTAAGTCTTTGGCTGTTGGTTGGACAAAACCATTTTCATAAAATGATAATGGCCATCTTTCACTTTTTTCAGACCAAACAATCAGGGTGAAAAAATAACTTGTTTTGGCCACACGCCAAGTGGCTAGTAAATGTAAATTTCACTAGTCACTCAATAGTTTAACATTACTTTTTAGGCTGGCAAGTGGAGGAAACCATTTGCATAATTTACAGGAATTTGGCTGATGGCTGGTGCTAATTTTGAGCCCTGCAAACAATTACTCTGGAAAATAATCGATGATTCAAGTAATCATTTGTTGTATCCTTGATTATATCCTGTATTCTTACTTTTTGTTATGATAGAACAGTGTAAATCATCTCTTCAGAGCGTCTAGGTCACGCTGCGTGCCTCAGCAAGGGTATTTCTAAGACTGGTTGGGCTTTCTCCGAGAGTCGCCTTAACCTCTCTGCTGTATAGAGTTAATCACCAAAATAGTTAAATTGTAATCCAAGGATGGGCTCACAGTGTGACGCCCCATTGTCTCTGTACAGTGTGGCAGCCCCTGTAGGCTTCTGCAGGCAGCAAATTTAAAACCTCGCACCATTTAAATGGTAATCTCTCCCTGGGCTTTAGAAGTCCTCAATTCACCATTCATTATCTGAGAGAGGCTTTATGCCATATACACCCCCACCACCTTCTAATTACCTATAGTACATGAACCCTGCAGCTCCGCTATGAAAACCCCCTCTCTCTCTCTCTCTCTTTGGGAGGCTTAGCTCTCAGCTCAGTCACATGCCTCTGAGAGCTGGCCCTTTAAATGATCTACACACAGAAAAACTCTAATCCTGCTCATTTGAATATTAAGAGATGGTGTCACTTTAGCTTGTTTATTGTCAAAACGGTGTGCCTTTTTAATCAGTAACGGACGACTAGGTCAACCATTGACAATGGTTCCCATATCAGCTTTCTTGAATTATGAGGTCTACAGTATTGTGTGTGTGTGTGTGTGTGTGTGTGTGTGTGTGTGTGTGTGTGTGTGTGTGTGTGTGTGTGTGTGTGTGTGTGAGATATGAAACAAAGCTAATGCTGGTGTGTATTTTCCCTGGTTTTAAAGGCTGCATCACACTAAAATTATGTCATTTTTGAACATACCAGACTTACTATTTGCCTTTACCCACTTAGTCATTATTATTATTATTATTATTATTATTATTGGTGAGTATTTATCAGAACTCTCAATGTGTTAATATTTTGTAAAAAAACTGTCAACCCTAAAATATTGCCACTATATCGAAATTGATGTATTTGGTCAAAAACAATGTGATATTTGATTTTCTCCAACAGGTTCAAGAGTCACACTCTTTTACATGATCATATACAGTCCAGGCCAAAAGTTTGGTTACACCTTCTCATTCAATGTGTTTCCTTTATTTTCATGACTATTTACATTGTAGATTATCACTGAAGGCATCAAAACTATGAATGAACACATATGAAATTATGTACTTAACCAAAAAGTGTGAAATAACTGAAAACGTCTTATATTCTAGTTTCATCAAAGTAGCCACCCTTTGTTCTGATTACTGCTTTGCACACTCTTGTCATTCTCTTGATGAGCTTCAAGAGGTAGTCACCTGAAATGGTTTCCCAACAGTCTTGAAGGAGTTCCCATGATGCTCAGCACTTGTTGGCCCTTTTGCCTTCACTCTGCGGTCCAGCTCTCCCCAAACCATCTTGATTGGGTTCAGGTCCGGTGACTGTGGAGGCGCAGCACTCCATCGCTCTCCTCTTGGACAAGTAGCCCTTACACAGCCTGGAGGTGTGTTTGGGGTCATTGTCCTGTTGAAAAATAAATGATGGTCCAACGAAATGCAAACTGGATGGGATGGCATGCCGCTGCAGGACGCTGTGGTAGCCATACTGGTTCAGTATGCCTTCAATTTTGAATAAATCCCCAACAGTGTCATCAGCAAAGCACCCCCAAACATCACACCTCCTCCTCCATGTTTCCCGGTGGGAACCAGGCATGTAGAATCCATCCGGTCACCTTTTCTCCGTCGCACAAAGACACGGCGGTTGGAACCAAAGATCTCAAACAGGGACTCATCAGACCAAAGCCCAGATTTCCACTGGTCTAATGTCCATTCCTTGTGTTTCTTGGCCCAAACAAATCTCTTCTGCTTGTTGCCTCTCCTTAGCAGTGGCTTCCTAGCTGCTATTTGACCATGAAGGCCTGATTTGCGCAGTCTCCTCTTAAGTTGTTCTAGAAATGTGTCTGCTGCTAGAACTCTGTGTGGTATTCATCTGGTCTCTAATCTGAGCTGCTGTTAACTTGCGATTTCTGAGGCTGGTGACTGATTAATTTATCCTCAGCAGCAGAGGTGACCCTTGGTCTTCCTTTCCTGGGGCAGTCCTCATGTGAGCCAGTTTCGTTGCAGCGCTTGATGATTTGTGCGACTGCACTTGGGGACATATTCAAAGTTTTCCCAATTTTCCTGACCGACTGACCTTCATTTCTTAAAGTAATGATGACCACTTGTTTCTCTTTCTCTTAGCGGATTGGTTCTTGCCATAATATAAATTCTAACAGTTGTCTAATAGGGCTGTCGGATGTGTACCTGACTTCTGCACAACACAACTGATGGTCCCAACCCAATTAATAAGGCAAGAAATTCCACTAATTAACCCTGACAAGGCACACCTGTGAAGGGAAAACCATTTCAGGTGACTACCTCATGAAGCTCATTGAGAGAACACCAAGGGTTTGCAGCACTATCAAAAAAGCAAAGGGTGGCTACTTTGAAGAAAGTACAATATAAGACATGTTTTCAGTTATTTCTCACTTTTTGTTAAGTACATAATTCCATATGTGTTCATTCATAGTTATGAAGCCTTCAGTGAGAATCTACAACGTAAATAGTCATAAAAATAAAGGAAACGCATTGAATGAGAAGGTTTAACCAAACTTTTGGCCTGTACTGTATATTTAATAATAATAATAATAATTGATAAATAAAGCAATTCACAGGTTCAAACCTTTTTTTCTCAATAGCGACTTCAAAGTATTTTCACACATGTGGTCAAACGTTGTTATAAAACATATCCTGCAAGCTTTGTAATGATTGGACAAACAGTGCACTTTGTTTAAAATGCCTACAACTGATTTGTCAAAAACATTTATTTTCAATTCAGTCTGACACGTACAGTATCTCAGTCCAGCTCACGGTAATTTCAGAAAAGCAGATGACCAACACAAAAACAATTTCTTATAAAACCGCAAGCTGCGTTTCCAAGCTTAAACCTTGATTTGCGTCATTCCACGTCCAGTTATTGTGCATTTAAAGGGCCTAGTGGTCAATTTGAACTGAGATGTTGAATTATAGCAGTGTGTGATTCATTACCTTTTGTGTGAATAATGAATTAGCAGTACTGTAGTGTGACCTAAGCTTAAACAAAATGATTGGAGTTAGACAGCAGGAAAGAGATTTAAACCAGTTGGTACAGTCCGGGGTTTCAATCCCAAGCTTGTCTGCCTCCATTATTGACTTCCAACCACAGAGTCCCATAGGAGGGTAAAGGTCCCTGTCTGTGTGTGGGGCAGTTTGTTGCATTACACAAGAGTCTTACATTAATCAGATGTCCAGGTTAATCTTCAGGCTCAGCAGGCAGCATTAACCTGCTGGACAGCCTCAGACCTGTTATGTCTACTTTATTCTTTCAACTCATGAGCAAGCTCTCTCTTCCTGCTGCTGTCCACACACATTCTTGTGTTTTACCATGACCACATTCTTTCTTTAGTAGAGCATTAAAGCTCTTTACATCCACCAACCACCAGTGGTCCTGCAGGAGGCTTTTTTCTTCAGCTCAAACATAAAAAAAAAACTGAGCTGTGAGTGTACCCAAGAAGAGAAGAATCACAAGCTTAAATGTTACATAATTATAGTTACTATGCAACAAAAGGTTTGACAGTTTACAAGCTATGTAGACTTGGCTTTCTCATCTGAAGTAACACAATTGAAAAGAGTCTTAATTACATAAAATAAGTGGAATTATCGATCTTGTTTTTTCATCACTAGAAGACAATACTGGGCTAAATGGCTAATTAAAATAAAGGAAATCAAATTTTTCAGAATTTGTAGCAGTTTGTATGTCGTAGTATCTCATGAAAGCTGTGGTAACATGCACTTCTGTCCCAATTTTGTCTCACTAACTCAGTCATACACTTAGTGCTGTTCATCTTCTATCTGTGGATGTGTTGTTAGGCAGTTTGTATGCACAAAAAAGTTATTGGCTCACCTGGCTAGAGCTAATGACAAGAATGAAAAATCTGGCTTGTGTGTAGAACGCATTCAACTTGGGGGCGACATTATTCCCAGCATTGGCTTCCGAGTTCCGTGGTAAATGGAACGCACTCTGACCTATCTGGGTGTGATATGTTGAATCACAGTGAAGCCTGCTGATCAGGAGCAGGCCACATTCCTGCTGCAGCTAGTATCTAGTATCTGTTCTCTGTAACCATGGAGTCCAACCCATCTGCTCTCTCTCTTTGTGTGTGTGTGTGTGTGTGTGTGTGTGTGTGTGTGTGTGTGTGTGTGTGTGTGTGTGTGTGTGTGTGTGTGTGTGTGTGTGTGTGTGTGTGTGTGTGTGTGTGTGTGTGTGTGTGTGTGTGTGTGTGAGACCGAGGACAGCAGAGAATATGTGCTCCGACTTAATTCTCGGCTTCCTCGTGAGTTTGATTATGTGCATTATGTAGCCTGGAGGTAGATGGGGGATTAAGAGAAGATTTTCCAACAGCCCTCTCAGTTTGCTGTCTTAACAGTTTCAGAGCACCTTCACGATTAATAAAGTAGCTTCACGAAGAAGGTACTCAGTAATGCCCATCGCTCTTTGATCCTCTCCCCACCCTGTCACATATCTATGGTCTCCCACACATCCAAAACCTCATATTGAATCACTTTCTAAGACTTTGGCCCATTTCTTTTTATGCCGTCTTTAATGTCTCATTCTTCATGGTCAGCAAGCTGCCAGCCATGCAGCCTTTATAAACCAGCATCATACCAAGTTTAATTCCTACTACTATTTTTAATATACTTTGTTCAGGATATCTTGTTCCACACTCTGTGAGCCCCCACTTCTTCCTACCTCAATCCCCTAAATATCTCTTTGCTCGTTCCAAATTACAGCCCTCATTCATTCATGTACCATAACTTGTGCGCTCTTTTAGGAAACAAAAGGCTAATGATTGAGAGAGCGCCTGTGTGGAACATCCAGGCCAAAAAAGGCTTGGCATGGGTTGGTCCTGAAAATTAGCCACCAATTGTAAGAAGAGCTGGGTATCGTTTTCGACAACTGTAGTGATACCAAGACTGGGACTTAGATAGCGGTTCCTAAACAATACCATTTTTGTTCAATACCACATAATTCCAACATTACGGCACACATCTTTTTATTCATCTTCCAGCTCCTATTGCGTTACTATGTAACGTAGAGTTTTCCTGCGTGTCTCTACGACATGTAACATCACAGACATTATTAGATCTTGGTAGAAGAGCGCTGCATCGTTATTGGCTCACTGATGCTGATGAGATTTACTTCTTGGGTATTGAAATGAAATATTGATTGACGAGGCATTTTTTGATACTCGTTACTCCGTTTTTTCCAAACCTATTTCCCTATGTTTTTGTGTCTAAGTGACTGATGATGACATTGGTCCAGTATTAAGCGAGATGGCGAAGGCTCTGATTAATATTCTAAGTGTCATTATGGAAAGGATCCCTTTAAAGATAGACATTTAAAACCTCTTTGAGACCTTTCTGTTGAACCCGAAACAGCTCTTCAGTCACTAGGGTAAACCCACCAGACTCAATTTAAAAAAAAAAAAAGAAAGCTATACTTTTAGCGAGTATAGAGCCCCCATATTTTCACATGTAAATCAGTAAACTATGTGTTTATTTCAACCAAAACTAGAGTTGAGATGGTCGGAAAAGTGGACCGAACAACGAGTCAATCCACACCCAACCTGTAAACTTGGTGTTATGAATACAATACTTTATGAAATGTAACGTTTTCTACTTTTAAATACATTTTCTACTGAGCAATACATTGTTACTGAAGTTGAACAGAAGTGTAACCGACTGTAAATGATCTCCTTCCCCCTAAAGACATGAATAGGCTTGGACTTGTTTTTACAACTGAAATACATTGTTTGCTATTGGAGAGAAAGTATAGGCTACTGACAAAAGGTACCAGTACCGAATTCTAGGTACTGGTAACAGTACTAAATTTGACCAGGAAATCTGAGTACTCAACTTGAATGTGTGTTGCTTAACCTTTGTTTTGTATTCCCGTCGAGCATGCAACTTTTAGTTTTTCTGGGTCAAAATTTAAAAAACAAACAAACCGTAAGACACATTTGTCTCGTTTTTTAAGCTTTTTCCAAAATTTTTGTCACTTTACCCCATTGTCTTGTCATTGTCGATTTTATTTTTTCTACACTTTAGACCTTTTTGTTTTTTCCCCGACATTTTTATCACTTTTTTAAACGTTCTCTTATCAATTCTTTTCTTCATATGCTATAACATTGAATAAAACACCCAGATTCAATGGAAGTAATAAAGGGATTATTTCTTTTACTTGTTAAGAGCGATGCACCGAACCATCTGCGTTATTGTTTTTGACAATTTGATTAAAAGAACGCCACAATTGTGATATAGTAACCTTTTGAAAATAGGTCAAATTTGACCCGAGAACAACAGAAGGGTTAAGAGTTATTGATTAAATGTTTTTGTTTTTGCCAATTGTTCCCGACTCCTGACTTAAAAAAAAAGAGTGATATGTTTGAGAACTGCTGCTTGAGGAGCTAGATGGATAGACTGATATTAAACCTCTCCAAATTGTCAGTCACAAATTGAGCTGATTGACGTAAAAACATTTCAGACAGAGTACTGTGTCCTAAAGCTCTTCAGCAGGAAGAGGCCCCTTCATGTGATACTGCTGTTGTCAGAAGAAGAGAAAGGAGAGACTGTAAACAAATCAGCCGTGTCGTTTTTAGCTCGCTGCCTCCTCTCATCAGAGCTGCTGAATGAAACATCCTCGAGACGTCTCCGCTGCCTGTCCCGCTGCCTGTTACACCTTCCACTTTCACATAATAAGAGTTAGGGCTTAAGAATCCTTTTGGATTAGCCAGCGCCTGGCTAGTGCTTAAGCCCCAACCACCCCCCCATGGTCTCAATTAAAAACTTCTTCCACCTACTTTTTTTTTTTTCACGCTGTGGATGAATTAGTGTAAAGAGGTGGATGGAAGTGGTTCTAAATAGGGCTGAACGATTAATCCTTTTCAAATCCGAATTGAGATTTGAAAGAATGCGATTAGCTAATCATGACAGCGGCGAATAATCCCAATGTTTAGTTGACTGTTTGCTGTAACATTTGGTTTAACATATCTCATTCCTCTTTTTATCGTTGTATTGTTGGGTTCAAGTGCTGAAATAATGTTGCATATCACAAATTGTTTACAGAGATGTCCAATTTTTGTGGCATTGAAACCTTTAAATTTCCTTTGGGATTACATTTTTATTTTTTATTTTGTCTTCTTGACAGTGGATGTTTCATTTATTTTATTTTTTTTTTATTTAACATGATCATATAAGGTGTACTATGAAGATGCTGCTATTAAAGCTTTAGTTGGCTTTTTGATTGTGTCACTATTCTTACCTATGCCTGTGTTCTTGTTATGTTTACGTGTCGTATTGTTGTAGCTTATCTGTTGTTTTAGGCCACCAATCTGCTAGAGAATGCAGATGAAAAATTAGCCCGCATGGCTAAATCTGGCACATTTACATGTTGGACTCTGTGCTCATGTTGCTAAATGTGAATTCGGCCCTAGTTCTTAATGCCTCCCTTTTTCTGTTCTGTCCTCTTAACAGATGATCCAGCGGACCAGCGTACTTGCCTTATCTGTGGAGATCGCGCCACGGGCTTGCACTATGGCATCATCTCCTGCGAGGGCTGCAAGGGCTTCTTCAAGCGCAGCATCTGCAACAAGCGCGTGTACCGCTGCAGCCGCGACAAGAACTGCGAGATGTCGCGCAAGCAGCGCAACCGCTGCCAGTACTGCCGCCTGCTCAAGTGTCTGCAAATGGGGATGAACCGCAAAGGTAACGCATGGGCACATCACAGCGTCATTGTTTCCGTTTATCATTCTTATCAATTTAAAGCCGGGTTGGCAAACCTCAACTTCACCAAGTTTCATGTTTCAAGTTTATTGTCATGTGCGTTTAAAAGTACAAAGTGTGTTTTGCCATGGCCCTCTCTTCTCATAAAAACTATAAATATAAATTAAATACAATATAATGAAATGACCAGTAGTAGTAGTAGTCTAATATGTTGTAGCAACCTAAAAACTATCGCAGCCATCACGAAGGAAAAAAGGCAATCACATTGGATTAGATTACACTGACTTCAGCAGCAACATACAGAAATAATAAATAGGATAGCATACAAGAACAACTATTCAAAAATAAGTATAAAAAGAATACAAAGGAAAGAATGTACACTTTTGTATGTAAGTGGCAAATAAAAATGTACAAACTTACTTAAATAGTATTTCTACAGCTTTAAGTATAACCTCTGTTGGGACAAGTTGCATATTGTGCAGGATTGTGATGTGTGATGAAGATAATGTGGCCCCGGATTTACATCATTCTATTCAGTAACCCCTAAACTAAAACTAAGCTAAATTAGCAAATATTTTTAGTTATAAAAACCTAAAACATCGCATATGCCAAGAGGAATTTATCTGCTGCTACACCCATAGGACTTTCTTTGGCCTAACCTGAGGGAATGCTAGAGATGGCTCAATCCGGTTAGTTAAGTAAATGCTGCCTCCCAGTGGGCGATAAGCGTAAATGAGCTTCCATTGCTCTTTCAGCCTGATCATTTGATATGATTTATCCTTGAGGGCCAGTTGTTCAAAGGTAAGCTGATCGGATTTTGGTTGTCGGATTGGATCAAATCTTGAAAATGGGTTGTTCAAAAGGGAAAGAAGGAATCTGAAATCAGACTAGATCACGGAATCCAATCCTAGTTTTAATCTGGATCAAACCTTCAGTTTGTGGTGTTCAAAACTTGTCAGTAGGATTCTGATAACTTTGATCCAAAAAACAGGATTATCCTGATCCCAACAGGGGGGTAGGATTTCAAGGTGGATTCCATAAGAAAATGTAGTAAAACTTTAAAATTGGTCAGCAAATACATTTGTATAATTTAGTGTGTATACTTTTATTTATATTTTGCACTTGACTTGTGTAACCATTGTAACAGTGATAGAGTAGACATAGGTTACCTATTAAGCTATTCAGTATAGTAAAGTAAAAATAAAATAAAAAATGATCTTTTTCCCATGAAACAATCCCCCCAAACAGATTTTAATAACGAACAAAAATAATATATTCCATTTTTCTGTCATTCATCACCGTATCTAATTTCAAAGAAACAATCATCAGAGATGAGCCTGTCAAAAGTAATTTATGGTCTCTGTTCCTCAGATGAAGAATAACCCTGAACATTCTTTATTTTGTCAACTATTTCACTTTTAGCCTTCAAGATGTTTTCAAAATATCCACTATGTATTTGTCAATGTATATTAGTTTTTTTATTTGTAGTGGCTCAGATGAGGAGTCATAAAAGAAATGGAAAATGAATGGTAATGGAAGTTATTTTAGTTTTTTGTCTCAAAATAAACACTTACAGGACCCCATGTTGGCTCTTCTACCTGTTCTTTACGTAGCTGGTAGCCCACACTGTGATATGTTGTCCTATTTAGAGCACTGCTAATCCGGATTTGGTAATCTTGAAAACTGTGAAATCTGGATCAGGGCGATCCAGTCCAATGTTGCTTTGAAAAACCGGCATAAAAGTAAGACGGATTACCTGATCCTGAATAGCAAAAAATGGGATTTCCAAATCTGGATCATTTTGATCCATATTAAATATTTTGAGCTGGCCCCTATAAAATGTGTGTGAACACGTGCAATAGATGCCCTTAACTTTTAGAAATCTGTTCCCAGGAAACAGAAATAAAAGAGATCTTTGCCTGCCAACAGAAACAGGAAAAAGAAAAGTCCCCGCATGGAAATAAATGATGTGAAGTGTAATTTTTTTCAGCCACTGGGTGGTGCTCTGATAATTAATCATGTTATGTTTATTGACCACATGAACATTTTTTGTTGTCATGCAGCAATCAGGGAGGATGGCATGCCAGGAGGGAGGAACAAAAGCATCGGGCCTGTTCAGGTAACGTACTGACTTCCTGTTCAACACTCTCCAGAAATGTTGTTTTTGTGACACTCGCTGACCTGCTGGCAGTCGAGAGTCACTCTATACTGTACATATTATCAACCCTCGAGTTAGCTCACTGTGATTGCATTCAGAGCACAAGCCATTCACTTAAAGAAGACTGAGTTGGGATGCTGTAATGCTCATGATTCGGGTGTAGGGATGCTCGCGAAGCAACGGAATGAGAGTGAGCCCTGACCTTGTTGTATCATCAGTATAAATATGTAGCCGCTTACTAATCGCTATTCAGAGCCGGCGTCATTGTTAACACTGACAAGAGAAACAAGCGGTGAGAGAAAATGTGTGACACAAGGCTTGGTAGGGATTTGGTCATTACATTCAACTTCATAAAACCCTGCCTGCTTCTTTTTAAAGACTTCCCTGCCATTAATAACAGAATGAATTGCTGTTTCAGTATGCATGTTGAATTAATGGAAATCAAAGTAAATGAGCCATGGATACAATACCTCCTCCTCATTTAACTGGCATGCTTTCATAACAGCTTTTGTCTGTGTCCGCCCCCCCCACTAGCAGTGTGGTGCTAGTAGATGCTAATCCATTGACCTGAGATACACGGCCCAGTGTTTTTGGTCACATGAGGATGTGCTCCAAGAAAAAAAAAAAAAAGCCCACACTCTCTTTATGTGTATGTGTGTGTGTGTTACAGATCACAGAAGAGGAGATAGAGCGAATCATGTCGGGCCAGGAGTTCAAGGAGGACGCCCCAGAGCACACCTGGGGCACCAACGGCGACAGCGACCACAGCTCTCCGAGCAACGGAGCCTCGGAGGGCAATCAGCCATCGCCCGCCTCCACCCTGTCATCCAAGTGAGTCGCTTGTCTCATCCACTCCGCCACTCAGCGCCCGGCACTCGCCTCACCATTGAGATAATGAGCTGGCCCTGACTGTCTAACACCTTGTTTTCATCTTACCCATCTTACCCAGACTTTTAGTTAAAATGTATTCATCAGCCGAAGAATTTCTGAATATGCCCACTCCTCAGGCTCGGCTGATAATAGCAAACACAAAGAACTCGCTGCACTATCTACAATTCTCGCTGTGCAGATGAGCACATTGTCTATGTGCACTCATCAAGGACAAATATTGTCTAGCTGCCCGCCTGGCTGTATTTATTTTAGTCTCGTTATGTAGAAACATTATGTTTATCAACACAGGATAGCTATTCAGAGGAATACTTGTTTTATCAAATGAAATGCGAGCCGAAATGAACAACACTAACCGAATGCCTGTGCAGTGTAGGCATTAGTATGCAGGTACAAAATGGACTTACTGCAAAGTTTTGTCTACACTTTCTAAACAAAATATGCAAAGATGTCTAATGGCAAAGAGAGTGGAGCTCCCCCACAAGGCTAGGAAGTTTAAAGGAACAATCTGTATGTTCAGTACAGAGATGTAGTAGATTGGGGATGTGTTTATCCTAGCTTAGCACAAACACTGGAAGCAGAATCTGATTCTGAAAAGGATGTATTGCCAAGCAAGTAACACCTACAAGGGATTTGCCTTGGTGGATGGTTAAACATATTAAAAGTTAATAAACAGTAAATAGGGGAATAGGCCTTGTTAATGTGGCCGACTGCAGTCGGGCATTGGTGGAATGTAACTAAATACATTTACTCTAGTACTGTACTTAAGGACAAATGTTGAAGTACTTGTACTTTACTGAGTCTTTTCTTTTCATGCCACTTTCTACCTTGACTCCGCTCTATTTCAGAGAGAAATATTGTACTTTTTACTCCACTGCATTCATCTGACAGCTTTAGTTACTAGTTACTTACAGATTAACATTTAGGCACACAAAAAAGGCATGTAAGTTATAAAATCTGATATTGTATTATAAAGTAAACTAGCCAACAATATAACGACCTACAAGTCCATCTGAAATGATTAAACCATCAAACGCACAACTGTTTACAGTTCATAAAATGGGAGGAATTCTGCATTCTGAGTACTTTTACTTTTGATACTTTAAGTAGATTTTCTTGACAATACTTAACATTTTCAATGCACGACTTTTACTTTCAAGAGAGTATTTTCACAGTGAAGTATTACTACTTTTATGAACACATATGGCTAAGTGTGTGTAACCTTTGACCTTTGTGTGCTTTCAGCCGCTCTGTGGAAATGAACGGCTACACGGCGGCTCTCAGGGACCAATACCTCAACACCTCCATGTCCACACACTACCAGCTCCTGCCTCACCTGTTCAGCTATGCGGCCCAGTCCGGCCTGCTGGCCCCCCAGCCCCGCAGCCTCTACCCACAGTCCCACCCACTGGTGCTGCAGCTTGTGGCTGCTGAAGACCTGGCCCCACTGGCAACCCCTATGCTCATAGAAGATGGGTGAGTCTGTCCATACACAAGATACTGCATACTCTAACTAGAGATAGTCCTATTAACAGGCAGGTGTAATTTCAAGTGTTAAGGTGTGTGTCCATTGTATGCTTCCCATTCATTGCTACGGGAACAGCTGTGCAATGCATTCTGGTAGCGTCGCAGGGACTTTCGAGAAGATAGACGTTGAGTTTCCCGTTCCTCATTTGCATAAAGTTGAATCTAGACAACTTCATGCAAATGAAGAGCGGCGTGTACTATTTTTGTAAAATAAGAGGTTGTTTTCCAAAACAGCCGCCATTTTGGTCTTTTGGTCATGTATCACTTCCATATTCACACTTTCTTTTGTTTCCCAGGTACAAAGTGACCCAGGTGGAGCTGTTTGCACTGCTGTGCCGCCTGGCGGACGAGCTGCTCTTCCGCCAGATCTCCTGGATCAAGAAGCTGCCATTCTTCTGCGAGCTTTCCATAGAGGACTACACCTGCCTGCTCAGCTCCACCTGGCAGGAGCTCATCCTGCTCTCCTGCCTCACCATCTACAGCGCCCAGATCTTTGGAGACCTGGCCGACGTCACTGCCAAGTACACGCCGTCTGACGACGAGCTGCAGGGGTGAGTCCTCTGAGAGGAAAGAAGGGTTCCAGAGTTTGGTTAGAGTAAAAATGTGTCTATATCGACATTTCATTTCCGGGATCGCTCCCGTGCTGCTGGAAATTCTGGTGCCTGAGCCATAGCTGCCCCAATAGAGTCTACTTACTTTTGGTTGTTTTATTTCCCAGTTTATTGCCAGATCTAAAAGCCAGACCTAAACACCACAATTAGTTTGTAACCATACAACAAGTTACACAGATAAAGTTTGACTTCACTGGGGAATTTTTGTGTTCTGGACCCTATTTCCCATGCATTGGTGTTTAAGGGACTAATGTGAACAAAAATATTTGAAATCTGTCCAGTATTGTGCGAGACTGTTGTGACCGGCAGCCACGTACCGGGCTGCAATGTAATCATAATTACATTCAGAATGTAATTAATCATAAAGGGCAAATGCACATCGTTAATTTCTGTCCACTAAAAGTGGTGTGTCTTTCACCGACGGATTGTTCTTCTAAGTGTCTGACAACATTATGGAAAGGATCCCTACACAGACGAGACATTTTTGAAAGAGTTGGATCCTTTTTGTCCAACCAGAAACTGCTGCAACATCACCATCACCAAACTCACCAGACTCCATTTAAATAAACAGTAATTTTAACATGTAAATGGGTGAATTAAGGGTTTATTTCAACCAAACCGGAGTGGTGATTGTTGGAACAGTGGCAAGACGAAACAAATAGTTGATATGAGTTTTATTTAGTTTCTGTCGACTTTCAATGAAGTGTGTTTCATGATGATAAATCAGTGTTTATTTAAAGGGAGTCTGGGTTAGGGTTAGCGATTCTGGGGATGTATCATGTTAAAAACTCTTTAACATAATTTATGAAGAACAAAAATCTGAGCATGTCACTTGTAATACAAGCACTTTTGGTGGACGTAAATTGAAGGTGCGTGATTGCCCATTGACATTACATTGTGGCTTGTTATTGTTTAATACTGTATCACTTTCAAAAATTGGTGTTCCCATTCAACTCCAAGTTGAAAAAAGGTTTCCCTTTGAATTTTATTTTATTTTATTTTTTTAAAGATGCTTTTTTGGCCATTGTAGGCCTTTATTTGACAGGCCTACAATGGCTTGCTGAAGACATGAAAGGGAAGAGAGAGGCGGAATGACATGCAGTAAAGGGACGGCAGGTCTGAGTCGAACCCGGTGTCACTAAGTCGAGGACTAAACCTCTATATATGGGCGCCCACTCTGCCAAGTGTGCTATCTGGGCGCCCAAAAGTTCCCCTTTTAATTACTTAAGTAAAGGTGGAGTCTCAATTCTAATCCCAAAATTCTTTTGTCAAATTCAATGAATATCTTCTTACGGCTGTCTGTTCTATGTGCGTGCCAGAACATCATCTTGGGCCCCATCTTGCACCTGGCACGGTGCAAAGCCCGACATAAGTTTTTTTGCTAGTTGTAACGCAGTTGTCAGTGTCCCGTCCAGCGCCCACGTCATTTAAATAGCAAATGCACCTGCGCCCATCTGTGCTCCCATGGACATGCTGGTCTTACAGGGAGGTGTGTTCAGGTGCATTCTTGGCGTATTGCTATCTTGAGGCAGCGGAAAGTGATCGCTACATTGACCAGCAAAAACCTCTAAAGTCAATAACGCAGCATTTCATTGTTATTTAAACGCCTGCTTCACCTTGTGGAGTTTTGGTGGCATATTGCTCGTGCCATATATAATCTGCTCATGCGCTTTCACTTCATGCACGAGCAGATCAGTTTCTTCTCCTGAAAATCTCTCCTTCCTGCATAGATTGCTTAGCAAATTCGCCGTCATAATAGCAATGCGCCAAGGTACAAACACATCTGGGAGATGACACTCTTGATTGGTTTATTGCATGTTACGCCCAAAACACATCTATGTATAATTAAGATACTAAGTACAACCTTGAACCATGCGCCTGGCGCACTGACCCTTGTTTCCGCCGTTAACTAGCAAAAGTGGTTTCTCACACGCTCTAAATGCACCTTAGATCCCTAAAATAGGACCCCCTGTGTTCATGCACAGCCCTGGCTCTGTAAATAGGAAACAAACACAACAATAATACGTTAGTGCTCGTGCACAGGGCAGGGGAAAGGCCATGATGTATAAAAAGAAAGTGAGTGAGAGGGCTGGAAAACCTGGCACAGGCTAACACTCTAAAGGTATTTGTTTGGGTGTTGGGTTCAAATATCAACAATCTTTCTTTAGAATTACAGACTCCACCTAAAGCTGCACCGATAAATGTTTTCTATAAACAAGAACTGTAATGTAATATGAGTCGCTGATACTTAGAAACACACAGAAAATGATCACCACCTCGGTAGTTTTCCTCAACTCAATGGAGCGTTTCAGTATCTGCTCATTGTTTGCTTTTAGGCACCAAACCATATATTTTTTTGTTTAATTTTACTATACAGCAACAACAATACCGAAAGAAACCAAGATAAAATACACAAGGATAGACGAAGAGAAGCAGGGTGACATACAGAACTTAACACAACACCTGCATATAACAAAACAAACGAGGGTTAAAGTATAGTCATAATAATTTTTTAACAATAATATCATGCAGTTATCATGATTTAAATTAGTGCAATAACTGAACGTTTCAGGGAATCTGGAGCCCAGAGCAGAGCTAAAAAATCCAACTACTGCTAATGTTGCTGTGTGTGCTGGATGTGTAAATGGGTAACTGTAATATATAGGTAACAAATAACTGTAAGCTAACTTTGTCATCGCAATATAATACATTTATAATATGCAAGTGTTGTTTTTGCAGCTTGCTCCATTGTCCTCAAAAGGAAAATATGCCAATTTTCAAAATACTTACACGTTATTTCAATGGTGTAACCATGTACTTACCACCGGTTGCGGAACGGCTGCAGATCCGCTCCAGAATGCGTCCCGACTCCGTCCCAGTTCCGGCAATCCGCAGCCCTCCGGAGCAGATACGTAGAGCTTCTATTTTTGCTGGACGCCGGAGAGCTCCGCAGCAATTCAGCACACGGCAGATAGTGCGGGACAGGAAGTCGAGCACAGAAATAAAATAAAACTTCCGGTTAATTTTCAAAATAAAATAGACCATGCTCATGGCGAGTCATATCTCCCTGCACTACACCCTGAAAACACAGCACAGACACAAAGCGGAGCCGATCCTCAGGCGTTCTGCAACCGTTGGAAATTAGGAGTAAGACAGTTCAAAAATATTAGCCAAAACATATCCAACTCCCAAATCCAAAAACTAGAGTGCTAAAACTCAAATTGGTGATGTCAACTATAAAATGTGGAACTGCTAAGACAATGCTAAGACAACGTTTTGTTAATAAACTCCATTGCCATTGGAGGTTTTGTTAGATGTCCCTCACCTTTCGTTTTCTTTGTGTTGGCGTTCTAAACTCCGGTGGATTTCTGAGGACTATGGTTAACTGCTCCTCGTTCCAGTTTTCTGAGGGCAATGATGATAGACAGACTTCCTTAGGTGAAAACATAGAGCATGTTAACTTCCTTCTATCAGCCAAATATCTTCCTGTCATTTCCTTTTATCACAGAGTTACAGGCAATAAACATGTTTTGATGGTTGAAAGTAAACTTCATTAGCGGTAAAAGTTTTTTATTAATGAGTGTTTTTCATTTAAAGGTTTGACTACATGCTTATTCAGTAGATCACTTAGTGTTCTCCACAATCCCAGACTTTCATATTGCATGTTTGTTTACATGACAAGCAAAAGGCTATAATGGCATGTCTGTCTGTCTGTAACTCCATGTATTTAAAGTAATATCCGTGTTTATACACTAATGTACGGAGGTGAGACATGGACAATTTGGATGTCCAGTTGTCTAATCCACGTAAAAACCTAGTGAAACGACATTTTCCACATTAGAAACATGATATAAATGGAAAAACGTACTGTTCGAGCTATAAAAATGGCAAAATCATCCCCAGTACATGATATTTGAATAACCACTTCATACACGCTTCACGATGACGGCAACGAGTTGTTAACAGACCTTCACAAAGATGTATAGCCCTGCAACAATCTAGCTAAAATAACCTTTTGGAAGTACTATTTATGATATATAATAAAATATTGAAGTTGTAGGAAGTTTATATGGCTTAAACTGTTTCATTCGCCCCCATGCTGTTTCCTTTGTCCCGACCAGGAGGGACAGATAAAACGTCCAAGCTTTTGCTGTAATAATTCCTGAATGATTTTGTTCAAAGCTGAAAATGCAGCTGTATTTGACAGATGACACGTGTAGGTTGCTAGTGACAAAATATTAGCTTTCAGTGTGATATGACCGCTTTCTAAATTATGTTTAATTAAAAAGTGTTTCAACTGTCCCGTCTCTCCCCTACATTTACATAGACTGAAGAAATGACCCTAATTCATTTGTGTTAATATCTCACCTACAGTGACTCATATAGACTCCCACGTCTCTTTTGTGGAGGCTATCACACCATTAATATACACAAGATATTAAACTCTAGATTTAGCCTCTGGGAGCATTGCCAATTTAATATTTCACTATGATGAAAGGTGGATATCAGGAATTAAATGTTCCCTACTGCAACAATAATGCTCTCGAAAGGCGAGACGTTCCACTCTGTGAGCTGAGCATCTCCCAAAGTTTGATATTTTTTTCCTTATCACAGCGGGGAAGATATTGTTGTTGGATGAGGGCCAGTGAAGTGGTCTGTGAATGGGAGGCCTCCTCAGGACATAGCTGTGGCTAGCACCGTCTTACATGTGAAATACACTCGTCCCACACTAGGTAGAAAAGGATGTGTGGGGGTTTGGAATTATCTGACCTCATGACACATATTCTCCTAATATACAGTGCTGTTCTGCTGCCTCGGTCAATTTGCCTGTAGTTTAGGAGTGGGCATCTGATTTACAGTGACAGCACTAAAGTTTGTGAAAGAGATTGGGACTGTGAGAGCCAGAGAGACGGACAGGAAATGGAGCTTTTTCATGAGTGGATTTACACTTTGTGAATCTTTCTCCAAAAAGCTGTGGGATTAACAAGACGTTTGTTAAGCACTTTCAGTAGATCTGACGTATTCCCTCCCTAATTTTTGCCTTGTTCATCGAAGCATAGCAGCTTTAAGATAAGGGGGCTTGAGGGATTGTATGTTTTTTGACAGTGGATTTTAATGTGGACATGTGGACCGTAAACCTGCTAAAGTTCAGTCTTTCTGTTTTGTTGGGAGAATAGCTTTAAAAAGCGTGGGATATTGCGATAATCCAGCTGCTGTGCAAGGTAACAGTTGAACAGGTGTGCCTAATGAAGTGGCCAGTGAGGCTATACCTTATCCACCACTTCATTTATACAGCATCATTGACAAGTCCATGTCTAATTTCCCTCAGCTTTAGTGAAGACGGCATGGAGGTAATGGAGAGGTTGATCTATCTGTTCCGCAAGTTCCACCAGTTGAAGATCAGCAACGAGGAGTATGCCTGTATGAAAGCAATCAACTTCCTCAACCAAGGTAACGCTGCACGCTCTATTAGGGAGATTAAGCTTTTTAAACCCCCAATACAGTGTTCTCCACGTGACTGTCTCCTTTTGTTTATATCTCTACAGATATCAGAGGATTGTCCAACATCTCCCAGCTGGAGCAGCTGAACAAGCGCTACTGGTATGTGTGTCAGGACTACGCTGAATATAAGTACCCGCACCAGCCCAAACGCTTCCCTGAGATCATGATGTGTCTCCCGGAGATCCGCTGCATCGCAGGTAAGGCCTCTGAGTAGTGTATATTACAGTGGTCAGTAGTTTTCTTGTGAAATCCAACACTTGTCTATTGTATGGTGTCATTAACATCGCTGCCTTTTTAGATGTTTCAACTACTAGTAAGAATGCGATGGTTCTTAATGGTATTCCTTTTTTTTTTTTTTTTTTACCAATTCCTTTCTTTTGGGGGGGCAATATTACATAGTCAAAAGAAAATGGTGGCTATTTGGCTCCAACAGCCCATGACTGGAGAGAGCAAGGCCGTTATTTTGGATTAGAGATGCTAGAAGTCTCCTTATTTTTTCTGATGTGCTCCCATTTTAATTTGCTGTTTGTGATGTTTGATGTCAATGCAAATGCCAAACTTCCTCTGGTGGTGAATGTCCTCTATCTTCAGTCTCCGGGTGAGCTGTTCAAAATCTGCACAGCTTTCTACGTCACTAACCAAGACGAGGTAGCACATGCTAGCGCTAGCATGCTAGCTTGTTCTCAATGGCAAAACACTGCTACAACACACACTAGTTCACCATAATCTCCAGAAGAACTACTTCCATGTCCCTGTTCTGCAGGTATTCAGTCTCAGCTAATCCTGCCTTGTACTGACCAAAGTTGGAGAAAGAGTTATCTAGTTGATGGGATCTTACCTAGCTACTGCGCATGTGTGACTCCCAACAAAGATAGTATAGACGTGAGATGTCTCACTCTGTAGCTGAAACAGTGACCTAAACACACAGGGTGAAAACAGGATCTGCAGCAATGTGGGGTACATAAAATATATGTTTTTTGAAAATGAAACCATATAAACCTCTTCTGGTGCAACCTCAAAATACAATTATGAACCTGAAAATGAGCAGAATCTGGGCACTTTAAGTAGAACTTTTGGGTATCTACTTGAGTAATTATTTTACAGCATACTTTTTACTTCTACTCTACTATATTTTCACGTAATTATCTTTTCTTTCTACTCCTTACATCTTAAAAATAACCTTTTTTTCATTCAGGCTTGTCCCTGTCCTGATTGGCTTTTAATGTGAAAAAATGTGCAGGAAGTGTTGAGTTACAAAAATATATATAATTCCATTTCAAATTTTACTATTTTAATCATATATAAACTACAGACTTTGACAAACTCGATTCAAACAATTAATAAATCACATCACAATGGTTTGTTTTAAAAAGAGAATTGAGGACTTTCAAAAAGCGAAAATCAATGTTTCAGCGTTGGCGCCAAATTATATTTGTACACATTGCTCTGGAACAAATGTGGGCGTCACAGAAAGCTGAGTTTGTTCTGGGCATTTTGATATGAAACACATGGGGATCAGGTTAAAAACCTAAATTTTGTTGAAAATGGCCTTAGGCCTCAGAGAAGTTTTATTATTATTATTATTATTATTATTATTATTATTATTATTATTAAGCTAACCCTACCTTGTTTGCAGGGAAGCTTGTGAATGTCCCTCTGGAGCAGCTCCCACTCTTGTTCAAAGCAGTCTTGCACTCCTGCAAATCCAGCCTGACCAGCTACAGGACCGGCCCGTCGCCCTGCGTGACCACCTCCTCCGGAAACTAGACCGACCCCCACCCCCACCCCAAACCGAGGGACTGGTCTCCCCTCTTGTGAATGTGACAAGCAGCTAGTTTGTTTTTTGTACCTTTTTTTCTTTATATATTTATTACACGACAGAGCTGAATGTATACTGATTTACACTGTGCACATGCTTCTGTACAAAACAAATGCTCGTAGATGCATTGGTCTTTGGAGTTTACAAGTGTGTATCCAGTTTGCTCAATGTGTCAGTGTTGCTATTGTTAGAGCTAGACTTTAAAAGAGTTTATTTTATTCAGACGGGGGGGGCGGATAGACACATGTGACTACCTCAGGAAAATGTTGTTGCTATTTTCGGGTACCTTTTTTCTGTCCGTTAAATGAAGAGTTGCCCAGTCCAAAACCAAATCCCTTTGGATGCGTTGGCATCTCAATCAGAGACTGAATGTTCAAAGGAGCTGCATTAATCAAAGATTGAAAAACTGGTGTTTTATTACACTGAAAATGCAAGAATTATTCAGCAAAATTGAGCTACTTTATCTGCATGGACTCTCGGACATCCTGCTTACGGGAAGCAGTCTTGTCAATTTAACATTCCGTGGGTTAAGGTGACAGTTGTTGGATCTGTGGGATCTTCATTGGGGGGGAAAAAAGGGAGCATACGGGTATTTTCTACAATCATAGACCGGGGATGTAAGGCTTTATTGCAGGGGAAGGGGAGGATAGCTAGGTTTGCTGTTTTTAGTTTTATTGTTTTTCTTTTTTGACCAAAGTGTTATGCAATGCTTTTTTCAAACACCCAATGATGGGTAGGGAGCTGATAGCTCCACAAAAAAAAGATTTCTTATCAGTGAAGGATCAGGATAGGAAATTAATCAATCTGTGTCAGAGGGGAGAACCCTCTGCTGGACACACGAGTATGTTGCCGGATTTCATTCTAAATGCTGCTAAACATGCACACATTCTTGTGCACACATATATGCATAGAGCAGATGTGATTAGATCTGTTTCTTTGCCTCTGCTTCTTGTCAGATAGCTCATTTTTTGGGCCCCTGCTGCCTTCAGCACCAGGAATTGAATCACCATCTTAATAAATTGGAAAATAAAAAACGCAAGATTTCACTGCAGCCTGCTCTCAACACACTTTTGGCTCAACAAATTTTTTGTTGTTGTTTTTTTTCCAGTTCATTCCAAGCTAAACCTAAAGCAAGAAAAGATAACGCTTGGTGGTTTTGAACAGCAAGACATCTTCAAGGTTCGAAAAAAAAAAAATTCATACACCTTACTATTAAAACTAAAATTGAACTGACAATAACTGATCCAAGTGAAAAACCTGAGTCGGCACGAAAAAGTGCTTAACACTCAGTGTTGGCTGCCTCCAGGTCATCGGAAGCCAGTGTCGAGTGCTAGCTTCTGTTAGCTTATCCAGCGTCAGACCAGTTGGGAAACCCCGGGGTACAAAACCAATTGGTCCATTCAAAAGTTCCACTGGCCAGAAGATCATGCCACTTTTAGAGGAACTTACTTAGACTGTTTTCAGGTCTTGTCAGGTCCAATCAAAAGTTTGCACAGACCCAAGACCAGTAGCAGTTTAAGTCTGACCTGACTCAGACCCAAGGGGCACGAGACAGTGTGGACCTGAGACTTGGTTCTGGTCCTCTGGGTTTAACTGGACAATGTGGGCCAAAAAAAGTTATTGTGTCAAAGGATGGATACAGTATGATTGATCCAGGCCACGTCTCAACGAGTCCACACTAGGTTCAGAGGATTTGAGTGACTTGCCTCCGGCTTGCATACATACCATCTGTCACAGATGTGCACATTGTTAAAAAAAAATAAGCCATAGAAAATAGTGTTTATTTTTGAAGTATGAGATGATCATTTCAAAACAGCTTGAAGTGTATTCTTGGATTCCTCCAAGTTTTTTTTTCCCTGCACCGTTTCATGACATACAAACAACTTGAAATGCAGACAAAATGCAGTCCTTGCAACAACTCTTTTTTTATTTTTTTTGCACACGACGGTGAGGTTTCGGAGAGCTTGGCCTTTGACCTCGGGTCACTGCCCACCCAGTGTGTTCCTCTCTCTCAGGTCCCCGCTGACCTGAATCTAAACAGGGTAAAGTGAGTGTTACGTATTGCATTCAGGAGTAACTCAGTGACCACACTGATGTACTTGTAGTATTAGTAGTTGTAGTTTCCAGGACATTGTAGGTCCTCTGTAGTGTTTTTTTTTTTCTTTTCCACTCCCTCCCTCCCATCAAAGTCATTCAGTGAAAGTGGGTGTAGTTTAGAAGACGAGACACGCAGGGTGGATTTTTCTCTTGCCATTGGTGATGGGACGGAGCGAGGGGTGGCGGCATTTGTCAGAATGTCGCAGCGTCTCTCTCCCGTTTCCACCCACCTCTCTACCTCTCTGTGTGTGCGGCCTTAACAGCAGAAGTGTTCTCCTTGAAATGTTTCAGTTGTTCTCTTTTTATCTTTTGATTTATTTACATTTTCATGTACCTTTTTGTAGTTATGATGTCAATGTTTTTGGGTTTTTGTTGGTTTTCACGTAGACATTGTCTTTTTTTTTTTTAAAGAGTGAAGACAACCCCCTATCAGTTTCTAAACTTTAAATGACTTCTTGACTTTTTTGTTTGTTTTTTGGACATGATTTTAATTAACTCATTCCCTTGTCCACCGTAGTTTATGAAAGAAATAATCATAAAATAATAGTATTACTTGGGTGATGTCAGCCACATTTTGTATGGACAATACTGACGTCTTTCATGGGAGCCTTTTATGTATTATTTGAATCATTTTACAATGCAAGTGTGATGTTTTGGAGCCATCTGGGGTTCTAAGCCTGAATGAAATTACACTAGTTTCCAACACAAGGATTCTCAGAGCAGCTAAGATGGCTTTGTGGAGAATCTCTCTCCATTTTGTTAAACATGCATCACTCATCACACAGGCATCTGAGGTTAAAGGGCAGTTTCACCCAAATTACCACAAAAAATGCATATATATTCTCATTGTCCTCTAGTACGGTGTGGTTTCTATTTGTCTCTGAGATTTGGGCCACCACCCCCAAAAACAAGGGAGGTGACTGGAATTTAGTTTGCTATGGGATGGAGGCAAAACATTTTGGACACCAATACCTTTTTTTTAAAAAGCCAAGCAGATAAAACCACAACTGTCTGTACAGCTAGATACGACGACAGGTAAGTGAGACGATGTGTGTTTTTTGGAATTTTTCGTGAACTGTCCCTTAAAACCACACAGTCTCAGGGATTTTTATGTAACAGAAGTCTGAGTGATGTGATGTATCTTTTAAAAAGGAAAATCCCCCAAAAAAAATCCTTAATACCACTGCAGACAAACGGCTACAATTAAGTTTCATAGATATTTTCTTCGCACAAAAACACCCATCTAAACAAATATCAGGTGTTGAGTGAGGAAGGAGCAAGGGCCTTTTTCTTTCTAGAGCTGTCGTTTTGTGCTGCTGTTTAACAATCCCAACTATCTGTCCAGAAAGAGTCTGGGGGATACTTCCAGTTTTAGCACACGTAGA